>RQTK01000460.1:235778-290130 GCA_003991915.1 Elysia chlorotica
ATGATGATGATGATGATGATGATGATGATGATGATGATGATGATGATGATGATGATGATGATGATGATGATGATGATGATGATGATGATGATGATGATGATGATGATGAATGGATGATATGATGATGATATAGTATCAACAACCCTTGCGAAGAACATACCACAGCTACAGCCGAACTCTGCAACATCTCAGCCGGGGTGAGGACAGCGAAGTAGGCGACATTCGCCAGCATGTAGACCGCAGTTATAATGCCCATGGATATCATGATGCCTAATGGAAGGTTCCTGGATTCGGATAATTATTGTATTATTTATTATGGTAGACGAGATTAACATTATCTATATCAAGATACTCTACTAACGTACTGTCGTCTGTCTAACCTATCTGTTATTTCGAATGTCGAAGAGAAGGCCTTCTTTACTCATCTAGATGTCTACTGTAAATATTAAACTGTCCCCGAATCTTTCAAATCTTTCGACATCAGTCAATACGTTTTTAATCGCCTATTTTAGACAAACGGAATAAAGAGTACTCTTCAAATGGTTCTATTTATATCTGTCAAAGTGGTCACAAAATTGTACAAAACTGAAAGCACCATATCAAAAAGTTTACACCTTGATTTTGCTATCCATCCGGGATCTGATTTTGATCAGTTATATTCTCGATTACTTTTCAACGCCTTCTTATAAATTCTTTGTTCCTACGATTTTAACCACCCCGTTTATGCCAATGATGCCAAGATTATGTAATATAAAGTTAATGATAAAAAACGTGACCGCTGTAATTCAAGCGGTAAGTGGCTTTTTCTCACCTGTGTGGATCAACGACCTCTTCTGTGAGAAAAGATAAATAATTCCTTGCACGTTGATAGCATGTGGAAGAGAAAAATAATTTTACAAATAAAACATCATTGAATTATAAAACATTTTATGTAAGTTGGCTAGTGCTAGCTGTATTTTCTATTGGTTATTATTCAAAAGTGTATTTAAATTGAAATGAATTTGCGCTTTTTCTGTACATTGAAATAAATCATAAGTGTGACCACAGGTTTCACTATCGAGGTCTAAATTTTAATCAATCATCAAAAACTAAGTAAAGAGAATCAAACTCTAAGAAGTATAGCTTGAATTGAGTTAAAAAAAGCATATTTGCAAATAAAATGTTAGTGAAACTATAAGCAGGAGCTGACTAGAAAATTATATTTTACTACAGTTCAACATCAATTTGTCATTTGTTTTATTGATTATCTGATAATAGCCTTATAGAACTTTAATATTTCACCAATCAGTATATGAAAATAGCCTTTTTTGAAAGTTCATGCTCATTATCAATTATGACCAAAGGGACAGGGTACCGTTACTCTAGGTTTCTAGAAGAATTGCATGGGAAGGCAGCAAACTTGTATTCGAACCTGAGGACTCCTTCGTATCATCTGGGAAATTTAGCCGTCTGATTTTCCAGTGGTTACAATAATTTGGTCCAACTAAACAGTGCTCTACTTGCCACTTTTTCTTTTGTTTTCCAAAATAGTCTGCATACATGTCATTTCATGAGTTCATACAGTTTGAAGGAAAAAAATATTACCATCCTCCAAACGCCCATGAACCGCTGTAGAAAGCAAATGCTATGGCTCCTGCACTTAAATCAGTGCCTTCGAAAGAGCCTTGGAAATTCTCTGTGTTTCCTGCAAATAAAGAAAAATGTATTTGTTCATGTATTAGTTATACCCGACAAGGATTTAATTTGAGTAATAAAGGAGGCTTAGCGGTACTGTGAAGGAACCGGATTCTAAACTTCTATTCATCAGCTAGACCGCCTTGTTCTGTACTGCTTGAGTCGCTGTTAGTGCATGTGATCGGCTGTGACAGAAGTCCTGGTACATGTATCTCCTCACTGTCTCCGTTGGCAACACGCAAACAAGTGGCTACACTTTACAATTCTCGGGACCTGTGGCCGTGCAGAATTCTCATTGAAATCCTCGGATACTTTAATCTAGGAGATCTAAATACATGTAATATTATTATCTTTAATATCCTTCCCTTTCCAGAGGCGTAGGGACTCAAAATACACGTGTCTATGATTAATTTGTTTAATTTTTGCTGTATATTCTAACTTCTTACTTTACCAATCTTATAACAGTTGTCATGGTTTTTGTGACGCAATAACGCGTGTATCACTGCTATAACCGACGCAGTACCGAGAAGGATGACACTGACCTTTCCCGAGCCAGATGAAACCGATCACGATGACCATCATCAGAGCCAGGAGCTTGCTGCCCGTAATCACTGCCTGGAGTTTTGTGACCCAGTTCACGTTGTGGCAGTTGATGGCCACAAGCAGGGCTACACGGGAGAGAAAATCGAATCAGCTTTTATCATAGTATGAGCTACAAGGATTTTTGTGATGGAACTTGAACATCGCCAAATTATATTATTTAAATTTTATGAACTGTTGCTCTTGTTATTGGTCGTGCTGCTGCTGCTGCTGCTACCACATATAATTAGTAGGCTATGTTATAGTCATCCTTCGTAAATGTGTGGGTGAATGAAGAAAAATATAACAAATTAAATTAAATGATTGTTACAAGTTGTCCCCTCTTTTTAGCAGCATTTTTAGAACTTACAAACCATAGAATAGTGATTTTTCTCCACCAAGTTTATTCTAACTGCAAACGACTACAGTCAAACCCAGAAACTTTCCATTTTCGGGAATGTCTAAAATTTTCAGTTATTTTGAAAGACTCCTCATTGGTCAAAACAAAACAAAACACGTGGCAATTGCTAAATGTTTCAGGCATTTCCCGAGAACGACTAGTGCCCATGTTTGACTGTAAGACGGCACTGTTTTGAGCCACACTGTTGTTACCTATGATGAGCGCGGCCAGCAGCTGTATCCCATCCCGGGGCGGCTCGCAGTCCGGGAACAGCGGGCGGAGCATGTAGTTGGCGAACACCAGGCTGGAGGCTGCCGCCGTGACGGGCGTGATGAGCAGGTAGTTCATCCACAGACACAAGAAGGCGGGGAAATCCCCCCATGCCCGCTTGATGTAGATGTACTCCCCGCCCGACTCTGGTAGACACGCCCCCAGCTCCGCGAAGCATAGCGCACACAGGGTGTTGAACACGCCCACCACGAACCACATCAGGATAGACATACCTTGGGTGGGGGGTAATGGGTTTGGAAGGAGGTGAGTGCGGAGTGTGTACGCGTGTGTTCGTAAAAAAAAACGTGAGGGTTACACATCTTGCAACGTAAGCATTGTTGCGGCTTATGTTTAGGTCTAAAACCGAATTTGTCAACCTCAAGAATTCTCAAATGTCTTGTTGGAGCTGGATTGTTTCCTATAAAAATTTGATATGGTTGATTGATTGTAAAAGAACAAACGTAAACTTAGTTTTTTGTGGCCATATATAGGTTGATAGTTCCAAAACAAAAACATGTTTGACGATGAATACCGTAAACTTAATAAAGAAAAATTGACCAGGGTAGGGGTCGACTCAAGATGTATAAATAGGCATAAAAAATGATTTCAAAAGTAAGCCTTTAAAACGGCACATGAGAATTGAAGCCCCGTATTGTGTTGTTGTTTTTTCTTCCTTTGAGAAGAAGAGAGTTTGTCCTTCTATGCACTAATAAGGCTCCATGGCACTATTCATTCTGCTGCCTTCATACGTTTTTATATTCCTGCTGCACGCCACAAGCAAATATTTGGGTGTAAGGAGATTCCACAACATACGAGCATATTATTAGTTCGAAAATAAAGGGAAACAGCATTTTCCTAAATCAAACTATTCAGAGAATACATAGCCTAACCAGTAGCCTACTCACCGACAGAGCGCACTTGCACCGTGATGCCGACTGGAGACACGAAGATTCCTGCGCCGATGATGATGCCCACAATGATGCTGACACAGTGGAATAATGTGATCCTCTTTTTGAGCTCCACTTTCGGAGTATCGTCTGGCATCTTCCCATCTTTCCGCTTAGTGAGCAGAGAGTCTACTGTGGTGTCTCCCGAGTTCTGTGTTTGTCTTGCTGCCATGTTACTCAGATCTAGATTTTTTTAAATTGAGAAGACTAATTCTGATCCTCATTGGTTGCACGCTACCTTGATGAAAGGAACATAAATATTACCAAAGGTACATTAGAATGGGATCGTTCCCGTTAATCTTTTTGGCCGATTAAGCTGATAGCACGAGAGGTCGGTTAGGCCTTTTTGTTTTTAAACAGAAGACTAAAAACTTATGAGCTGAACGGTTTCACAATTTCTATTAAACAAATGGTGCATTCAGTGCAAAACTTTCTGTCCTTGATGACTTTGTGCTATACTGAGACCAGTGACAGATGCTCCTGTTCCAGTTCCTGTGAATATAAATATAAGCAAAATTTAAGCGCATTTCAACTTTTTCCATATACCAAAGTTTGTGTGGATACTTTCTCAATTTTGTTAACAGACAACAAAGGTTGAAAGATATGACATTTCTATTCCTCAAAAAACGTGGCGATTATATCTATTGCTATATTTTGGAGAGAGGCCGCGTGATTCTGTAGAAATTGCTGTTGGTCGTTGGATCAAATAGTTAATTGTACATGAGAGTGGTCAGAGGTTCTGACTTCTGTCACACACAAACTTGACTGAGAAAGAAATTGCCTTTTTGTTACCATAAAATGTATCTACAGATGTCATTAATTTCGTGTGTGTGTTTAGAAAGTGCAACTTACTGTACACTTATTATTTCAATAACTACGTACTTGTTAATTATAACAATAACAAAAATAATAACAGAAATAGCTTTGAGACATGATTTTGGAATCAAGGACATTTTGCTATTTCATTAAAGCTTTTGCAGTAAGTTTTTAAACAATGCAGTGTATGTTATATATCTATAGAAAAAATATATGAGCATGAAAGGCAAATGATTAGGTGCGTCTAAATAATATTTAAGTGCGATAAATACATTTCTATTTCTTTAATATGTCTATTGAGGATGATGAAAATGTGTTTGTTATTTGTTTTTGTTGGGTTTTTTTAACATCCAACGTCAACAACTAGGTTATACCGTAGACGGGCCCCACAGTATAGTGACACTAACCAAATTAGTAGGGGACGCAACTGGAAAAATTAGTTTGCCAGTCCGTGGACTCGAACCGGGACCTCCCGAATGATCTAACAAAGCTCGGTCTCTATCATTCATTTTTCTAGCACTGAAAGTATACAACCCATAGCAGAAGAACTATGGAAGCCTAGATCTTTCGATATTACTAAATAGAATAATTTAAATGCAACCTTTATTGAGAGGAAGAAGAAGGAAAAGAAGAAGAAGAAGAAGCAGAAGTAGGAGAAGAAGAAGAAGAAGAAGAGAGAGAGAGAGAGAGAGAGAGAGAGAGAGAGAGATAAAAAGAGAGAGAAAGAGAGAGGGGTGACATCTACATACATTAAGTGATAATAATATTTACACATTAATATTTATATGAAAACTGCTTTGTACTTGCGAAGTACCCGTCTTTCCTATTCAGCAATAAGGGCAGTAACAAAGAAACTCCACGTGACTTTCACATGCTGAAGAGGAAATACTGAGCAAAACTAAGTGCCAAGAACTGGCATATCTGTGGAAATGAAACATTTTGCATTCAACATAATAGAAACCTCTCCCTAACAAAAAAATTATTAAAGGTTGCACTGAGGCTGCATGCACCATGATCTTCCCAACTTGTAGCCCTCTATTGGCTTTTTGAAAGCTCCAAAAAGACTTGAGCCAACAGGCTTCATCAGCCAAACGAGCTTATCTTGTGATAATACGTGGGATCAGTTTACGTAATGATCCAACCTTTTTCGGTATCAGGCTTTATCTTGTTACTGAAGGCGAAACGCTTGGGCAGTTTGGTTGAACTGACTTTCGTTTGAATCATGCTCTAAAGTGCCTACTCCAGTATGTAACTTTAGAATATTTCGACAAGGTTTCGACATAACTATGATATATCCACATTCCAATGTGTACCATTCATACGTGTCACAAACAAAACAACAAAGCGGATGTTTCAAAAATAAGTTTTACCTTTTAATGTTTTTCCCCTTCATAACCAACCTTCATATACATGGCGTTCATGGGATGACTCGGCGTTATTGTATGGTCGGCTCGAAATTTTAAGTTGCCAATTTTTTTTTTTTCGCAGCCCTCTTATACTACATGCGTCCTATCTTTTTTAACAAAAGTTTCTATACTTTTGATTTTCACAATTGTCTTTAAAAATGTTTTATCATCCTATTACTAAAATTTAATTTATTGCAAGACTCGAGACCAGTGGGTTTTTTTTAATGCATGCGACGGAGCTCTGGGAATCGGATATTGCTCAATATAACGTGACTGGCCAAAGTCTACTCTAGTGCAGTCGCAAAATCGAACCTTTATTGAGACCCAAGGATAGAGCGTCGCCTCCTCCGATCAAACATTACTTTTTTTCATGTATCTCCATAGTCTCGGGAGGATATCGGAAGCATACATATTATTATAATAGTTGATTTAATCTCAGTCAAATAATAAATGGCACAACCGGATTATTTATTTCTATTTGTTATACAAATGGCTGTTTTAAATTGCAATCCAAGAAATTCATCACTTTTGTAACCTCTTTTACCTACTGTCAGGAACGAAACTGTCACTGATAAGATGTTTGGCATAATCTTATTCAATAACTGTGCGTGCTGTCACTACACTTGATTATGAAGGTCTTGGTAGTGACTATTACGTAATTCTCGATAAATAAGAGCCAAACATAGTCACGGTTTTATATCAAGAGTTTCTGATTTTTCTCTTGCATCATCAGGCTCGCAACACATATCAAAATGTACCAAGTAAATTACTTGGCGATTTGGAATGTTAATCCGAGCGAATGGTTTTAGGCAAACTCTGTCTACTATAGCTATCATATCAGTGACTATGAAATGAAAACAAGCTACATGAATAATATTTCTATCAGGGTAAAACGTCAAAAGAAAAGAAATCTTCACCTGGATTCCACTGAGCAACAATCCACACAAAATTTTGAAAAGCAAAACCTTGGTTTAACCATTAGCTGTAAAAACAAGTTATGTTTCGTAAGAACTTTTGATTTATCCGAGGAAAGTTTTGTCATCGGTGTGTGCATATGGTAGACCGTCCTGACCATGCTTGCTGTCTAGTAAGGGACAGTTTTGTGTGAAGGACTGTGAATCAGGCATGTTTTGACCACGCCAGTCGGACGTGGGAATCAACAGGTAAAGGTCAACACTTTGACCATGCGCCCTAGACGGGTGGATCAAGATAAAAGGATCCTCGTGGTTATGAAAGCATGAATGGAGCGCAAAGAAAGTTGGTATGTGCAGGGGACACGGGTACGTTCTTTATTCCATCAAACCAAATCTTCCAAATAGCCCTGCTTCAAACGTATAGCTCTATTAATGACAGGGAAAACAAACCATCTCTAGGCTTTTACTTTGTTTTTAAAAATCCAATTTAATACTCGTCCTTAGATAAGGGTAAAGATTCGGACATAATATAGCAAGAAATACAATGGTTTCCTTGTATTTGTATTGTTAATGTTATTTCACAAATCACTTTGGATTTTACGAAATGAGCTGTCTGCTCAATTACTAGTTGTTGTTTTTTTTAGTTAGAAAGAAAAGAAGAAAAAAACTAAGTATTTAAGAAGATCGAGGTTTTTAACAAATAATAGATTTTTTATTCCACGGTCCTTATGTTTATTTCAATGGATCTTCACCACCTAGATAGTTATTGTCTTTTGGATAATGTCTTTGTTAATGGAGATGAATCTGAAGTATTCTCAAGATGCAAAGAGCAAATCAGTAACATAACTATATAGTTATTAATATTCAGGTTATACCATGCAGATAAAATATCTAATGGAGATTTTGGTTTTTCAATGCGGGTAATGTTGACACAGTATGACTGTGTTTTTTAGTTTAATTTTTTAAGCAAGCACAATTGGTCACCTTGGTTTAATGCAATATTTTGCATTCCGTCTCTATAAAAACACGGTATAAAATGATATAAATTCAAGCAAACGATGATGCCAGGCAATACATTTGGAATCTATTTTTAAACATAGATAATACAGTATGCCATTAATCACATACCTGAATTTTAAAAATCCAACGTCTTAGTCTTTAAAGTGCGCTAGTTTAACGGCAACTCTTTCAATTCCCTGTCCATAATATTAGAATACCACAAGGCCAGAGTTAGATAGAGTAAGGTGGTTCTCTAGACGCGTCATCCCTTCAAAGATGAATGACAACATGAGCTACGAAATCTACGTACTGATTTAGCAGAGTATCATTTAAAACCATTCAGTTTACCGTTTTCAGGAATGGTTAACCTCTAAACTAGTATCTAGAGCATTATTGATATCGCTCTCGTTATCTTTGGACTAGGTGATAAAACAAGTGAGGATAAAGATTCACCTTTGGGAAAATCTGGGCCATATTTATAATAAGCAGACCGTATGATGGTCGTGAACACTTGAACGAAGTCTTAGATCACTCAAATTCCGTAGGTAATTGACAGTTGGTTACCAAAACTGTTAATGTTGGCGTTGATGGTGTTGGTGGCTTTTTAAGTACTCGTAAGTCAAGGTCGAGTATGCCAATCAAGTAAGAGTCTAATAGTATAAGAGATAGAGAATATTGAAGGACAGTCCTTTTATAAAAGCTTGGTGTCCGACTCCATTCAAGAGCAATCATCACTCTTGACTTCAATGTTGAGTTAATTCGTTGGTTTCTTAACATCTATGATCAGCAAGGGTCGGACGGATTACAAGACTAACGTCTGACATTTACTTGCTACAACACAGATATAGAATACGGATACCAAGACTTATGTCTCAGTGGTCACATTCTTATGACTCCGATCTAACAAGTTAGGAAAAGGGCGAACCGATCAGGATCAAACCGGGAACCTCAAAAATTAAAGACGCGCACTCTACCATGAAGCCACCTCGACTACCCCCTCCCCCCCCCCCCCAAAAAAAAAAAAAAAAATAAAATAAAAAAATAAAAATAAAACAAACAAAAAACAATCGTGATGGCTTAACAGAAGGCAAAATGTTTCACGAGTAGTTGTAATTGTAGTTGAGTTGGTTTAACGTCCAACATCAGCACTATATAGACTATCTTGTGGGCGGGCCCAAAGACTGACGTCTGACAATTTTATGTGCTGCCACACACAAGACAGGGCGGGGATACCATGGATCCTGTCTCAGAAGGTCACATTATTTTTAAACTGATATCGACCAAACCAGTGGGGAGCAAAATCGCCAGGGCTCAAACCACGGACCTTTTGTATCGGAAGCCGATGTTTTACCCCAGGGCCACCTCGCACTAGACCACAGTGGTATGGTTAGATCAGCTTGATTCACGAGGACGCATTCATGTACACTGATAAAGTCGTAGAGAGACTGAGATACATAGAAGGAAAAACTGATTTCGTTTCCAATAATTATAAACTGTAAATATGACATCGGCATATAATAGCTGTAATAGTTTCCCTTGTCTAACATCGCTCCACCATGTATGGAAATGGTCGACGTCTTTATTTAAAACTGAATATAGAACAGACAAACAAGCAGAAAAACAGAAAGACAGACAGACAGGTAGACAAAGAGAAAGACGGAGGGAGGAAGATTGTTAAGACGCATGGTGGTAAAATTACTATTTCAATTATAAAAGATAAAGGGATATTTCTTTGAGATAATATATATTGTATCAAGCCTATTATTTGTAATGATATAGTTGTTTCATACTTTGTTTTTGGGGCATACCCATTGCGGCCTGTCTACGTGGGGCATTGGGGATATCCTTGGCGACCTGTCTACATGGGGCATTGGGGATATCCTTGGCGACCTGTCTACATGGGGCATTGGGGATATCCTTGGCGACCTGTCTACGTGGGGCATTGGGGATATCCTTGGCGACCTGTGTACATGGGGCATTGGGGATATCCTTGGCGACCTGTCTACGTGGGGCATTGGGGATATCCTTGGCGACCTGTCTACGTGGGGCATTGGGGATATCCTTGGCGACCTGTCTACGTGGGGCATTGGGGATATCCTTGGCGACCTGTCTACGTGGAGCATTGGGGATATCCTTGGCGACCTGTCTAAGTGAGGCATTGGGGATATCCTTGTTTACCTGTCTACGTGAGGCATTGGGGATCTCCCGTAGCATCTAATAATACTGAATATAACATGTTATACATGAAGAATGAAATGCCTCATGCAAAAAAAACAAAAATAACAAACAGAACAAAAGCAAAGCAAAAAGAAAAAAAAATCATAAGAAAAAAATCAAAAGAAAAAGAAATAAAAAAGAAAACGGAGGACAGTCCAAGTCTTACGTAATTTTCTCAATAAATTAAAGTATTGGTTTCATCATCCGCCACTGTGTTTATTGTAGAGCCTTACATCTATACATGCATAACAATATGGTGGTGCTAGGCTGCTCAGTAAGTTAGTGCTCTGTGTTTGCGAGCAAAGAGTCCGTGGTTCAAACTTCCCTTGGTGCACCTGTCTCCTCACTAAGGGAAGGCTCGGGGACGCAGGGCTTTTCAAAAATTACACATTGTTTAAAGTTTATTTTAACAAACAACCCACTTTCTTGGAAATGTGAATTACTCACCCAACCGGTTGCAAGCGCTCCAACACGCATTAGGAGAATGAGGTGTTATTACAAGCTCGTGTTATGGTTAGCGTGGTACCCTGTCAGTGTTAGCTCAGCAAGATGTAGCCGCATATAATGATGGTAGTTGATATTTAGACCAGGTTAAAATTCATCAGGAATTTTATTTACAACATTTAGCATACATTAACACTAATGTCATCCTCGCCTGGGACATGTTTCAACCGATGATATAAAAAGTGCAAGATCTTGGGCACTTCATTACGCTAATTTAGACAGTGGATCGATTATTCACCATCCATTCGGAAAGAAAGGGTGAAATGTATCAAATAATTCAGTATGAAGAAGCTGTATTGTCATTGATCTCGCCACGCGCCTATTGCTACAACAGATTATGGAATCTACGTGATGTATTGTTTCCACGATAAGAATACTGAAGATAACATTGCAGTGGTTTTTAGTTTGTTGCTTTTTATTTTTTTATTATTAATTCTCGTCGATAACTTTGCTCAGAATAAACATTTCAAAGTCTCAACTGCACGTTATTGCTTCGCAATTAACGTTGTTTTGAGAGATATAATTTTTAAAGTTTTTTTTTTTTAATTTGACAGGTTGACCTGCCTTTCCTGATTGCGAGACAAATTGTAGGTCCCATTCGGAGATTGTCCGATGCCGATGTTTAAGAGTGTGACCACATTTCTAAGTAAAGGCCTTTTACACACAGAGAGAAACGAAAACTACAATATAATAGCACAGTAGTCATATCAGAGAGATTGAAATTTCAGTGTGTCTCTTATACGCTGAAAAGACTTTTTTCCGAAGTACCTGGCTTTTTCTCTATAGTTCTACCAATATTTTAGTGGATAACCACTTTGTAAATATGATTGGAATTAGTCTTATCTGATCCTAACATGAATGCATGCTCTCATTATCTTAAAAAATGGACGAGATATTAAAAACTACTTCTGATTTTCATCTCGTCATTGGAGGACCTGATTAAAAATAAATGAGTTGATCTATCTCTCAGGCAATCGGTTTTGTTGTAGGTGTATATATCAAAATCGAAGAATGTATCGATTTCTCGTTTGCTAATAACATTTTCTTATCATCATTATTTACTTGAGCGCCCCTTAAATACAGAAGAGTAAATACTAATATTTTTGTTGCAAAAGTTAGGAGGTCCACTTTATCTCTCAAACTAAACTTCTTGACGGCAAAGTACCAAGCATTATCCCTGCTGTGACTGAGAGAGACTTGATCTTAAAAAGACTTCTGCTGTAAAAATCCATCACTTTTAGCTAATAAAAGAATCAATTACACAGCGGCGTTTAGTTTTGTAAAGTATGTTCCCTTTGTTCGCGCTCTATGTTAGTTTTATCCATTTGTCTGAAATTGATGAACACGATTTATGTGCATTAATGTAGGCCTCAGTGATTTCGGACATAATTTAAAAACCCGTATTTCAAAAGGCATTGCATCTATAAACATGTATATTTTAAAGCATCCTTTGATATTTAATAAGTTGAAACTCACCTATCCGTGCATCACGTATTTTAGCAGAAGGCATAAATAATTTTTTTAATAATAGGATGGTACTGCGTGTACTCCTAGTTAAATAAAATTTAAAGTGTGTTAAATAATAAACATATCCACGAATAAAAAACGCATTGCAATGAAACAGTCATGCGCATTGCCATCTAACGCTATAGTGGGCAATAGACTCTTATGGATTTATTATGTATGCAAACTTGAACTTCTGGTCGTATCGTCGGCTTTACTTACTTTATGATGGGTAATATTAAACTAATAAAGAATAAGTACAAAGCAATATACGTTACTCAACATTATTAAAACATAAGTCTTCTTTTATGTTTGCTCACAAGCCCAGTTCTCTACAGACTGATGTGCCCATAGGCATTTGAAGAGCCGACAATGTTGATCGTTGGTATCGAAAACCATGCAGCGCCTCACTAGTGCTGTAAACAGCAGCGTATGCAACAACAGGTGTCAGAGACGTGCTGGTGCATACATTCCTTAGCCCGGAATTTAGCCACCCATTTAAAATAATTTTCACCATATATGATGTGTGTGTTTGTGAGTGAGTGTGTGTGTGTGTGTGTGTGTGTTGGTGGGGAAGTGTGGGTATTATTAATCAGCTACTTTGCCCATTCACTGCAAGATTTTCTTGTCCTCAGTACATTTCAGGTAAAAATGGATACTTGGATTTATAAGGTATATCCAGGCGAGACTAAGTCTAAATCACAAATCTTGACAGATTCACTCTGTCTACGTTTTCTATTGATCAGAATGTGACTCCACTTTCCAAAAGCATCCCACTCTTGTCCAATTCGTCTCTTGGTTTCTATGTCTATGTCACCAGTAATGGAGGAAACTATTCGACTCATATTTTTTGTCTCATATGAAGCAGAATATACTTTGCATATCTATGTTCTGGTAAAGGCTTTACTTCAAGCTAGTTTAGTAAATTTTATTCATCGGTGGTTTGAAGTGCCGGTACGCCATCCATTGCTTAGCTTGCGTCAAGTCTAAGCATTAAATCCAAATATACATTTCATCCACCCCGACACGGAGGCGCTGTCTATATAAAACCGTTTCACTCCAACTTTTGAGGTCTTACTTGTGTGTTTCTATAAGTTGACCTGAGTGGGAAGCCGGTGGGAGGATTCGACGAAAGAGACCATCTAATAAACTTCTACTTTTTCCAAATTGGAATATGCCTTCTGTATCAAATAATACCAGGGCGTATAGCTTCCAAACATTCTGTTCCAACTCCCCTGTCTTTTTTAATTTTATCCCAGCAGACTGAGAGCCACTTGTCCAACACTAAGCCGATTGGCGTTGGTGGCCTGTCAGCGCTAGGGCTGGCCATAAGACGATAACGGACAGTTTCTTTAGTGCCATAAAATGATGTTTTCTGACATCAAGACAGCATCAAACACTGACGCAGAAATTAATATGATTGATATTATCCAGCTGTTTCCATTTCTAGAAAGGAATTTGGTGGACAAAAAGAACAGTTACAATGCATTAAATACAGCTACACCTACGTCGCCCTTGTGTGAAATTGGGAAGTTGAAATACTTATACGTTCCATTTAAATCCAATAACAAATCTGTATGGGGTCTATTTATAGGTCCGACAATGATTACCATTATAGGAGTCGTCTCCAGCACTTAAAATGTTTTTACATTACTTACTGAACTTGGTTATCGTCGCTTTGTTCTTTACATTAAATATGCTGCTTCTCATAATATACGATTCAATGTTTGCATAATTATGTGAATATTTTAGTTGACTTTCTTTTTTATTCAGATGAGGAACTGCCTTTAAAATATACTAATAGTTAAAGGAAACAGAGAAACCATAAAAAACCCGAGATGATTAAATCGACTGCTGTGCATGCATGGTGTCTCAGCTAATACGGAGACGTTCATATTCTGTTGTAATAAGTCAAGGGAATGAAAACTTCCTGAATGTACGGAGAAGTCAAAGTTTTCTGCATTTCATAAAACATGCATGCCGATAGCAGTAATTGTGTATAAAGCGCAAAAGCACGTGAAGTTCGTAAATCCGTATGAGCATGATGAGTGAATATAATTTTGTAGAAATTGTGAGACCTGTTCATCGCGAACTCGGCAGAGAGATATTGATGGTAGTCTTTAATAGGATATTTCAATGGTGACGGGTTTCTTATTTCCCTTATGCTTTTTCATAGCGGTGGCTCAGTCGGTGGTGCTCTAGACTAACTAGCTAGAGATTAGAGGTTGAAATCTCAAATCATCCGGCTCAACTAAGGAATCTTGGCGGACTTAAGACCCAGTCCTTATACACAGATTATGCATGTGCTTAGATACATAAATAAAATATATAATTATAATTAACATCAGGTCAAATGAAGGGCTTTTAAATTTTTTTAAACGATTGCCAATGTTGGTTTAAATGGTTTAATGTCGCCTGAAGTTTAAGCTTATCATTGTATTGTGCTTTATTGCAGTGACATAGTTATATGCGCTTAATTTTTGAAAAAATGCACTGTGCACACAGATTTTAGAAAAATAGTAGCTCCCCCCTCCCCCAATCCCTAGATGCCTACGTGCATAATTATATATGATCTCCTACGTGCATAATTATATATGATCTACGTGCATAATTATATATGATCATGAACATTGTTAATACCGTTGGATAATTACCCAAAAATGAAGTAGGCTTTAAAAATACTTTTTTTCTTACATTGTTTCGTCAAATAACCCTGTTGACTCTATGTGTCTGTTAAATGACAAAGTAACATAATTATACTTACCAAAACTTCAGATATCTCGAAGTTAAAAGTCACATAGGTGTACACTGTGAAAAATCGTTGATTTCCTCTTCTTTGGCATAGAATTTAGCTTATAACATTACAATTAAGAAAATTCGTATTTCGTTCTGTAGGCATGATTGTGCACGGGCGTTAGTTTTACCAGGACTGAGAGCTGATGCCAGT
Source organism: Elysia chlorotica (assembly GCA_003991915.1). Taxonomy (NCBI): domain Eukaryota; kingdom Metazoa; phylum Mollusca; class Gastropoda; family Plakobranchidae; genus Elysia; species Elysia chlorotica. Next base: position 250,955 of record RQTK01000460.1, read on the forward strand.
GACAACCATAGGCTGTCTCTACAAGATGCACATTATATAAGGACGGGCTGAGACATCGGACTTAACTGTCGATAGTCGGCAAATCAATGGTGTTGATCGGATACCGAGAAGCAAACGGCAACGATGTCCTTTTTTTTTTTTACCATCAAAGATAAGAGAAACAGGGCTCCTTCGGTGTCGCAAAATAGTGGTATGACCTTGCTATAAAGCAAGATAAATGGAGGCAAAAAAGGGGAATAGGCGATCTATTATCTTGACCGAAGTGCTTTTTATGTAATACCATTATAGATAGTGCGCAAAACGCTGTTGTAATGTAAACACTTGCGATATGATATGTCATTAAAGTATTACCAAATCAGAGAGTTGGAGCGGAGGAAAGCAAGAGCAAGAGACAGACACACAACCAACCAGAGAGACAGATAGAGAGAGGAGAGAGAGAGAGGAGAGAAGAGATAGATACAGATAGAGAGGGAGTGAGAGAGAGAGAGAGTTGCACATAAGTGAAATAGGGCCCACAATAGCAACTCACGTCAAGCTTGTCAAACCAGTGTTCTCTCAACTAAAGATTGTGGCAACAAAGTTTCATTTACCATGAACGCTATGTTACAGAAATGTTTCATACTCAGAGTAGGCATGCACCGTCATTCTCTCCATCGAGATGTTAATTGAAGAATTACTTATGACACCGCGGCTATGTGTTTGTATACGGGTTCATAAATTGATAAATGTTATGAAAACAAGTCGAATGTGGCTCAATTTAATAAGGAAACAAGGTACCAGTAAATCAGGCACAATGGTAGATATAATTTGTGAAATCTCTATGTCTCTCTCTCTCTCTCTCTCTCTCTCTCTCTCTCTCTCTCTCTGGCTCTGCCTCTCTGTGTGTCTCTGTCTCACTCTGGCTATTTCTCTCTCTCTCACTCTCTTATACATACACATATAAACAAAAATCATCCAGTATAAACTCGTACAAATTAGCCATGGTGGGTATTTTTGTTGTTGTTGATTATTTCATAGTTTCAATTTTTTTCTTAACATAAAGAACTCATTCGTGGAGTTTTAAATTTCTGTGTATATATGTGTGTGAAATTATCTGTTTATATAATTACCCTTTTTAATATTACAAGACTGCAAGATATTAAATAAAAGCACACAATAACGTTACAAATTGAAATTAAAGTTATCAATGTGCAATGGCTGTTTGGTTTGAAAAATACTTTCTTCTTAAATATCTCATATACAGTCATGACAGTGAGCTAAAGTTAATAAATACGACCAGTTTTACTTCACCCCATCCTTTTTCATTACAAGGTGACTGTTCATACGTTGAAATTAATAGGTCTTATGAAGTGATTAGCGAAAATTGTACATAGACCATTTCTATTGTGTTGCATCCTAAACAGACAAAACAATCGAAGTTAAATATAGGACAATGTAATTTCGCTCTTCTGTGACCTCGTGAAATCGTCTTTGTGTGGCCCACTTGTCTTTCATAGAGGTAAAAAATGAGCCATTGTAACATTGTTTATTATAGAAAACTCATTTCGTGACAGTATTTCCCTGCACTTTGTCATCTATCACTTGCCATTTTGTCGGATTTAATTTTAACAGTCTTTTCACCAACTACAGTAAACTGTGGTTTTAACCTTTTACTGTATGCCTGATACAGTTAAAACCAACTTTTCAAAAAATTAATTGACACCAAAATGTGTATCTATGTAAGTCTGCGGCTATTCAGTTTGTAGCTTTGTACCCTGGGTGAGTGAACGAAATGTATCCTTTTTTTTTAAACTGCCAATATTTTTTTTTTGGCATGCGCTTTCTGCAAAGATATGATATGAATTATGATGTTGAATAGCAAACTCCTGTATGTCATGACAAATAACCCAAAAAACTAAGGTTTTTCTGGTAAATGGAATGTTCTATGATCTATTTCGTCATAATAGTAATTAAATTTGAATTGTAAGAAGGCCCTATTTTCGGTAGTTTTTTTTAAACACTCTCGGTGTCAAACTTGCCATTAGTTGGTCACTATTTTTTTAGACTGTAAAATATTTTGATATGCAATGAAATCTTTAAAAAAATGTAATATTTAATTCAACATTACTAAATCGTTGTGAAATATATCTAAATAACATTGTGTTATTTTTCAATATAATAATACTTTTTCATTTAAATGTTGGAATGAAAGTTAGGCTTACAGTAAATAGTATATATTATACACTGAGCACAGGGCGCAAGCTATCAGCTTTCTGTCGAAACCAACTGCAATATTCAGTTTTTAATTTACCCTTCCGACCTAAATTCCGAGCAATTGATAGGATGAGCTAGATAATACTAAAGGTGGAAATTTGTATTTTTAAATCACATATGTAACAGTTGACCCATTATGCACCTTGTATAAGATTTTTAAAAAATGTTGCTGTGTGTGCAATAATGAGATAAGGCACATTTGAAAAACAATTCTCAGGGCATGTGTACTAGAGTCGACAACAATGTCTTCTCTTCTCTCATAGTATTGTACTATGTAAGACCGTTGATAAAACTGATATCGCAAAGCTACGTGATAGTTTGGCTTTCATTAGAATTTGCGCAAGATAACGAAAAGCGTCGGGTGGGGTGGGAAACGCACGGGGCTGACAGTGCTCAGTGCCATCAAAGGTTTTCGTCATAGCCAATCTGTCAAAATATTAAGCTCAATTATCTTAGCTTAAGAAAGACTTTCAAGCAACACAAGTAATGCAATTGTTTACATTTTGTCGACAGATGTAAAACCCCCCATTAAAGGAATATCAACTTCTTGGCATATAATTCATAATTATCATGATTCATGTGCGGTACAATGATGAAATACTAACCTACCTCTGACCAATTAAATATAACATACTGAACCATTCGAGAAATATTTTTCTATTGGTGGGTTTTCTCTTGTCATTGTGGTCACGTTAAGTAAGCCCATTCATTTCATATAATTTGGTGGCTTCAGAGTTTGCCTAAATCCGATATAGGTTAGATTTTCATAGTGGACAATCTTGTCATCAGGGAGTGCCCTGAGCTGAACGCCCTGTCTCGAATGTGGCAACACATAAAATTGTTGGACATCAGTCATGATGCCCGTCCACAATATAGCCTATAAAGAGCTGAAGTTGGGAGGTAAACCAACTCAACTCCAGAGCTGATTTTTGCGGCATTATTTAACTTATCAAATATACTCAAGACAGTGATGCAGTAACCTTGTTGCATTTGTGATCGCCTACCACAACGTTTTTAGAATTAAGTTTTGTAAATCAATCTATACAACCCTACTGATGTGTGACAATTCAATAGAGGTACGGTGTTTAAATAATGTTATAAATTAGGATGTTTGTTCCTTTAAAATCTACAATCCAGCACAATTTGACAAATAATGCTTTATCTGTGAAGCAAATAGGTATTAAACGTGTAGATCTATTATTATTATTATTATTATTTCATCATCAGCACCGTAATAGGTGAGAGGGTCCACGCCTGAAAACTTACCCAGGCCATTGGGTCAGCCCAGGGGACAAATTTCAGGGCTAAGCCCCAAAGCAGTTGAAATGTTCACTTGAACGACACCAGGCACTGCTGTCGCGATAAGTAAGACAGGCACGTTGCAGTGATAGTTGTATCTGTGGGAACATAAAATTTGGGCTGAAGGAAGGTCAAGCCCCAATCCAATGAACAGCCTCCTAACATTTTTACAAGAGCACCGTGGTGTTTGAAACGTTAGCTGGTAGTACTGGTATAAAAATACTCCAATCAATTATATCTACATTAACTTTTCAATGGCACAAAGCGATACCTCATAGGACTTGAGCAGAAACTGCAGAATACTTACAGACAGATCACTTCCTATTCAAAAAACGTCCTCGACCTATTTACAGCGCGCGCCCCCTATGTTTTTACGCGGACACCGGCTAGGGTAACGCCCACTTTCCTCAGTAAAAATTGTTAGAAACAGGGCGAGTCAAACACATTTTGAAGTGTAAAACTACACATAAAGCATGCTTTTCTTCAAGAGTGAAAATTATTCAAGCCATTAAACTAGGACAAGATGACAACTTTTTTAGGATTTTGATTCTAGTAGGCCTACCTTTTTTTTTAAAGACTAGACTCTAGATTCCTAGATTGTAGTAACTTTGTAAAGCACATAGCACCGAAATAATTATGTTAAAACCCGCATTTCCTTGATTTAGACGTAGATCTAGAGTCTAGATATATCTGGTTTTCATTTCACTTCAGATCATGATGATCATCATGGGTTGTGATCACCATTCCATGTCACTGCCTCTTGAAATGAGAGAGAGAGAGAGAGAGAGAGAGAGAGAGAGAAAGAGAGAGAGGGGGGGATACCCTGCAAGTACATTACTAATCACACATTTTGTTAGCCTGACAGTTGTTATATGTCGCCACCACTGCTTGATAATCTTCAGTCATTTACATGTATTTAAAAACAGTATTTGCCATCGTTGAATTTCTGTGTGGATATAAGTGAACTGACTGTTTTCAATGATTAAAAGGTGACACGTAATGAGCGGGGAAGCTGCTGAGTTCTTTTAGCAGGGTTTTTCAGAAGATCCAACCGATGTCCGTTTAGGAGCCATCGCTCGTAACTAGAACATAATAAAAGACTCAGCAAAACTTGCACTTATCTTTAAAAACAAAACAAAAACAAAACAATACAAAATATTTAACAAAAAACATGTGACATCTCACATTACATGATGAACAGGACCCACATTTTTTTTCTTTTGGTTGCTGTTTTGTTAGTTATGGCGTATTACTATAACGTTTCATTTAAAAGATCAAATATAAATGTAGATTTAGGTCCATGTTTGTTTTTTTGTTTTCTCTTGTGTGTGTGTGTGTCTACTTCATTGTCATAGCCCAGTAAGCCCGACCTTATGTCTACACAGGTTTTACCGTCACAAGCCTAAAATTATTCTAATCCATACTGTTATAACTACTAAAATTCATAACAGATAAAGAGGTTTTTTTTTTTGTTGAATCCCGAATAGCCTTTTAAAGCTGGATCTATAAAGAAATATCTCGATCTATACATTCAGCCTATTGCCTAATAATCTATTGTTTCTAAGTTTGAATCCATGATATATAATCTATAAATTAGATATTTAAGTTGTCTTGGTGATTTTTATACAGATTCTCGATTTTAACACTCTGTTGGTCTTATACAGATCTAGATTATAGACGAGATTAAATCTAAAAATTAGTTTCTGAGGGGGTATACATTGTAGATCTAGATTATTATAGGTCTAAGCTACGGCTCGAAATGTATCTTGATTCGATCTAGACTGAGAACGAAAGTAACCTGTCCGGATTTAAATGGAATCTAAAATATCATGATTCAGGATTGTGTTGTCTAGATTAAGGGCAATCAATTGGAACGCAATATTCGCCTGTGCTTTTATTCTTCTCAACATTTTTGTAAAAGTTGACTTCGTTTGTTGACATCTTGAAGTTGAAAACGAAACCCCTATATCAACGCAACAGTAAACAATAGTATCAGCTGGAACCACAGGTTGCATCTTCCGCGTAATTTCATAGAGGGCACTGTTAGTTGCTGTGGACACTTTTTTTTACCCAGTGAGCTATCTTGTCAATCCAGTATACTTTGACTTGAGCCTGAGGTGAGTGCCATGATAGAACTGAAGGATTGTCGGGGATGACAGTTTGTTGTTTTTATGACCTATGAAGTCATAGTCAATAACCAAGTTAAGTTTATTTTAGTTGGAAATAAGTGCACTATTAGAAAAGCAATCACACAATTATCGAAATGTATTGATCAACAATAATGCTTAACTGGCCCAAGCAGCAGGGTGGGCCTGAAGCCTCTAGCCCGGGGTCAGACGACACCATTGAAGATAACGAAAAGAAATATTTTCAAATGGATTGAAAGAAGTTATTTTAATAACAATATGCACGATTGTGAATGAAGTGTAACGATGAATGCTGCGATAAATTATTTTCCATAAACGATACGGTTTGAAAAGCTGAGACTGAGTGTTACGGACGTTTTTGTTGAAAAACATCCATTATCAAACGGAGAAACTGATTACTATTTGAAGTGGCACAAGTGCTATGCTGTGCCATTAATTAATTGATTAAATCTCCCCAGTAGAATCAGAAGACAACAAGCAAATTGTTGGGCATGCCATGCGCAGACATAATTTAGAATACATAATTACAATTAGCAAAAATGGACAGGAAGAGAGCGCTAGGCAGACAAAGAAAAAACCTGGAATGGGCGAGGGTTATAAATCGGTAAATGAATTAATGGATTGGCCCGATCGTGAAATGCGATGACAAAGACGTGGAGGGACATGCTCACCAAGGCCAATCGGTTCAGCACTCCATGATGATAATACTATGCATGAGACAGTCGTATTCATATTATAGCACTTCTCTATAGTTTAATTAGTAAGCCATGTGAAATTAACGACATTTATTCTTTAGCATAATTCCTCAACTGTAAACTATCTCACTTGGTTGTCTCCTAGACTCCTTAGGGGGAACCTATGTTGCGATTTGGAGTCCATGTTTTGCAATATCAATTAACCAGAGTCTACTAAACACGAGCCTAAGGATCATAGTACTACTGTCACCCAATAATCTCATGAACCGTTTACGTCATACGCTACAACTAAAGATATCAACCATTGTAATTTATTTACTTCTTCTGCATGTACGACGTTTGTTGGAAAAGGAAAACATGCGGTCGCTCAAATGTACACACAAGATGTACCTGCCTCCTAGCTTTTTTCTTCTCAATATTTAGTCCCATGGCTTTCTATGTATTTTTGCCAACACTATGGATCTCATGCCAACTCGCGAATGCCTTATGACTTGGAAAAAAAAAAAAAAAAATCCAACATTAAAACTACCAGATATGCATATGACGCTTCAACGTTCCTGACTTGCGCATTAAAAATCAATAGCATGGGTCTAAAGAAAATTAAGCTAAAGGTTATTGATTTTCTCTCTCTCTCTCTCTCGTTCTTTCTTTCTCTCCCGCCCTGTCTCTCCGATTCTCTCACATTGAGTTCTGACACTTGTTTTGCGTACTATTCTCACTCTCATTGTTGTCGCCAGGTCGCGCTTGTGTGCACGCGCACCCTGTCTGTCAAAATATCATCAGTGTCTTGCTTCTGTTTGTACTGAACGCTTTTTAATTGATTGTACTTAACTTATCGTGAAAAATAAATAGTGATTAAATGAAGACAGGGTATGAGAGACAAGAGAGAGAGAGAGAGAGAGAGAGAGAGAGAGAGAGAGAGAGAGAGAGAGAGAGAGAGAGAGAGAGAGAGAGAGAGAGAGAGAGAGAGAGAGAGAGAGAGAGAGAGAGAGAGAGAGAGAGAGAGAGAGAGAGAGAGAGAGAGAGAGAGAGAGAGAAGAGAGAAGAGAGTGGATGAGCGAGAAATAAATAGAGGAGGGAGAGACACGCGTGTTTATAGTAGTTTTAGTACTAATAACAATAATTACTGTGCTTATTTAAAAGCAAGGTATTTTACGAGGTATCGCTCGTATGTATATATTTTATTTTTGTATGTTGAGCTTTGATCAAGCCATACACGAGGATTGTCTAGACATGTGGCAATAGAGATATCAATACCTGTTTAACTGGAGTAATTCAATAAGTTTGGTATATTTGTTTCACGCATGTATTAACTTTGATACTACTGTCACAGTAACTAAAACATTTGGATGCGGATTCATCGTTGTTATAAAAAAATTGTTGATCTCAAGATATTTCACGTGTAAAGGTTAGAAAAAATGAAGTTCTTTGTAATTCACAAAGAAAACCCCCCCACCAAAATTTGCACAAAAAATTAGATTTAGTCTTAATTTTTAGAATAAATACAGTTCATGATACGTTAATTATTTCTTGAATTTTACGTAAATTTCAAGTTTTAAATGTACTACATGAATTAGGAAACTGGCTCAAGTCGTAAAGTGTTGAAGTCCTGATAGGGGGGTACCTGATTAAAAAAAAAACATGATCTGGCAAAATGTATTTGTTTGATTTTGTCCCCTACTGGTTTGTCCGTGTCAGTATGATGTGACCGACTCAGACAGGATTCCTGGTATTCACCAATGGAGGATTAAATAAGATTATAAACTAATGATAAAACAACTTTGACATCAGAGGGATTCAATCTGCGTGTTCTTTATTCTTGTTTTACATCGAGAAGAGGGAAGAAGCAGGAAGTGGAAAATAACAATAATAATGAACAATCGTACATAAAAATGCTCGCACTTTAGCAATGCGGATATTATTATTCAACACTCCCCCTTAATATCTGCATTGTAAGCTATAACACTTATATATAAAAAGCTTAAAACACAATAACTAAAACATTTGGATGCGGATTCATCGTTGTTATAAAAAAATTGTTGATCTCAAGATATTTCACGTGTAAAGGTTAGAAAAAATGAAGTTCTTTGTAATTCACAAAGAAAACCCCCCCACCAAAATTTGCACAAAAAATTAGATTTAGTCTTAATTTTTAGAATAAATACAGTTCATGATACGTTAATTATTTCTTGAATTTTACGTAAATTTCAAGTTTTAAATGTACTACATGAATTAGGAAACTGGCTCAAGTCGTAAAGTGTTGAAGTCCTGATAGGGGGGTACCTGATTAAAAAAAAAACATGATCTGGCAAAATGTATTTGTTTGATTTTGTCCCCTACTGGTTTGTCCGTGTCAGTATGATGTGACCGACTCAGACAGGATTCCTGGTATTCCTTACCATCTCTGCTGGTGTTGGACTTTAGGAAACAACCAATCAACAATATGTTTTATTGGAACAATTGATAAAGAGATTTCATTTTCCGCAAGCGTCCCTATCGGCTACATGGGTTTTTACTAAATGGAACATTTCGTCTGAAAGTATTGCATGCAAAATACAATCATCTTGTCATCAGTGTTCTCCAAATGTGTCTGTGCAGCATATTGTAATGTTAAAAGAGTATTAATTTGTTTTTTCTATTGGTACATCCTCTGCTACTGTGTCAGGTATGGCAACAGAGCATTGACATAGATATTTTAGAAAGAATTATTGAGATAACCCTGATAAGCTTACGTTTCAAAAAACCTAATGATACATGATAGCATAGTGCTTGGACAATAAAACATTGCTTGTTCATTAACTGGTAGACTTTAATTCATATAAATGACAATGAAATTGTGGTACCTAATAATACATGTATATGTTGTTGATTATATAGTTATGATATTATAGAAATTGAGAGTAAATTCATTCATCTTTTTGTTTCTCTCGCCATGATAACTTTTACATTTTTTTTTTCATTTCCTCTAATGAAAAGATTGCACCTCTGGTACATCGTCCTAACAAAATTTTGAAGCATGTATGTAATGGCAGACCAAAGGTTTTAAATTAATTCAGTTTTTCAGGAAACACATCCCTCAAACTTTGCACACTGCCGTCTTGAAACATAGACAAACATCTCAAGAAAGACGCAAATACCAAATATCAAGACTAAAGTCAATTTTTAATGATAAAATAGTATCACATAATGTGAATAATAAGAAATAATCGCGTTCATTTATCTTCTTTTTGTATGAAATCAGAAGTGGGTTACAAGGAAGTTTCTCTTGTATAAAATCATAATTATAAACAGAATCTCCACAGTGTATTTCAATATACTTGCTTTTGTACTTAATGCTTAAATAGTGTGAATGAGAGAGAAAAATGATCGCAAATCACAAAAAAGCACAACCAAAATGCCAATAGGGAAAAAAGCTGAATATATAAAGTGATGAATATAAATAGATATTTAATCAAGTTACAATCTTTCTGCTAAGTTTCCTAACATAAGTTCATAACTAAGCTTTGAACTGCTCTAACCAACAACAATGGATCCCAGCACTGTCGTCACATAAAATGAAGATAATTTTTATAAATATCAGAGAACGGAAAAGATTACAAAAGATAGTCTATCATGAAAAAAAAAAGTAATAATTTATTAAAAACTAATTTTAATAATTGCACAGTGAATACTCATATTGATTAATCTAGCCAAGGGTGCTTTCACATTATCTAAATAAATAATATCTAATTAGCAGAGGTGAAACAATCTCTACACAATTATTAAACGACATGAAACATGACTTAACCTGCACCATAATAATACTTTTCCCTGCTTTGTTAAAATAAAATAAAAAGCACTTAAAAAAAATGATAACTTTCCTCGTTAAAAATGCTTGCAAACCCAATGTTTGTCAAAGACAAGATAATTGCAAAATAATTTTTTTTTTTAGTTTAACATCCCCATTATTTCTTAAATAATGTTATTAGACACCAGACAAAATTAGGCTTTGCACTCTTTATAGTTAAGCCAGTCCTCAACCGAATGAGCCACCTACCATCCTAGTAGTAGTTAAATATGATACCTACTTCAAGCCAACAATTTCAATGAATAATTTCAAATAAAAAGAAAAATATATATAGATCACAAAATCTAAGAACATGATAAACAAACAAAACTGTTTTATAATTTCACAATACCAAAAAGTAAATAAAATTCATTATGACACATTCACTTTTAATATAATGACTTACAAATTGATTAAACTGACTTATGTTTTACTCCTACTTATTAAAAGGCAGATATAAAAGAAAGTGATCAGTCTACATTTTGTTTGTATTACCACAGCCTTTGTATGGCTCTTTAATAAATTTAACTCCTAAGAAATAACCAGGAGTCAGGATGTTTTTGCAGAGAAAAACAAAGCATAAAATGACCACAAGTTAAATACAATAGTGAATATGATATACCCTACATGGCAACTATTACGTACAATGGATATATAGTCTGATTCTGGCTGGAATGTTCACCTTTTCCTCATCAGATAAACATAGTGATATAAAAAAATGTTTGTGCTGATAGACTAAATATTTTGAAAGCCTTATTCATACCAACATCAGCATAACTAAGAGTCGAAACTATCATTAAATTTGAGAGGGGGGGGGGGTGAGAGGGAGGTAAAAGAATGAAATTTACATTTTCTCAAAATTCGCACAAAATTTTGCACATTCTTAAACTGAATTTGAAATATGGACATTTTCTAAACATAAAAAAAAAATAACAAGCAACTAATACAGGAGAGGATAAAGAAATTATTTTGCTGGTTTTTACTTAAAGGTCACAACATTGAAAACATTTCTAGCACTCTTGTTAGGATGAAATAATTATTTATCTAACCAATCTAGGAAAGCATTATGTGCTATCTAATTTCACACTTATGTAAATGGTGAGTTCCTATAATAATTTAAAAAGGCTCCTAGTTGAGAAACAACTTCATAGGATGAGCTATCTTGAAAATCCTTAGGATCCACATTGCTTTTCAAATGTCATGATGTTGAGGATACTAGATCAGACATAAATCACCATTTTTATTAACTTAAGTTAAAAACATGCAATATAACATAGAAACATACAACATGAAATTAATATCAATTTTTACATTTGTTAAACAGTGATGATAATTATTGTGTGTTAAAATCTACTCTTTGTAAACACAGGTTATCGAAAAAAATCCCAAAAATTTTCAGCTGTGAAAAGGTCAACAAATACATTATTGAAACATGTAAAAACGTAAAAAAATACCAAATCTGATTCAAGCGCTCTCTTAAATTATAAAGATGTCCTGTTCTCCACCCTTCACTTTCATTTGACTCTCCTGACTGGTTCAAGTCTCTGCAATCAAACCCGAGATGACTTATCAAACCCCACGATATACATGGATTGGAGAGATCATTGACACACAAGATAAAGAGCATTTACTTGAAATGAAACTCCAAAAATTTCCTGTCTGAGAAGCATATGGAATGTTTAATTTATGGTACAACAGCACAACACATATGGTTACAACACTTACGCAAAAATTGAAAGAAATTAGGCATGAGAATAATTTCTCTCTCTAATAGAGACTATACCTATGCATTGAAAAATGATACGGAATGTATTGCAAACTGGCAATTTACGTATACAAATATTTTTTGTGTGCTATAAATATATCTAAAATAAATATATACCTTGGCTTGACCTCCTTATTAGTTCCGTTTTCAACCACCTTATCCAATTGGAAAAAATAATACATTAAGATACAACAATGCTACTCTTTGAAAAATGATTATTGAAAGGAATAAAAAAGAATACATAAGATACAACAAAGTTACTTTTCAATAATATATATATTTTTAACAATTTTCTGAGGCCAGAGAGATTTCACTCAGCCAGTTTGTAAAAGTAGAGAGAAAATTGAAACCATTTGGTTCCATGCGCATTTTGCTTGCACATGTTTATATATTTGAATAAATTATTGGATCAGTTATCAGATCAAAGCAGAACTCCAAATCTGAACTGCTAACAGCCTCCTCATCCTTCATATCTTATTTAAATATTACATGAAGCAAAACAAATTAATTTAGGAAAAATTGAAATGACACAAGTGAAGTCAACACAGGGAGAGCTATGAAATAATATTTCAATGAAAATAAAACAAACAACAAAAAATTAAAAACATTCTATAATCCAGCCAATGCAGAGGTGTCTGAGTACCCACGATTTCGTCCCAGAAGTTCATGTCCTGCTTTACTGAGTATGTTTCATTAACTGATTAATGCTAATGGTCACATAATAGAGAGTGCTATATATTTTTTCCTAAAATTAATTTTTAAAATGTTTGAAGCAAGTAGATTTTTTTTCATATACATTAGCACATAGCATAATAGTCTCATTAAAATCATGTTGCACAACTCTCAGAAAAACAACAGTTTGTATCTCACAACCCTCAATGCTTTCAAGTTTGCATAATGCTAAATAATTTGACTTGCAAAGATAAAAACAGCAGCCAAAGAATGGTAACTTATAAACACATAAAGGTAATTTAGTTTGCACACTCCCGTTTCAGGAACTAAAGAGAAAAGAAACAGGGGAATGATTAGACTAGAATTGGTAGAATCAAATTCCCAATTGCAGACACTGGGCAAGACATACAATTACAATATGAAAAAATCAAACGCAGTTCTTATTCACTTTTTAAATTTTTTTCACCCATAGTAATGATATAAAAATTCATCACAAAAAATGAGTGACAAAGACAAAATACACAAAACAAGAAATAGCCTGGTGCATAGCCTACCACGTTCTATCTAACCACAAGCTTGAAATATTATATATGCACTGCACACAAATTTTATACAAGAAAGAAATCAATAAATAGGGTCTAAACATCACTCTTAAAAGTAACACAAGACGCACAAGTTGACTTTATGGCAAAACGTTAGCAGATATATTTGCTTCCAATGAACTTAATCTTTTACAAAAGTTGGAGCAACTATGGTTTCATTAAATCTGTGCATAGATAAATAAAACCTTTTGTTTGGTTGCTAAAGAGGCTGCTTCAATTTCAAACTGTGGCATTTGAACATAACAATGCATTTTAAAAATGCATCCCAGTATACCCTGGGCTGCATGAAAAATGTGATAAAATGTTAGAATCACATGCAAAAAGCAGCTAAATAAGTAGTTATTATAAAATATGGTTATTTTTAACTGAATGGCTATAATTTCAGGCAATCTTGAATCCTTTCGAGTCACATCAAGAACCCTTGACCACTGAGAATGTAATGAGGAATGTATCTTGACACTTCAACGGAGAAAACAAAATTTAAAAATAACATTTCGAAACATTATATGGTCAGTGTCTTGAGATTTTAAAACAACAGGTTGTATAGCCTGAAATACAGACAAAAGATAGGAAAAAAAAAGAAATGGCAACTAGAAATAGTTTTGAAAATTAAATTAAAGAAATCATTCAACAACAATAATTATGAACCAGTGCATTATGGAATAAGCCCTTTAAACACACACATAATTATATGAAGTTGTCTACCTTATGACTTTGGTTTTAAAATAAAAATGTTTATGAAATGTTAATGCAAAGTAAAAACTCTATTGATCAGGATATGATGTGAGTCTAATATTGCAAGCACAAACACAATATTCTCACCCCTTTTCTCTTTCTCTGCACATTAAAGTAAGTTTCACCACCTTCTCTGTTAATATATCTTGTGTCAAGTACAGTTTAATGTTCTTTTTTTTTTTGTTTTGTTCATACTGAACACTGCCAAGTTTATCTTTTTTTTTTTTTACAGACCACTCCATATTTTATAGAAAACATTTTCTAAATAGAATGAGTGATCAAAGTACCCGCAATGTAAATTATAAATATAAGCAACTATTCAATAATAAAATTTAAAGATTTTGCAGTGGTAGCCTTTACATCTGGGCGAATCATGATGAAATGGTAAAACAAAAACATGATGATTTTCTGGGTTTTTAAAAATAACCTCCATATATAAAGCTGGTATTATCAAGGCATGCATTATCACTCAAGGGAAAATACATTTCTTTCTAAATATTCAAAGTTGCCACTCAAAAAGAGGAACTAAATAAAGTCTCAACATCTCTATGGTTGGTTTAATTAAACATTTTCTATGAGATAGCAGCAGTTGTAAAAAAAATTAGATCTTCTGCTCTCGTCACCTTAAACATTTCATGGATGATTTTGTTTTAAGTTATGCTTAAATAATATAAATAATCAATATAAATACAACATGCCACTTAAAAAAATGTCCATAGTTTTGCACTGAAGAATACCATCTTGCCGTGTGTTGTTCCTGTATTGCAGACAGATGCAACATTTGTTATGCACTTCCTTAACATGCAGCACACTGTCGATCGCAGTCGCTTCAAGTATAACGCTCCTGAAACTCGTGGTGCCACTTGTTAAAGTCAATGTTGAAAACAATGAGGCACCCAGTGGAGAGACCAGCAACCAAGAACCTTCAAAGTATAAAAAAGAAAAATTGTTTAAGTTTGATGTCAACTGAGCAATCAGTAACGTCTTTTTTAACAACACAATGATCTTGTTTTGCGACTTTATTACATACGAGGTATATCATAAACTAAGGAAAGTTTAACATTTCTGAATGAAAAAAAAAATAGTGCATGGCTTTTGAAAAAAATCTGCTCTAAATTATTATTATTACATATAAGGTTAATCTAAAGTGCAAACAGTGAGAATATTAATCAATGAATAGTTTGGAGGATTCTTAGCCTCCTTGTCACATTATGACGGTTATAGCACTGATGAAAGCCTCAATCTCTACGAAAGGAGAGGGCTGAGGAAGGAGCAATATGCCCCCCGTAGAGATCTTGGGTGTTTAGTCCCTGTGTAAAAAGACAGTTGGACTATTGAAGTAGGGGAAGACGGTGATGAAAGCCATGCGTTCACTTATTCACATAGAAGTGTCAAACGCCACCCTACGTGACACAGAGACAGACAGACTAACACAAACACACTGATGTGAAACAGGTGCTCGTCACATTGCATGTTGAACTCCGGCCTGTTCTATTCGTGTGACTGTGGCATTGTAATTGCAATTGGCTCACTTTTATACTGTACTGGTTTTATTTGGATAGTAGGCAGACACGTACTGTAACTGCAGGTGATTCGCTTGATAACCTTTGATCATTACCGCCTCATGTGGCCTGCGTTCTCAAGCAGACGGTGTGATACTCGACAGGTGGCCGAAAATCTGGTCTGATGTTTTTCTAGAAATTTTATGCGATGTAAATCTAATTAACTTTAAATATTATTAGGATTGGCTTAGTAGGGGCCTAAAGATAGATCAGTCTCAAGTGCTCGTGACTGAGAAGCAGGAGGTTTAAGGTCCAATCTTTGGTGTTGCCGGTTTTTGTTCAACCACCCCCTTTTTTTCGCCCATCTCTGTAGCAAACCTATGGAACATAACATTTCTTTGAAGATGGGATTTTTAGCAATATAAGGCGCCAGATATCTCTAGCAGTAGTGATCTGAATTGGCAAGAAGGAAGTCAAACGTTTTAATCCTCAGCTGATATTTCCATTTCTGTTTTATAGAATTTTTAGTTGGGGCTACAAGGGTTTTAGATGAATTACCCTTTCAGACACATGCACAAAGGAGGAATGTTGTTTCATGTAAAAAAGGATTCTAACTGAAACATACTACACCTACAGCTACCGGTATTGAAAAGTAAATATGTTTCATTGTGATCACCCGCAGAAGAGAAAGTAGCAACTGGCTTCTCCTTTATTCCTCCCACACAATTAGTAACATACGATTAATAAAAAACAGAAATAAACAAGATAGTGTAATAACAAACTTCTCAGCGCAACAGAAATATATAGTTTTATGAACTTACAAATAGAAATAATGGAAAAAATATCTGCGATAACACTCAGAGCATCAGTCAACCAGGTGAACAGTACTGCCACACCACATTTTTTCAGACCCAGTCACCGGTGCCAGACCCAGACTGGCCATCTGGCCGTTGGACGGCCTTCAAAGTACCGGGAGGGCGATTTTGGGTATGTAATCATTTTAAAATTTGTAATCCAATAAGTCATTGTTTACTGATTTAATTCATGTTTTTCTTTTCGATTAAAGAAGATAGATCCGCTGTGACTCATCAATTGTGTGTGTTCCTTTAAATATAGATGAGCTCAATTCTACAGACCTCACAGTAACACTCTACACTTTCCGGTTTAAAAAGAAGAAGAAAATGTAAAAAATATAACTTAAAACATCAAAACCCAAACTTACTTAAGATCATGGGTGAGTGCAAGAGAGCGAATGGAGCTGTCACACGGAGGAAATGCATAAAGGTGGCTGAAATCATTAACCCTCCACACTTCAACAACTCCACTATTACTGCCCATAATCATGTACTGGCCGTCTCTACTCAGGATCAGAGACTGCAAAGAGATACATTTTTAAAAAATCAAGGGGTTTTAAGGTATCTGATATTTTATTTGAGAATAAATTAGCATCAGAATATAAATATAACCATATTTGGAAAGCTATATTTCAAGTAACATTTTAAGTTGATCTCAAATAACATTAACACTGATGAATTGAATTAATTACCAGGTGAAAACAACTCCATTTTAAATTAAACCTACACCTCTGATTTTAGAGCGAGAATTGGAAACATTTCATAGACTTCTTTATCCATATACATTTAATAGCTTCTCAATCTTCAGGAAAGCACCTACTCATACCAATATAGTAAAAAAAATTAAACCGGAATGCAATGAGAAATAAAAGTTTTTTAAAGTTACCAATGTTTAAATACTAATGTTCATGTCATAGCTCATTAACAGTGCTAGGGATCTACAAAAAAAATCAACTCATTAAACTATAATGGGTGTCCTACCAGTAGGTTGTCCTTGTGCTCCATAAAATGCAACATCTTGCCATTGATGCTGAACATGCAGACATTGCCCTTGTCATAGGTCATCACCACGAAGGCTTCGCGTGAGATGGCGATCAGGCGGGGAGAGACACAGCTGGACGGAGGCTCCAAGGAGTGAAGCAGATCGCCGGTCAAAGAGTGCACTAGGCTGGGGCCGTCTAAACCATAGGAGGAATAATTCATTAAATTAAAAAAAAAAATGTTGATGTCCACTCAGATTAAAGCCTGAAACTTGAGATTTTGTTAAAGTTAAGGTTTCAATTTTCATTGAGTCATGAGGCATGAAGTTTACTATAGGGACATCTTTAGATATTTTTTTTGTTGCTTAGCATCCAATATCAGCACTATATAGGCTATGTTTTTTATGGGCTCCAAGTTTCATGTCTGACAATTTTACATGCTGCAACACAAAAGCAGTGCAGGGATACCATGACTTCTGTCTCAGCAGGTCACATAATACTGACACCAACCCAAACAGTAGGGGATGAAAATGCTCTATAATGTGCACTAGCTAAGGTATGAGCCTTTCTTTGTTTTCAGCAGGAAAAAGAGGGCAATATATCAATTTATAAACATAAGTAGGTATTTCACCTGCTTTTTCTGCATAGAAATTAAGCTGAGTCTTAAAAGAGAGGTTTAAAATGATATAAAACTCTGTCGTTAATGGTAAAGACCTGTTGGTCAACATCCATTTTTTTACAGCAGTTACCAACCCAGACTGTTTATAAAATGTTTGAAATAACAAAATTGCGAAAGAATTACTATAAAATTGTGACCATATTAACATTCTGGAATACATGTACTCCGGCTAGCACTTTGTGTATATTGAGCTAAAAATTGGAAGACAACAAAAAAACATGTGACCCACCCTTTGAGCCACTAACAACAAGACCAAGCTCAGCAATTGTGGCTACACAGGTGATCTCTGACTGGTGGCCGGTAAGGACTGTTCTAGGGGTTGGTGCATCTATACCTGGCATAAAGAAATGTTCATTATTTGCTTGACATGTAAAGTGATGGGAACATAAGAGCTATGTTCAATGTTTCTCTGTAAAGATATAGATAAGAATGATATTAAATACAATTCACATTTGTGCTTTCAGACAAAGAAGTCTGAACTGAATTTATTACAGAAAATGAGCAAAAGACTATTAACAAAACATAAATAAAATAAGTATAAAACTTACTTCTGCTGTGAAAGACATGCTTAGGCTGTATAACTTCTTAAAGAGATCATTATTGGAGTTATATGTTACCCAAGTAAAATATGACAGATTGTTTGAAAACATATGAAGATTTGCATAATTTATGTCATATAACTTTCAAGTCTGCATACATCTTATTACAATGGTTTGATCATTTTTTGGTTTTCTTATTTCATCTTGAAAAAGTAACGCTTTTGGGTTGGGTTGTCATTCTTTTTTTTTTTTAAGTTCTCCTTATAATCCTACTTGATTGCTTGAAGTTGTGTTAACTAATGGATTGATTGAAATAATAAACTGACAACAAGCCATGCCTTTATCACAGCATAATTATTAATTTTATCACACTATATCCCTGCCATTACCACCTATATATCATGGAGATAGCACTAGCCAACACGTAGAGAGACCCACACTTACTATTATTTTCTCCAAGGATAGCTTGTGATTTTGCACTGAACATCCACACCATAACAGTACAGTCCTTTGACCCAGTCACAACATAACAATCCTGGCTGATGTTGCATTCTGATCTTGCCAGACAGGTAACCACATCAAAGTGTCCAAACACTACCTGGATAATTCGGGCTGTGTGCCAAGAGTAGGAAACAAAAGGAAAAGCTAACCAAATAGTGGCAGCATCAATCCTATCTAAGATCACAACTAAGCTGTAATAAAGTAAGAGCCATCAAAATCTTTCTTTGAGGTGTTAATAAAGAATAAAAAGTTGAACTCTTTTTCCACAGACAGTGTATAATGAACAAACAAATTCTGCATAAATTTTTATACAAAATTAAAAATTTGATGTCTAACTCTTACAAATTGATGTCCCCATGAACTGGACAAGACAGAAATATGGAGGAAAAAAAAATCACTTACATGTCTCGAGAAAATACACTCGGAAGCTCTTGTCCCAGAAGCCGCAAGCAAACAGAAACCTATTGTCTGCTGTGGTAGCAAAGGAATGATGGGTTACAGGCAGTCGTTGGTCAAAGTTGTCCCCTAGGGTACGTCGCTGAAGGCCTGTGTTTAGCACTGTGAAAGACGAAGGTTTAAAACTATGAGTAACCATTGTGTATAAAGAGGAACTTCGCATGTTGAAAAAATTAAACTGAGATAATTCATACAGATAGTTGGGTTATTTCAATGACACAATAACATGACAATAAAAACTTGCTAAATAACCATGCGTTTCATCTACAGATGCCCTTGGAACATGCAAGTATCTTCATAAAAGCTTTTTTATTTGCGCAAGTGATTGACGCACCAAGTCATCTGTAACTATGGATCCTTTATAGATTTAATGATTATACCTTTTTTTATATCTAGGAAAGAATAAAAAGGAGGGGAAGAGATACCTTGCATATTTCATAACATTTCACATTATTCTGATTTTCTGTTAAATGTGCTTCAAAGATTTTTTTAAGGATTGAGAGAAATAAAAAGAGTTTGTATGGAGCTTACCTAACAGCTGGTCCATGTTCAGGGGAAGGTTAGGTTGTGCTGCAGCTTCTGACTTCTCAGAGGAGAAGCTGGCAGAGTCTTGCTGGGCTGTACAATAAGTATGTAAAAGTCCATAAATGTTTGCATATTCCTTGTATACAAAACATTTTCATGGAGATTTATGAAAAAAGAACATGGCGCCATTTTAAAAAAAAGTGGCTTCATTAGCAATGGAAATTTTGATATCTTAGTGAAAATGTGTCACCTTACCTTAGGATTTTTAACACAGAAATACCTCATCGACAGAGAATGCTAAGGGTAAAAGTTTGTAAACACATACCACAAATATTAGTCCTTTTATTAACCTTTTTTCCCTAAGTACTCTTAATCTCATGCTTTTAATGAGTATTTAAAAATCAGAGATACTGAATTCCTCATGCTTAATAATTCTAGGCGATTCCTCAAGTATGAGAAACTTCTGGACCTCTAGACATATTGGGTCCTTACGCATGTAGTTGTTGTTCCAGCGGTTGATGGCATAGTTGTGGTTGCAAGAGATGGAGGTTACCGCCGGGGTAGGCACCGATGGATGGGTGTTGGCGGCTACGTGGGTTACAGGGGAATTGGAGAGAAACTTCATAATCATACACACATCCTCACTGGACCTTGAGAATATCATCGGGCTCTGAAAGCAGAAGACAACATATTCACCCATAAATTCAAAGAATTTGATCAAAATGAATGATAAGCAAACAAATCTGAAAATAGCTAATATTTTTTTTAATTTGCTTCTCTGAATCACGAGAACCATAAGTAACCACTGAATAATAGTTCAGTATTATAAGAGAACAGCAAGAAAAAAAAAAGAAGAAAAAAAACGGCTGAAGAAATTTTTTTCAATTACTTCCCTTTAAAGAAAGACTAGGTAGTGTATAAGTCTGAAAAGCAGCCATTGAACGTTTTAGTGTAATTTTCCTAATCACAACAATAACAAAAATGTCTTACTTAGTGAGTTTACGTTTAGTAGTTTATACTTTTTGAAACAGAATATTTGCAAGAAAAAAAACTATTACACCTAAATATATTTAGAAAAAACATTTTAACAGTTCCAGGGTCTACTTCATTAAAAAAAATATTTTCTTTGCTTTAGTACAACTCCAGAGAGAAAAAAAGACAAGTAACCAGACACTCAATGTCCATCCTGTCACTGAAACGAAAGAAAACACAGACACAATGGTACTGCCATTTGTGTGGAAAAGGAAAGGGGGGAGAGAAGCAAAAGTAGAAAAAAAATGTCCCATTGACCCAAAACATACGCCAGTGCTGCAATAGTGCTAAATGTGCCACCATGAAATTTCTCATCCATTGTTAAAGCAGAACAAAAATGATTGCGAGGAAATGATTCACACTTGGTGTAAATATCTGGAACAGTGACAAGATAGTCCCATAGACCACATTATGTTAATGAGATAACTCAAGGGGATGACTTATGATTTTCTTCAAAATCTGTATGATAATATTTCTATTTCTGTAAATAATTAGTTCTTGTAATGACATTTAGAGATTCAATTCTTTACCATATCGTGGCATTTTGATTTATTTTTTTTTTATTTTTTATATTCAATGTTTTACATTTGTGGCAATGAAACTATTTTTTCTTTTTTTTTTTTTGGTTGAAAACAATACATGTATTACTATACCATTTTAGCAAAAAGAAAAGAAAAAGGTGAATTAAGGAATGGGATAGCAGAAAAGAGTTTTTAATATAAAATGCATGCTTAAGTTCTACCTTTTTGATGATTGAAATTGAAACTGTGACTGTGGTAAATATGGCTAACTATTCCTTGTGACTTTTGAATGTAATATTGTATTGTGTTAACATTACTTGGTTATTTTTCTTTTGTAATTGTGATTATGGAAATTGCTATGTGCATTGAGCATGGTAGTTGATGGAAGTGCGCTATATAAATGCAATATTTTTGTATTATTATTATTATTATTATTATTATTATTATTATTATTATTATTATTATTATTATTATATCAGACTAAAACATTAAATTCCAATCCAGAGACTACAAAAGATATAAGACTATGTTGCCTTTAAAATATGAATGTATCAGTTTTGTTCCTGTGAGCAAATCATTTTAAGAAATGATTGCGAGGAAATGATTCACACTTGGTGTAAATATCTGGAACAGTGACAAGATAGTCCCATAGACCACATTATGTTAATGAGATAACTCAAGGGGATGACTTATGATTTTCTTCAAAATCTGTATGATAATATTTCTATTTCTGTAAATAATTAGTTCTTGTAATGACATTTAGAGATTCAATTCTTTACCATATCGTGGCATTTTGATTTATTTTTTTTTTATTTTTTATATTCAATGTTTTACATTTGTGGCAATGAAACTATTTTTTCTTTTTTTTTTTTGGTTGAAAACAATACATGTATTACTATACCATTTTAGCAAAAAGAAAAGAAAAAGGTGAATTAAGGAATGGGATAGCAGAAAAGAGTTTTTAATATAAAATGCATGCTTAAGTTCTACCTTTTTGATGATTGAAATTGAAACTGTGAATGTTGTAAATATCTCTAACTATTCCTTGTGACTTTTGAATGTAATATTGTATTGTGTCAACATTACATGGTTATTTTTCTTTTGTAATTGTGATTATGGAAATAGTTAAGCGCATTGAGCATGATAGTTCATGGAAGTGCGCTATATAAATGCAAAATATTATTATTATGTTATTATTATTATTATTATTATTTTTATTATTATTATACATATCAACCTTATTTATGATGCTTCTACGTTCTTGGTTTTTTTCTATAAGCTGAAGGAGAGATTGAAAATCACACAAGGAAAGTGATATTAACAAAACAATACACATTATATCCTGCATCCGGAACAGATAATAATAAAATGTTACCACAGTAAGTTAGTTATCATTAATATGTTGATACCTAAATTTACATGTACAAAAATGTAAATATAAAGAGCATAGCAATAACCATAGGTAGACACTAACATTTGCAGTTGATAGAAAGATAAGCTAAGTCTGCCAAACAACTGGCAATGGTATATAAATATATATATATGCACAGTGACTGTGGTAGAGGAAGGAAAAGGTATCACTATCAGTGAGTGTATGGGAAAGGTAAGGTAAAAAGTATTAGTTTAGTGATGCTACATATGTTAATGGTCATTATCACGACAAGGGTACAAGGATTTCATTTTTAATTGCAACTGAGACCTGGCAATATTGTTAGATGAAGACAAATAAAACATGTACATTACTATTGATTATATTGATGATGATGGTGATGATGATGATGATGATGATGATGATGATGATGATGATGATGATGATGATGATGATGATGATGATGATGATGATGATGATGTTGATGATGATGATGATTATGATGATCATGATGGTTGTTTTGATAATATCAGTAAAATAGATGTATGCAATATTCTCAAGACAAAACTCTTAATTCATAATAGCGCTAACCAGTAAAATAAAATTTAAAAAAGTATATGAATCCAAAATGAACATCACACGACAACTAACACATAAAATTTTAACTCAAGCTTATCTTCATGCTTTTACATTAACATATAAATTATATTTGAATACTTTTTGTTTTGTGAAAATTTTACCAAAAAAGTGAGAACCAATAAAAAAATGAATTTAAAATTCTTGAGTCCACCTTTTCTCCCTTTGCAGTTTTTTTTTATTTATTTTTTTTTTATTTCTATTCTCTGCACCTTTTTTATTTTGTTTTCAATTAAAAATCACAATTAATGAATCTACATATTGGAACTTATCTTTACTAAAGAGTAGTAGAAGGCAAAAAGAAAGTGGACATGGACAAAGAAAAAGGGAACAGAAAGGCTTGGGGAGATTTTGAGAGAAAACAAGCAATAGAATGACAATTAGAAAAAGGAGGAGGTTAGAGCAAGAAAAGGCAGTACTAGAAAATTAAAACAGATTGAGATGATGGCGAGTAGGATAGAAGAATAAAATACAGATTGGGACACAAATAAGAAGCACGAAAATAGAAAGCATTGGCTATCCTAGAATAAAAAGGACATCTAGATGAGGGAGAGAAGCAAGGAAATGATAAGATGGGGAGGGGGGGCGTGTCAAGGATAAGGAAATTGTGAGGTGAGAACAAGCCACTTCAAGGCAATACTCATCAACAGGAATAAAGATAATTTTTAACTTTTTTTTATGGTTCATAATCTTAAAAATGAGACACCTCTTTCAACAAAGCCTTTTCATGATTTTTACTTTGCTTTTCTTTAACCTATTACATTCTTGATTAGGACACCACAACTTGGATGAAAATATTTTGAAAAACACAAAAAATGAACGAAAGAAATTTCCATTTGAGGAAAAAAGAATACACTATCTTCAACTTAGAAAAGTCTCTTTAAATGCCATTTACAAAGCAATTCCTACTTCCTCCCCAGATCTAACCTTTTTCTTTTCCTTTTTTTTTTTTTTCCTAGCCTACATCACATTTCTTCTGTTGACTTCGAGCAACACCACACTGCATTGCATTCATGGGGTGGTACACAATAAATGAGTAGCATTTTAAGCAAGAGTAAAATAGGGTAAAAATGTGCTGATGCCCAGCTCTAGTATGCTTTAATGGTTCACCAGTTGTTTTACTTTAACAGGATAGCAGACCTGCCATTTCAAAGATGTTAATGAAATATTATTATTAGTAACCTACTCCAAGTCAAAAGTGTTCTTTTAATCTTCTCAAGTTTGAAATTTCTAGTCTTGTCTTTTTTTTTTTTGGGGCAGCTTTGCTGTGTGCTTGATTTATTAAACAAATAACAGTGGAGAATAAATCATTGAAACGATTACCTATTATGATTCTTGGTGTACTTTTTCTCAGAATGAAGACTTTTGAAAATGGAAACAGCAAATATTTTTTATCAGCTTACACTATTTCCTACACTGTCATAAACAGACTTAACAGCAAAAGCCCCAATGCTGAGATAAAAGTCGCTGATATGAAATGAGCTGAGCTGATGAGGATCAGTCAGAACCGAGTTTAGTGGAGGGGGGTTGCTGCTGCCCTATGTTCCACAAGGAATCAAGAAGCTTAAACGAAGCTTCATCGCTTCTTTTACATTAATTATTTTTCTGACTAACCAGTTGCTTAAGGAACTTAAATTTTGACTGTGCTTCATCGTTAAAAAGCTAAAAAGCAGCATCAGTTCCTAGATGCATTGTGAGATTTGTTACAGATACACTAAAGAGAACAAGTAACAATCATAAGAATACTTTGAGAATCTTCAAATACACTACATCCAATCCACACTAGTTGAATGTCTGTATTGCCTCTTATTGGGGTGATAATATAAATATCCATGCATTTTTAAAAACTTATTCCAGGTGAGAAGTAAATTAAGTTTTTTAGGAATCCAGGAAGAATTTAATTGTAATGAACAACTTTTTACCAGTTATGAATCAAAATTTTGACATCTGAATCACTAGATAGATGTTTCTTTAAATAAGATACGCAGAAATACACACATATACAAAAATTTAAAAAAACATACAAAAACAGCTGACATGAGAATCAGCCATAAAAGTTCAAGAGACAGATTTGAAAAACTATTGAGTGTGCCTTTAAATAACATTTGATTGCTAGAAAAAACATCAACGGTACGACAATGAAACATGGCAACGATATTAATGTCGTGTCATGGTTTCCGGCACGGACACTTACCAAGTGCATGACGGAGCTTCGGGGAGGGTGTGGCTCTGTAAGGAGCTGAGTTGGTGTCTGACCAAAACTGCGGATTTGATTCTCTATAGCCTAAAAAACAGAAACAAGGTTAGTCAACTTTGGTGTAATAAGTACAATTTTTCTAGTCTACATATATCAATTCCTGATCCCATATTATCTTCATCTCTAATATGTTTAAAAACCATAACTTCAAATAATATTATGTGAGAACTAGAAAAAATTCGTTCTCTAAAGGCAGATACAATAGTGACCACTTATTTTTTACATTCCCTAACTCAGGTGTAATAAGTACAATTTTCCTAGTCTACACATATCAATTCCTGATCCCATATTATCTTCATCTCTAATATGTTTAAAAACCATAACTTCAAATAATATTATGTGAGAACTAGAAAAAATTCGTTCTCTAAAGGCAGATACAATAGTGACCACTTATTTTTTAGATTCCCTAATTGACCTGCCATATACTGAATAAACAAATTAATCAATTAATCTAAAATCATGAGGACCTGAAAAAGGGTAAGGTAAAGGTTGTTGTTTAGCGTACAACGTCAGCACTATGTAGGCTACAGTGTTTAGGTTTACAGGCCGCCTTACCGACACAGTGCGGGGATATCATGGCTCTATTTCAGCCGATCACATTAAACTAACACCGATCCAATCAGTAGGGGATTAAGTCGCCTAGCTCTAACCACGTACCTCCTGCCTCGGAAGCTAAAGTTCTACCCCAGGGCTACTGCGCCCCCCATGAGGACTTGGAACTGCTTTGAGCTTGTATTTTTTTTTATATAAACCAAAATTAACGCATATAATTTACAATAGATCTACTGCCTAAATTTCAGTTCAATGTCTAAATAACTCTAAATCCATCTGGGCATGCAGAAAATGTTGCTGTGCAAAATCCTATTTAGATATAATCGCACTAAGACCTTTATTTGAGATATACCTCCTTCATCACAGGATCAGTCATAGTTTCCAGAGCCACACTGCCCTCATATGTGAGATAGTAAAACATATTGGTTGCCCTCACTGCTTCAGGGCCTGGGACGACAAAAAAAAACAAAGAGAAAAAATGTAACTGAAATTGTTACCTTAAAACCCTTTGGAAAAAAACAAACGCCTAACCACTGCCGTATGAAAAACTAAGGGTTGATATGTTGTTGTTAGCATCTAAAAAAAATTATGTGTGTGTATGTATATATTTTTATAAAGAGAAAATATTCTCTTTATATCAAAATTAGTTATTTATTACAACAACAACAAAATCCATTATTTTTTACACCTGCTATACTTAACTCATTAATTTTCAACTACTTTTAATAGTAAAGGCCAAAAACATAAAGATACATAAATTTAACTATTTAGATTATAAAGATACCCCGCTTTTATGAGCTAGAAGCAACCAACAACAACAAAAAAAAAATTCAAATTCATTATTTTACATGTCCAATGCAAACATTTTTTGTTTCATTGTTTCTGTGTCTACCTAAATATGAGGGGGAAAAAAATAGGCAAAGCTACCAACTAATATCATATACATATAAATGGTATTGGAGTTTGGATTTTGTGGGAAATATTCTTGGTGGCTCTACTAGGTTTTTCTTTAATCCAGTTGTGCTCATAACTGTTGGTGGAAAAAAAAAGCTCAGCTATTGACGAAAAATAAAAGATTCATAAAAAAACAATAGGCAAACCTCTTTGTTTGTAGCCAAAGATGAGGTCAATCCAGTTGTGTATCTGACAGGATACAAATTCAGATTCCAATGCCTGTAAAAAGGAGGGGATAAAATTACATTCAGATTCAATTGTCATAAAAAGTTATGTCTTTAAAGCAAAAAAAAAAAAAAAATGTATCTTTCCTGGTTAAAAAAATGTTTAAACGAGGCAGTTAACTTCTCACCATGAAAATATTACATTTTAAAAATTCCAAACTAAAAATTTTAAATTGAATAACTTAGCCCAAGCAGTTGTGATGGTTTTTTGTTTGTTTGTTGTTTGCTTTTTATTCTTCTTTTGTTTTGTTTTTATTTGTAGAGATTTTTTTGGTATAATCCTGTAATTTTTACCACAGTGATGGAAAAAACAAACAACACGAATGCAAACAAAAGCAAAAACAAAAAAAGATTTTGTTACACATTAAATTATAATAGGCTACGATGTTCCATGATTGCCTAAAAGGAGTATAACCATACCATTTTGTTGATACGAACAAACTCCTCAGGTGTTTTGGCCCATGGTGGCAGCTCAACATCATTGACCACTGCCCCATCCTCCTGTTTGCCAAGACTGTACTTGTTGCTGTTGGTGAACATCTCAGGTAGACAGAAGAACTCAGGAATCAACTCCTAAATAAAATCAATAAATTGTAATAAGTGTGGGTGGTAATATCGACTAACCCAAAATGTACAAGTAAAAACAGGGAGGCTGCCACACGATTTATACAGAGCAGTCTGCAAAACATTGACTCCATTTTCCCACTTTTCCTTGCACTGTTAATTTGTGTAAGACCTAAAATCCTATATCCAAGATTAACATCTGTGGCAATTTTGGTTCTCCCAAGGGGGGACCAAGGATACATTAAACCCACATGGGAGCATATAGAAAACCAAGGACATCCACACATATTGTTTTCCTGGACACTGAAAAAAGCATGGGATACATGCCCAACTAGTCCAATAAAATATTTATGAGTTGAAGCCCTTTGAGGTCAAAAACTGTTTTGAGGCTAGAAACATTCAACAAACTAAAATCATTTCGAAATCATCAGAAAATATTACTAGGAAAAAAAAAGAAAATAGCCAAGGTTTTTTCTTTTGTTTTTGTTGTTCATTTTTAACGTAAATTTATGTTTGAATGTCAACTTTCAGTTTCTAAGCGTCAATCAACACCTAATCAGTTTTAAAAGATTTAAAATAAACTTGGCCTTGAAATTACTTTTTTCTATGCTGGTTATCAATTCAACTGAGATTTATATAAGATTTTAAAAAATCTTATTGCAATTGGTCTTTCTTTTTTAATGACTAACCTTAACATCAGAAGTGTCTCTTTGGCAATTTTTCCAGGCCTGAGAAACAGAGGAAAAGATGCGATTTGGGTGGTCAAACTTGCCACCTTGCAGATTCAGGAACATAGTTGTAAAGGGCTCCTGCATTTGAAGAAGAAAAAAAAATGTTTTTTAAAGTCATCTCATTTTTAAAATTTGGAAACAAACAATAAGAAGACATCCATAGGCGATGACATTTTCTTAACTTCCCATTGCTGAGAAAGTTAAGATTCAGACGAATTTGTAGGGTTAAACATAATCTGAATGTTGAATGTGCTTTCAAAAAGACTTTTTTTTTTTTTTTAACTTCCAACCCCTACTTTTTGTGAATAATTAAAAAAAAGTGCATACTATATTGCAAATTCTTGGGAATTAATTATAGATTAAAGTAATAGGCAAGCATTTATCAAACTTCAAAACTACTTGTAAACAGTAAGGTTGACTTCATTTATTTTATTTCTAATATGGTACAAACCACACGTAGCAGCCAGTTGAGAGTGAAAGCTGAAGTGGAGTAATGTGTTCCATAATGGAATGGGGGAATCTGATCATGCTCCCAGGAGTTGTAGCGTTCCTCAAAATAAGCCTTCCTTGTCTCATTAAGTGCACCAACAGGCTGTAAAAGATAACAGTGTAAGGTATAGTCAGTAATCTTCTATAAACATTCATAAAACTAGACCACTGATGGTGCCAAGATAATTTGGATCGAGAGAAAAGGGTGAAAACAAACAAAATTCATGTATTACCAAAAAAATGATATTGTCTTTGATGAGAGATGCTATGGCAACTTCATGAGACAATTTTAGAAAATAAAATTTAACACTAATGCATTAGACACATTTCATGCACAGCACAGACGACGAAAATAACTTAAAAGTCTTACCTTAGAAAGATCGCGGTAGGAATTGGCACTGCTAAGATCCAAATTGTCACATTCATAGTTGACTATAACCCAAGGGAATACTGGGTACTGGTTCAAATCATTGTATGTTCGACCTAAGGGTACAGAACACAAATATCTTGAAGAACTTTTAAAATGTTAACATTTTTCATATCAGTGTAATAATAAAAAGAAGAAGAAGAAGAAGAAGAAGAAGAGGAGAGAGAGAAGAGAGAGAGAGAGAGAGAGAGAGAGAGAGAGAGGGAGAGAGAGAGAGAGAGAGAGAGAGAGAGAGAGAGAGAGAGAGAGAGAGAGAGAGAGAGAGAGAGAGAGAGAGAGAGAGAGAGAGAGAGAGAGAGAGAAAAGAGGAGGGGAGATTATCATTAGTGATGATATAATTATGTACACGAATATTTAATCACTGCCTGGCTGGAGAACAAAAAAGACACATCCACAACAACTTCCTTTTTAACAATTTGCACTTTCAGTACTGCCAGAGCACTCACCAGCTATTGTGTTAAGGTACATGATATAGTCAAAGTTTGAGATTTCCCTCTTCTGCCATTTCTGTGTCATGTTGGACAGTTTGAATAGCTGTTTTCCTGATGCCATGGACACTCGTCTGTTAAAAAAAAACAAACATGTAGTCTAGTTTCATAAACTAGGCTTTATCCAAAATTGCCACACTTTTATCAAAATGAATAAAATGTAGAAGTAAAGCAAATGGTTTGAGTAGATTTTTAGTACAAACGAAATAAAATAAAAAATCTAAGGGTTTTCTGTAAATTATTAGATCACATAAACATGTGAACTTGAAATTCAAAATGTTTAGCAGTGGATGTGCTTGATAATTCAAAAGACAAGACAAAACTGTTTGTGGGAAATTCTTTAAAATTGTAGTCTTATGAACAGGAGTGGTCTCTATTCTTGAGATATCCTCAAATTAAAGGTGTGTATAGGGCGAGGCCAAGATTTCATTGTTTAATTATTATTCACATTTATTCCAGTAAAAATAGAATAAACCCATTAAAAAATATTCATAGATTGATAAACTTTACCTCCCCTTGTTGTTTGTTTGTTTTTGTTGTTGTTTTTGTTTTTGTTCAATCCATTAAGGAAAAGGATACTCTGATTCCAATCTTATACCTGAGACTGCAATTTGAACCTTGAACCTCTTGCTAGTCAGTCAAGAGCATTACCGGCTGAGCAACCAGCCTATCATGCGTAAAATGAACGCATACACTAATACAGCTCTCTAATAGTTTATTGTGTCCTGGGATTCCAAAGAGGGGTATACTATACATCAACACGGGGCATATTAGACTTTCTGTCTCATTCTGCAACATTTAACTGACACCGATCTTACTGGTAGGAAAAGGCTTATTAAGCTAAGCTTAGGAGAAGAAACCAGGACGTATATTCGAAGAATTAAAGCCAACTCGACCCCAAATGCAAAGACAAAGTCCAGAAAAAGATTTTCTTCCTATGTTTTCTTCCCAAACTTGCCTGGCGTTCTGAAGCCCATACTTGACACCAACACCAACCCTGGGAAGAGCGTTTATCACCTTCTTCACTGTCACATGATCCGGAAAGGCGAACATAACAGCCGCTGGGAGACAAAAATGTATTCGTACTTGTACAATCAAGTTCACAAGTCAAAGTTACGTTATCATTATATTTAAAAACTATAGTAACAAATAGAACACTTCGTTGCTGTTGTTCTCTCCCTATTCCATTCAGAAACAAAAATAAATTTTCACTTAAAATCTAAAAGGTAAAATGAAAATTATATTTTTAAAAACGTTGACACCCGTTTATCATGAGTTTAAAAAAGAAACTGATCTAATTGTCGAGGAGAAAGAAAAAAAAAGAAGAAAAGATGCATAGAACAAGGGCAGGGTTACCTTAATTCTATATAAAACATTTTAAGGGAAAACATTGTCGTTTCTTAGGGTTAGCTTTTTAGTAATGCAGCTGTCCTCCCAGCAGAAATGTAAATGCACAGGGGTAGAGAAGGAAATTCACTGCTACACCTTAAAACTGTCATATGGGTGAACGTGGGTAAAGTTCGCATTGAGGGCTTATTGTCAGTACGGGTCACGGGCCTTGGCTATGACAGACATTGTAAAAATCCACTGCTACAATAAATACAAAATACACATTTTAAAAAAGGACATTAGTAACATCAGGTTTCGACGTCCTGAGTATTTTCCTTAAAATTCGTTTATTCTAATGGCATTTTGTATAATTTTAGAGACACATGGCAATTCAAAGTAAGACACCAGAAACAGTATGATCTGTCAGAGAAAAGGAACCACGTAAGCAGCTGTAATGATCACCAATGCAACGCACAGTCGCATTTACATCGATTGCATTCAATTTTGTACTCCCACCTTAATTATTTCGCCAAGCATGCAGCGTGAAATAAAACAAGTGCATATTCATTATTGTATTTTGCGTCTATAACATAGAGCAACCCAAAAACCATACCTATTTTGGGATATTAAAATCGGTAACAACTGGCCTTAAATCTCATAGGACAAATTGCGTTCAAGAGAAATAGAGAATGTCTTATTATTCAAGCGATAAAAGTCAATTCACATTATTATTTTTTATTATTTTTATCATCATCATCATCATCATGATTATTCACACCGTTGTTGTTCTTGTTATTGTTGTTTTTCCTACCGTTGCTGTTGTAATTATTCTTGTTGTTAACATTGTTATTCATAATTCAAAAGAACCCACTAGTTTTCTTTGGCCAAAGGGTAAATGAACGTGATCTATATGAATGCGATGTATTGAAAACGCAAAAAAATGTAATGGTTGTGTATGAGGGAGTTTATCGCGTAAGGAGATTGCAACTAAGTTGTGCTTTTATGTTGCGCTTACTTATTTTTCAAACACCTAAAACTTAACATTGTACAAACGGAGAGATATCAAACCATATATAACACAATCGATCATCACATGAAAGTTAAAATCGCGCGACAAAAGACACAGCTTTCCAGCCACCCTAACCAAGACCTTTTGACACTTGTACAGATGAATAGACAAGCAGACAAATTAATGATACATAAATAAATTTTCTTTTTCAGGTTTAAACAAATAGAGGAGGGAGATGGGTACGCTGATGGGTAGAAACAGATAGGAGATGGGGGTAAAAGGGTGTGTAGGAGGAATATGGGAAAGCCAGTGGATAGATCGGCATAGATTATCGATTGGTGGCATTGGTGGTGTTTGAATGGATGGGTCGTTCAAAACAGCTACAAATAGCGGATGTTGTGTATAATATTCCTACAGGTAGAAAAAGACTGCAACGAATTCTATGAAAATCGGTAGTGAGTAACCAAGTACAAGATTTAATAAGCTATGTCACTATGTCAAACCATATTTTCACGTGTACGGCCGAGCGTCATTCGTCAAGATGTGCGCGCACACACACACACACACACACGCGCGCGCGCGCGCATTAAAACTAAAATTTTAAAGCATAAAGTTTGTCTGGCCAATAATAAATCGAGACTAGACAGCCCGTCTCAAAGATGAACCCCATAGCGCGCAGCCAGAAAAATTGCCACCAGCTGCAGCAAAACAAGCCAGATAAGGATCTTGGTCCCCTTTATAACTCCTTTTTCAGGGCTGATTTCTAATTCCCTTCTTTTCCTTTTCTCTCTGAAGGAGCGGGTAGACCCCATGTCTAATTCTGAGGCCTGGTCCCCTTTCTTCAGATTTCACGCTTGTTTTCTCACGGGGTGCCATGGGCCCGCCCCTCTCGTTTTCTTTTTGGCCCCATATTATTTTCGATTCTGTCATGTGTCAATCAAAGTTTCCGACCCGTCATGTGTCTTGAAAACACCAGGTCGGCGTCTGCTCAAGATATAAGGTAGAGGTAGACGACAGTATAGACAGAGAGATAGAGGAGAGAGAGAGAGAGAGAGAGAGAGAGAGAGAGAGAGACAGACAGACAGACAGACAGACAGACAGACAGACAGACAGACAGACAGACAGACAGACAGACAGAGACAGACAGACACGCAATAAAAAAGGGGAAGAGGTGTCGACAGAAAAATGAAAGGGGTGCCAATAATAAGAGAGGAAAAGACAAGATCGTGCTAAAAAAAATTATTGTTATTGTTGGGGTTTTTTAATCATTCTATTTTATATTACGAATAAATTAATAAATTAAACACTTTGTGTGTGTGTGTGGTGGGGGGGGGGGGGAGAGAGGGTTAGATGGACAGGTGGAGAGAGAAGACAAGAGGCGGACGTAATGTATTGACTATAATTTTATAAAGATTGTTAGACAGGTTCCTATTCCGATAAACAGGCACTACAGTAGCAGCCGAGGAATTTAAAGGCATTTTAAAAAGTTGATGGTGATAGACAAGGACAGCGGCAAAACGCATAATAAGACTGACAGCTCCATTATTTTCGCTTTCGACACACCTCTTAATCTGCTGCGCTGTTTTGGTAAGCCGTCAGCAAAATTAAAAGAAACAAAATAAGGAGGCTTAACATTATCTTTGATGCCTGTTAAGGCAATAAATTATAATTATTCCTTTACTATATTTACTAACTTTCATTGGATCTGTGGAACTTCGTTTTCCCTCAAGCTTTATATATACCCAAGGCCGATTCTAATTATAAGGAATTAATGTAGGGCTTCGAAACATGTGCCGCGTGCGGGATTAATGTCTCAACTCCCATGAAAGCTTTGATAGGGAAAGATTAATACCAAAACTGGGGAGAAAAGATCGCCAGAGGATAACATACACAAGTCCCGGGGCTGTGGCTCGTCAAGCAACATGTCTCGCTTTCCTTTGGCCTCCACAATAAACAGAAAACGAATACAAGTCGGAGATTGGGTCAGCGTGGCGGTAGGGGGCGAACTGGCTGTTAGTCTACAGATCAGGAGACCTGTAACTGGTTGGATCGGTGTCAGTATAATGTGATCGGCTGAGACAGGAGTCATGATTGTCGTGTATGACAGTAAATAAAATTATCAGACCTCAGTCTTGGGGCCCGTCGTCGTACAGGATCATCCAGGGGAACCTAGGAGACGTTAAACTCGGAGAGAGGGAGAGAGCGTGGCGGTAGAATCGCGGGGAAGCCGGAGCGCTGCTCCCAGTGCATTATTTTGTTCACCGGAGAGGTACGTTCAGGGATGTCATACTAGAAAAGCAAGTTCTTTGCTCTGCATTATCAAGATGTGGCATGTCTTTTTTTTTTTAGTTATAAATATGGCAGGAAATCCAGATTCTCATTTTTCCTCTGATTTTAAATTATTGTTCTCCGTGCAAAAAAAAAAAAAAAATACAAAACTGAGACGAACGTATATGAGTGTGTTCCTTCACCGTGTTCTAATTGCGACATTTTAGCAGAGGGAGAGAGAGAGAGAGAGAGAGAGAGAGAGAGAGAGAGAGAGAGAGAGAGAGAGAGAGAGAGAGAGAGAGAGATAAAATGCTGGGATATTTTTTTATTTTCAATTCTCTACATTATTAGTATTAGTGTTTTTATTATTTTTCCTATTTTTATTCTTATTGGTGGTAGCAGCAGCAGTCGTAGTCGTATAGCTAGAAGCAGCAGTAGCAGTAGTAGTAGTAGTAGTAGTAGCAGCAGCAGCAGCAGCAGCAGCAGCAGCAGCAGCAGCAGCAGCAGCAGTAGTAGCAGTAGTAGTAGTAGTAGTAGTAGTAGAAAAAGAAGAAGAAGAAGAAGAAGAAGAAGAAGAAGAAGAAGAAGAAGAAGAAGAAGAAGAAGAAGAAGAAGAAGAAGAAGAAGAAGAAGAAGAAGAAGAAGAAGAAGAAGAAGAAGAAGAAGAAGAAGAAGAAGAAGAAGAAGAAGAAGAAGAAGAAGAAGAAGAAGAAGAAGAAGAAGAAGAAGAAGAAGAAGAAGAAGAAGAAGAAGAAGAAGAAGAAGAAGAAGAAGAAGAAGAAGTAGCAGTATTTTCTATTAAATGTCATCTAGATGCAAACACAATTGTGTCCCAACACCAATAAAACATGTACCAGTATTTTTGTTGTTGATGATGTTTTTCCTTTTTTCATAATGAGAATAAATTGTCTATTGGATTTGCCTTGTATTTAGTAAGTATATTATTGTTAGTTGAAGAGAATTAACAAATAATGAAATGGAGGGAAGTACAAAGATCAATTGTATTTATTTGAATTGATGGGGCGATTTAAAAAAAATAATTACTAAAAATGTAAGCTTTTATAGCGTATTTCATCCTAAGGGTTATTAAGAAATCCTGATTATCATAAAGAAATTTAAAGAAAAAGAAGAAAAAGTTTAATGTTACATACATACAAAAAAAAAAGCACAAGTACCTGCATACAATGATACATGTGATAAAAAAGTATTCCCTTTACCAAGACAACATGGATTTAGAAAATTTTGGGTAGTTATGGGGTTAGGAATAGCCGTAAATAAGATTCTTACATCTTGGAGTCGCGCACAAACTATTAAAGGGGCAATCAGCATCCATTTCTGGAAAAAGTCAATTGTAACGGTTTGGCAAAATTTGGATCCAAATAATTTTATATTACCAATTGACACTATAAATAGAAGCTTTTCAAACAATTGATTAACAGCAGTTAGTCGCATAACTAATTGGTCTTGATAGTCATAATAGTCATGTTAATAATAATGTTTAAATTTAAGAAATGTATTTAATTATATGAAAGCAAGAAATAATGCGCGGTTACAATCATTAAAAAGCAGGCGCTTTTAAAGAAACCATCATATTCAGTTAGTCCTACCTCAAGAATACAATATGCTACATTTAGTTGAAAAATCAATTCATACGAAAACAGATGTATGCGGAAACAATGGTGAAAAAAGAGAGAAATGAAAAAGAAAGGTACATGGTAGACAAGATGGAGAAAAAAGGGCACAAACATTAGGCATAATTATAAACCACAAAGAACTTTTTAAAGAGGCAATAATAAAATACTTACTTCTGTTCGCCATAAAGAGTTCAATGGCGACGTTCTGCAAGAGGTACCGGCGAGAGAAGATTGCACGTATCTCAGAAAAGTTCCACTTGCCATGCAAAAAGTCAATGTAAGCCAGCACCTATGGGGAAGAGTTACAGAAAAAAGGATATAAGGTAATAATATTGTCATTTTGAAATAATGTTTTCGAGAAACCTGGAAAGAACATAGTCAAAGCTCGGCTATGACAAAAGTTATTTTTACGTGGTTGTCTTTGCCGTAGTATGATAGTAAACACGATTGTAGTTTTGTCTTTTCCCAATTGAATCAGTAACGTTAACATTTTGCCAAACGAGGCTTAAAATCCCAAACTGGATTTATTCTTTGTGAGAGCCGAGATAATCTATGACGGGAAGTCAAGAGTTTATGGATAAGGGGAGGTGGTTCATTTAACTTATCTTGGCTTACAGAACCAAGATACAAAACGTGATCGCCCACGTGATTTCTCTTATTTCCCTCCCAACTGCTATGCTATCAGTGGTGCCTGTGATCCAAGAAGATGACAAGAAACCAATTATATGTTTCTCCTTTTGCAAACCTCGAGTCAAAAACGATATCGTGTGGCCCCAAATCAGGGAGAGTTATTTTATAGCTGCTGCCGGACCTAATGACAGCATGACAGTTACAGAGGCGCAAAGCATCCACGGTATCTGATGGATCCCAATTATAGACTCGGACGCGTAATTACTTGGAAGCACAAGATCCGCTTATTATCTCCAGGGGCTCCAGAACGTTGAGAGAGAGAGAGAGAGAGAGAGAGAGAGAGAGAGAGAGAGAGAGAGAGAGAGAGAGAGAGAGAGAGAATAAGCATCCGTACAAGTCTCAAGCTAAAAATGCCCGCCATGACTGTGCTGAAAATCAGGACATCCTGTTAAGAAAGTTGCTTCCTTCATTCCGCTTGAAATCGATTCATTTTAAACCTGAAAACATTCACCCCCATCTCCAGAAATCGTTAAAACTTCGTTCAGGTTTTTTTTTATTTTTATTTTAGAAACATAAAACTTAGTGGCTTCTTTCTCTCAAACGAAATTATTGGAAGGACAGGACCCCCCCCCCCCCCAACCAAAAAAAAAAAAAAAAAAAAAATTATATATATATGTAACAAAAACAAACCGAAAAAAAAAGAAAAGAAAGGAAAAAGAAACAAATAACAGACATAATTATTGTCGTAGAAACGATTCATTTTCTGACATTTTTTGAGAGCGTAAACAAATAATATACACGTAAATGTACTGGTACTAAGTTCAACTGGGTTCAATCGAACAGCCCTCGCATTTTCTTTGTAAGCATAGCAAAATGCTCGGAGATGGCAACGAAGCAACAGTGTATCTAACTGTAATAGGTTGGGTGAAAATGAAAAGCATGTGCTGTGACTGAAGTCCATCAAAACTGACATGATCCAGTTGGCTTAGCACGCCTTGCCTCCTGCGGGGATCCATACTGACTGCTACTGGGCCATATGATATAGTCCTTGAGGGAGGGAAATGATAGTGTGAAGGTAGGGAAAGAATAAGAGATAGAGAGAGAGAGTGTGAGAGAGGGAGAAAGAGAGAGAGAGGGACAGAGAGAGGGGTAGAAGAGCCTTGGAGAAAGCACAGCTTGATCAAGCATGGTGAATAAAAGTATAACATTCTGCCATTTTTCGCATCTTTCCTCCAAGCCCATAGTGGCCGGGCCCAGCCAAGCCGCAGCAAGCCCATTGCTTTATCCACCCGTGGACTCGTGATGGATTCGGCGTGTCCGAGTTCTGACAGAGGGCAACTCGTCCTGGACATGGCTTGAGCCCAGAAAGAGGATTCACGCGCTGAGTGAGCGGTGTACAGCTTGAAGCTCAGGGAAAGAAAAATGAGGACGTCTCAGTTGAAGAGGAAAAGAGATGACAAGCATAAACGAGAGAGAGAGAGAGAGGGGGGGGTAGATAAGAGAGAGAGAGAGTTAGTTACATAATCAATTAAGATATTTTAGTATGTAAAATGCCACCATCAAACCTGTATTCTTTTTGCATAGATGTCTGTGTTCCTCATTCATTAAAGAAATTGATAAAATTGTGATACTGATACATAAAGGAAGTAACAAAGTACTACTATACAGTATGGGTGCAGTCATTGTGCGTGATGATTCTTGACATTACCCTGACGGAGGATATAGTCCATGTAGTTGGTTTCTAAGTCAACCGATTGTTTATAGGTACCGGTACATCATTGCAACCAGGGAGCAACTTTTTAAAACCACAGAAGGCCCGTAGACACAGACAGCAATACTCCTTATGCACAGCGACAAGGCGTGAGGGAAGAAAAAAGGGCGAAACGTGGTTGAGGGATAGTTCATGACAATATCAGAAAATCAGTGAGCGGCGTGTGTGTCGGGTTGGGGGGGGGGTGGAAGAAGAAGAAGAAGAAGACTTCTTCTTCTTCTTCTTCTTCTTCTTCTTCTTCTTCTTCTTCTTCTTCTTCTT
>RQTK01000460.1:290238-319256 GCA_003991915.1 Elysia chlorotica
TTCTTCTTCTTCTTCTTCTTCTTCTTCTTCTTCTTCTTCTTCTTCTTCTTCTTCTTCTTCTTCTTCTAAGAAGAAGAAGAAGAAGAAGAAGAAGAAGCGGCTTTATAC
The DNA here is from genome assembly GCA_003991915.1 of Elysia chlorotica. Classification (NCBI taxonomy): domain Eukaryota; kingdom Metazoa; phylum Mollusca; class Gastropoda; family Plakobranchidae; genus Elysia; species Elysia chlorotica. The sequence continues at coordinate 290,347 of RQTK01000460.1, forward strand.
ATTGAATAACACACACTTCAGCCTTCAGGTACAGTGCTCTCTCGGCTAACGTCGTAGAGAAGTGGCGAAATTAAACAAGCGGGATGTGGATCTCAGAGAGAAATAAATAAATGTCATTGGAACAACAGAGCAGGCCTTGATGTGCAAGTGTTTGTGAGAATTACCTACAGTTGTACCAAAGTTGAATATTTTTTTTTTGTTTGTAAGTCTTTGTTGTGTTTCTACAACGAACAAAAGGCATTTGGAACTGCTCGACAGACTTGCCGCGGGTTGAAACCTTGTCAATTCCTTTCAATTAAATGATACAATGTTCTTTGATGCATGTCGCCATATGTATCCTTTCAGAACAAATTCTAACTTAGTTTAGCAATTTGCAAGAAGTACAAGTACAAGTGCGTATTGTAGTTAAAAGAAGAAAAAAAAATATGGGGGGGGGGGGGGGGGTGGACAACAAACTATTTTGTATTTTTCTTTAAAAATGTCATTGCTCGATGGGTAACCCAAGTTCAGTTTGGAGATTATTTCTCTCTCACATTTTGTGTTTTGTCTGTTTAAATCGTCGGGAGAGTGTGATGGAGGTTGCTAATAAAGCACGTTCAACGATAATGTTAGCTATTAGATTATACACGGAAAACATGAAAACCATAAAGAAAGAGGAGAAAGAAAAAAAACCTAGAGAGAATTGAATAGCGGCTCTCATATTTGCCTTCCGTTTTAGTTGCAAAATATATTTATTATTATTTAGAGGCCAAACAATAACGGGGCCCATTACCAACACTAAGACAATCTGTGAGAACTATACACCGCCGTCCAATCATTCACAGCTTTTTTTTCTAGACTTATGGAGCCAATGAGAGACCAGAAAACTCCGCATCTGAGGGGCGTGATTATGTTATTCGTTATCGTCGTGTGGGTCGCAAAGCCTCTATTTATAGAATAACATTGCTTTCTCAGACCTCAGATCTTTTTTTTTTTTGCCTTTTCCTGCGACATGAAAATATACGCAATGAAGAGGCTTGAATGTCTGTCACACGGTACTCGAGTCTCCAGTGACGGAGTGTGACAAAACAAAGAGCGGATTTTCAGAAACAGAAGGACAACCCTGTACGATGTTGTACGACATGAGCCTCTCACTGTGCCTCAAAAGGCTCTTGACCGTTGCAAAGATGCAACATTGGTTCATTGTCATTTGCGAGTTGCTCAATCCATCTTCAGCTTCTTTCTCTAATACTCATACTCTCTCTCTCTCTCTCTCTCTCTCTCTCTCTCTCTNNAGAAGCTGAAGATGGATTGATGATTGCAACTCGCAAATGACAATGAACCAATGTTGCATCTTTGCAACGGTCAAGAGCCTTTTGAGGCACAGTGAGAGGCTCATGTCGTACAACATCGTACAGGGTTGTCCTTCTGTTTCTGAAAATCCGCTCTTTGTTTTGTCACACTCCGTCACTGGAGACTCGAGTACCGTGTGACAGACATTCAAGCCTCTTCATTGCGTATATTTTCATGTCGCAGGAAAAGGCATCTATTGTACAGCCTTGAACACATTGTAAAATAAAAGAATCAGAGGTAAGTAAAGACCAATTATTAAAACAAGCTTTTGTTCTTCCACCCAGTGGAAGTTTTAGAATGTTACCTACTTTTAGTTTCTTTTTGGCTGGTTCTTTTTGACGGGATTTTGTCTCGGGGCTTGTCCTAAGTACCGGTCCTGGCGGTAGTTCGGATCGCCCCAGCGTGCGCGTGTTATGACATAATTATGAGGTATTACTGTTGTTGTTGTTGTCCCCGTCGTCGTTGTTGTTGTTGTTGTTGTTGTTGTCACTATTGTTAATTTATGTAATTTTCTCATATAAAACAGTCAAGCTATGTAACCACTGATTTGTTTCATTTTATTTGCTTTAATTCTTGCATTCTCTAAATTTTAGGAATGCAACCTAGCTATTGAAATCGTTTGAGTTATCAATCACATTAACGTTGAGAATACAATTCAATGTTGCTGCACATAACATTTTATTGATTAGTGCAATAGCATTTTAATTGGGTATGAAGCCAATAAAGGAATGAAAAGATATGGTAGGGTCTGCACACCGCAACCATACCCCCTCCCTCTGACAACATTGGTCAGCCCGTTGAGGCATCACCTCCCCATCTGTTGTACTCTCTCTACGACACCCGATCTTTTAAACATTTGTTTTACTGAATCGAACACAAAAACCAAGGCACAAAGCCATACAACATTAACTACCCTTGAAAGTCCCAAATTTAGTTGTCCCACCACTACCACGCCTCTAAACGCTACTCCCACCTCTATACATCATCAAATGCTCAACTTCCCTTCCTCTCTATCTCTCTCTCTCTTCCCTCTCTCTCTCTCTCTCTCTCTCTCTCTCTCTCTCTCTCTCTCATAAAGGCAAACAATATTCCTGGAAAGGCAGCCGCGGGCCTCTTTGCGGTAATTTGATTGAGAGGATCCATAACTTAATTGTCCTGCGATCGATGCCCGGTTAATTTTTAATGGACGCATCGGTCGGCGCCAAAATCTCGTCTTTTCGCCATTAACTCCTCTTTGGGGCCCATTGTGCTAATCAAATATTTACGGAGAGAGGACACCTCCCTCCCCTTCTACTCTCCTCAACCACACTGAGGCTAACTCAATTGCCCTTAAATCACCCATATCTCCCCGCCCCTCTCTATTTTCTTCTGGCAGCTGGTTGAATTCCTTCATTGGTTTAAGCAAGAATGAACAGTCTGTTTTCAAGCGAGGGAAACAACAACGTTAATATATAATAATAATAAAAAAAAACTACGAATTAGGCGATTTCAGAACCGAGTAAACCCATACTATAAACTTGTAAGCAGTTTTTCCATTTTGCACTTTTTAAATTTGTAAACCAATTCAGGCAGGTAAGTTACAAAATACAATGTATCAAAGTTATACACACTTTAAAAAAAATAGAGAGAGAGAGAGAGAGAGAGAGAGAGAGAGAGATAGAGACACACAGTTTATAGAGAAGAGAGAGAGAGAGAGAGAGAGAGAGAGAGAGAGAGAGAGAGAGAGAGAGAGTATCTAACATCTGTCGAGATGCAACTTGTGACAAGAGATCAGCTACAGAATCTCTTAGTGTCGACTACACACACTCACACACAAATAGTCTGTCCTCTGGGGATGTCTCCATTAAATTAGAGAGAGAGAGAGAGAGAGAGTATCTAACATCTGTCGAGATGCAACTTGTGACAAGAGATGAGCTACAGAATCTCTTAGTGTCGACTACACACACTCACACACAAATAGTTTGTCCTCTGGGGATGTCTCCATTAAATTACCGCTATTAGTGAGGCTCTCCGTTCACGAGGGAAAGAGAGATAAAAAGGGGGGGGGAGAGATGAGAGACGCATTCAGAGGCAAAAGCAGAATAGGAGACGGCACGGATATAAGAAACGTTTCAATTGGTTCAAACCAGCCAAAAATGATCATGCGATCGAATTTCAATCTAAAAGATGTAATACCAGGAACAAAAAACAAACAAACAAAAAAACCAGCACAAAAAACAACAAAAACAAAAAAGGCAAAAATAACCGTTCCTCTCCCCAAAACGTGCTATCTCGTATAAGCTTCACATTATGAAGACAATGTTTTCGACAAAAGAAAGCAGCCGAAAGTCTATGATTGTGAACATCGAACTATGTGATTTATGAATATGTCAAACATGTGCTATCAAAACTATCGAGTATTATACATCTACTAAGATGTTCCCGTTAAAGTGTATTGAGAAACCAAACATGTTTATCCATATTATTTTCCATCCTGAATTATCGACGGTGGATCAAAACAAACATACTTAATTATAGAACTGCAACGGTACAAATATGTTTTTACAATATGAGTATCGACCATTGCTTCCAATTGCAATAAGATTAAATCATAATTTGATATGCTGGTAGATTATATTTTTTTAAGGAGAAGGATTAAATTAGGCAGAGATATCACATGTTCTTACAATTAAGTTGATTTCCATCTAGCTTTTAAGAGTAACGTCTACGTTTAATTCTCTGATATCAATATTTACAGCAACAACAACATGCATAATTTAGCTTAGTAATCACAGTGAAAATAAAATCATCTTAAAGAAACTATTATAAAATCTCACTGTTTACTATTATTGAATGATCGACTGCCTCGGGGCGAGCGCTATGACCATACGTCAAACCGCCACCTGTACTGTCAACCCCCGAAGGCGTCCATGTTCGTGACAGGTAAATCTGACTGAAGCAGATCAGAGCTGAGACGTCTCAATCTGTCCACACGGTCCGCGCGGATTGATGGACTGACTGATGGCCTCTCAGCTTGCAGAAGAAATGAATCTAGCTAAAGGCCTTCAATAACTGACAATTTCTGGGGCAATAGTAATCAATAAAGAAGTTGTGAAGCAGATTTTTTACGGCCGAATTAGTTGGTTGTATCGCTTCTGTCTGGGAAAGAATGAACCTCTCACGGGGGTGTTATATGAACGTAGGCGAACAGGTGGAACGTAAACATTTTTAAAATTAAAGAAGAGGGGAATCGTGGCGATGATGATGATGATGATGATGATGATGATGATGATGATGATGATGATGATGATGATGATGATGATGATGATGATGATGATGATGATGACTAGACGCATACATGAGGGAAATTTATAATGTTGGCTTAAACAGCAAACAACCAATTAAGACAACTGTCATTGCTTCTCTTGGTTCCCCCGAAATCTACTTAATTCCCGCAACAAATCTGTCACAAACACAGATCACGCCTTCTTTAATGCCTCTTAATTGAGATAATCGTTTTATAAGTCAAGTAAGTTGAAGAGGGTGCAATTTCTCCATCATTACTTTACCGCATGCTTCTCGTGTGTAGGTGTCCTTTCCGGAGGGCATGTTGTAGATTTACCTTTCTGTGGGGTCACCTTCCATTTTAATACTCTCTCTCTCTCTATCTCTCTCTCTCTCTCTCTCTCTCTCTCTCTCTCTCTCTCTCTCTCTCTTTTTCCCCCTCTTTCCTCTCAAACACACACAAACTCACTCACACACTTTCTCTCCCTTTCTCTTTCTCATTCCAACTATCTCTTTCCTCTAATTTTTTTAAATTTTCACGACGCTTCAGTTGAAACAAAGTTTACTTACATAAAATTCTGGAAATAAAGTACGGCTTATCTCTATCCATGCTAAGGAAATTTGTTGTTTCCGTTTTAGTCCTCCCCTTAAGACGAAAAAAGAGTGATGTGTATTTAAATCTCTCTCACATAAAATCCTCAACTTAATGTTTAGTCTTTCTCTTTCGCGGCGGTTGCAGCTATTTGCCAGGCCTCATTCATCATGTAAAGCCTCTAGGGTGAGACCATGACGGAGTGTGTTAGATCACCCGCCCTGAGCTTCAAGGTATCTAGCCCAACAGCGCCACCAGCTAATTGGTCCCAGAGAGGAGTCCAAGCCTCTAGTCATGGGCATAGAGACCCTAAATAATTACCAACATTTTTTTTTAATCACTTATACTCTGCTATTTCGAGAAAAATGTACTCCCGTCCCATCTGCAGCTCTTAAGACTCTTTCGCCCCTAATTATTCACAGCTTCCATATTATTTTTCACTGCATTCTTCTGATGCACCTATTTTACATTTTTCACCATTCCTCGGTCTCTGTCTGTCTTTATCTATCTCTACCCTCATCTACTAATCCCTCTACGTCACTCTTTCTCTCCCCCCACCCCCCTTTTTTTTAAATCTATATGCCTCATCCCATGCCACTTAACAAAAACAGCGTAGAGTGAATCCTTGCGAGCAGAAGCCATCAGAAAATTGCTTCTGAGGTGCAATGATTTGATAAAGAGATTCATTTGTACTTTAAGGACGCAATGGGAATAATATAAATCTATAATTAAAAAATTTTAAAAAAAGGCGCGGGGGGGGGGGGGGGGGGGGGGTGGGGGTGTTTGGGCTTTGCCGAAGAAAAGAAAAATATGTTCGTTTAAAAAAAAAAAAACAAAAAAAAACTTAAGTCGTGATAAACGGTAGAAGCTTTGCCTTTATTGTTTGCCCATCAATCACAATAAGCACTGAGGAGAGACAGAGAAGAGTAAAAGGAAAGAGAGCCGGCAGACAGAAAGACAGACAGGGAGAAAGAGGGACAGAGAGACATGCCGAAAAGCGAGGATGGCGATTTTAACACAGGCAACAAATTTTGGGGAGATTATTTCTCCTTCCCCAACCCTTTCTTCTTCTTAACTATCCAAAACCCTACAGTGACTAAAGTGAGAGTGAAAAGTCAGAACGACCTCAAGTCTGTAGAGATCCCACCATTGCTTGGCGCAATTAGCAATAAACTGCAGCGGCTGATAAAAGCTGCAAACGCTGCATGTCGCGGCGGCTTCCGCTTTCACCGGAGAGAGATGGAACATCAGAGACGAAAGTCCCTGACTGATATTGATAACGGGGATGAGAGTCGAGACGATGCCGCAGAGCCCTGCATTCTTTCTCCTGTGTGCACGTTGCGCGAGTTTATTAGAAGCAGGTGGTAAAAGACGCTCTCTGTCTCGGGAGGAATACATCTTATTAATTGTGCATCGTTATTAATGTGTTTACCGGAGGATTCGGTGCAGCAATTACTTATTCTGTTTTCCAGCCACAAAACCACATGTCGTATTTTGAGGGTAGGGGAGGAACATTGGATGTAACTTTTCTTTTTCGTTTTCACAAACAATTTAACAAATAGTTTTTAACCGCTTCGGTTCTAGAAAAATTGAACGGTCAAGGCTACGCCAGCCTGTTGTCGGAATGTCCTCTCTAAGTGAACTTTTTCTTTCTCCCTTAATACTTAATATAAAAGTACCATTCGTGTAGTATTTTACAACCATGTAATAATGTAAAAAAAACCTAGGTTTGAAAAAAATGTAACCGATAAAGTCATACACTTTATAAATGTGTGGGAAAAGTGCACATCTAAGTATTGTAAATTATAATCCTATTACGTTATAATTTTAATAAAGAAATGATTATCTTACATTTAAGTTGTTAGAGATATAAAATTCTAAGATGATGTCTTTAAAAACAAACGTCTACTCTTAGACAAGGTTAAAGCAAAACCCATAAGACCAATGAAAGGCAGCATCAGGTTGTGGTTGTAGTGTAACGCCAGAGAGCAGATTTAGAACTCTCCAGTACAACGTATCTCAGGGAGTGGGAGGGGCGTCTGTCTAGAGTGAGCAAACCGACAATCGATCACTGAAAACAGCCGCGTCATGTGACCGGCGCTATGGTGCTCTACTGGCATAGCGACGTCACCGTCCATTGGACGCATCGTCGATCAACATGGCAGGGAAGCGGGCAGATAACTCTACTTTCCTCCCAACGAACAAGCACTGGTTATTTCACTTTTTTCAGGCTACCTTTTATGACTGCCCAAGACGTTCGTTTCATTCTCTCAACCCTTCCTAGACACCCTGTTCTTCCCCTCTCCCAGCCGTCGCCTCTTTGTCTGCTGCTACCTCGGCCAAGATTATGCCACTGCAACAATTGAGACATTCAGATGTGTTTACTTTAGATAATTCTGTTTCAGTTTCTAACATTTATTGCAGTTCTTGCAAGTTAACTACTGAACAAGCAACAATCGCAGGTACCAGCACCGCCATGAACACTTATACTATCACCACTAAAGGTGCTACTGCTGCTACTGCCGCGTCGCTGCTACTGCCACTGCCACTTCCACTACAATCACAACCGCTACTACTACTACTACTGTTGCTGCTGCTGCTGCTGCTGCTGCTGCTGCTGCTGCTGCTGCTGCTACTACTACTACTACTACTACTACTACTACTACTACTACTACTACTACTACTACTACTACTACTACTACTACTACTACTACTACTATTTCTACCAGTACATGTAATTCTACTTCCACCACCAATACTATTTCTACTACTTATATTTTTTAACTGTATAGGCGTTATATAGGATACTTTTTTCACCTGTGTCTGTTGAGACCAGGGTTCTTTGATAAACAGCAACAGCACAGTGCTTCGGTTTATGGTGCGGAGGTTCTGTCAAAACACCCATCATCTTTGCCCTCAGACCGAGACTCCACAGGGTGCTTTCCGCATTTGTTTACATGGACAAGCACTTAGCACGCCTCGGTAGGCAAAGGATAAACATAACAAAACAATGCGGAAATATGCTCAGTTGCTGAAGCCAAACTTGCCGGGCTGCAGATCTTACTTTACACACTACGTACTGGTATGTAAATTGCAAGATTGTGGGTTCGGGTTCAATCTATCGCTCGCTTTGAGTGGAGAAGCCATGGCCCAAAAGCTAAAACAAAAAGTCTATGGCCCAGGCCTGGGATAAGAGTCATGGGGGCGAACTGGCGCAAGTGGTAGAGCGTTGGTAAGTCCACGGGTCGAAACCCACGATCCGACAAATTTGTTTGTTGGGTTTCGCCCCTACTCTTGATAAATGTACCCCTTCCCAGGGTTCGCCCCTACTCTTGATAAATGTACCCCCTCCCCCAACAAACACACAAACAAGATAAATGTACCCCCTCCCATAACAAACACACAAACAAACAAACAACAGACAAACAAAACAAAAAGGACACGATTTAAATTAGAATATTAATATGAAAGAGGATAACACATGCAGTTGTTTATGGTCATGAGGTAAAATCGGCTTTGTTTTGTTTTTTCTTTGTTTCTACAAAGATCTGGAATTTTTATTTACAAAAAAAATAACCGTTTTATAGACCCTTTAATACGTGTAAATGAAATGGCCTAGTGGCAGAGAGATAGATAGATAGATAGATAGATAGATAGATAGATAGATAGATAGATAGATAGATAGATAGATAGATAGATAGATAGATAGATAGATAGATAGATAGATAGAGATAGATAGATAGATAGATAGATAGATAGATAGAAGAGAGGAGGGAGAGAGAGGGAGAGGCGCAGGGAGACACTTAAGGCTCGCTCAGTTATTAACCAAGGCAGCCAAATTTGAGCTGCCGTCAGTCGTCGCTGTGCGATACTTTGCTCTCTAATCATCAATCTTTTCAATGATTCGTTGAAGTATTAACGCATCGAAATCGGATTCACATGACAGTGTCCACAAAGGTTTGACATGCACTGGATTTATCAGTGAATTAATATAGGATTTAAGCGGAAAAAAAGAGCCAGCAGGACAGGCAGCCAGGTTGTTAGGCCTATACAGCTTTACTGTATTAATCTTCCCCCTACATTGTTTAGCCGAACAAAAAGGACTTGAGCGATTTTGGCTAACACAGTCGTTGGTATGGAAGTCGACGGCGTAGGCACATCTACAAAAAATTGATTGTAAGTCGACTCAACAAAAAAAACAACAACAACAAAAAACAGAAAAAAAACAAAAAAGACCCATGAAAAGAAATAGTAGGAATAATTTATAACGATGGGTGTACAGGTTTGAATGAAGATGGCGATACAACAAACAGAGAGACAAGCATGAGGATCCCCAAACTCAATGTTCGATGAAATGAACAACCATGTCCATAATGTCCCTTTCCTTGACAGTATATGTCTTGCTCGGACGCCTTCTGGAAGCGGATCGGCAAAGGTTTATCTCATTAAGGCGTTTGGCGAGGAACTTTAATGAGAGTGTTACATAAATTCAGACCAACGGGTTTGCCAATATCGCAATTTTGACCAAATGATTTGTTCGCATTCAAGGAGATACTGTTTTAAGCAGTGCTTTAAGCACGACAAAAGATTTCTTTGTTCGGCAAAAAATGTTACGGAATTGGCAGTTTAAAAAATTGATATTGTTTGTTAATGTAATTGTTTTAAAAAATACCCACGTTCAGGGTCACGACAGCATATTTTTTAACAATTCAAACAATAACAACACCAGCAATAATGGTGAAGACGGCGACGGCGACGGCAACGGCAACAAAACAAGGTCATGTGGATTATAGAGGCAATGATTCGTTACGTACTGATCCCACTCTTCCTCATCCTTAAGGGATACGCATGGTTTTTTGTGAAACTCATGAACCACATAACATCTGAGGCCCTCTGCTATTCATGAGTTGGACAATGCAAACATTTTCGGTTTCCCGTGAGGCCTTATTTCGTTAACATCGAGCTCTGGGGTTTGACTACCATAACAGAACTGAACTGGTTATCATCGAAATGATCAAACGTAGCCAAAGTGCCTCTAGCATACTGGGCCCAGTGAGTGCCTGAGTCAGTGGTGAGACTATCATGCACGAATCCTCTGGGAGCTGTTCTGCACGCCATGAGGCCGAAATGGGGACACGCAGCATGATAAGGTTCAAACACAACGCGATCAAATACCGCTAACGACTCCACGGTCCCGTGGCAATTGCGGAGACTGCACAAGTTGACTGGACTCTGACTTAATCCAGAATACCCCGGTAGTGTGTACTGGGTTTGTGGGCAGCCGCATGATTTCTTTACCTCCTGCCTCGCTCCCCCTTTCCCTAACTGACCTCTGGCCATCCTCTGGGGGCGACTGGTCATCAACTTAGCTTCTGAGAGGAAAGTGAAGCTACCGTTTGGACAGTGATCAAACCCAGAGCTTAGCCATTAATACGCATGGCTGGGGTAGAAAGTAACATTTACAAGTGGTGAGAAGTGGGGCCCAACAATCAAAATAATAGGATACAACAATTTAATGCGATAGACTAATTTGTATTCAGCACCACCACCCCCACACCTCGCACCCCCAATTTATTGTGTTTGAATATTTGAAACACTGATTGGTTAGATTTAAGAAGATGCTTCAACTTCGGTTTAAAAATGAATGTGTGTATTGAACGTTCTGTGTTTCCCTTTGGTACTTCCTTTTTAGTTAAATCGATTTTGAAAGGAAGAAAAAATCAAAGTAAGTAATTGGTGTAAAATTATTAATTCGAAAGGTTTTAAAATCTACATAATTGTTTGTATAATGACGAATTTATGGTACCAAAATATACAAATCTTTGGGGTCAGGGTCCCTTACAATTTTAAAACCTTATGTTGAATCACAATCGTTTTAAAGACCTCATTTAATGCTTACAACAAAAATCTCTTCATACATATATATAATAAAAGGTAGTGCTATGATAACCATCAATGGCTTGTGGGACAAATGCACATGCCATATACATTTTTATCATGAAACACCGAAGCTCACACTGTAACAGACTTGCGCTTGATTATAACCATGGGGCTTTCTTCTAAGGTGAAAGTTAAGAGCGTCTCTTCCGTGTAATGGAACTGGATCAAGAGAATGTAAGCTTAATCAATACAAGGTGCGCGTGTTCTCAACTGATCTGGATGCCAAACATTCCATCGGGCTGCCCTGCAGTGAAATAGAATAAGTTATTATTCGGACGGAAGAGCATGAACAATCATTAAATTCGGACAAACCAAAGAAGCCAACATTGGCAACTGTAAGATAATGCGGGTCGGGGAGTGAAAAAGAAACAGAGCGGGGAGTTCACGAGAGAGTTATGGTGTAATCTTGGAATCACTCTGGGGCCCTAATTGATGGGCACGAGGATCTGAGGCAGCAAGAGGCTGCAGAGCTCCTCACGGCATGCGCCAGACCAGGAAAGTATGGCAGCCCACAGCTTTTATGAGCTCATCCTTATCTGTATCAAAGGACTCACGATGATGGCTCTGGTCAGGGCTTCGGCAGATATTAAACAAAGTACCTTCACCGTGCAGTTATCTCGGTTTGGGGGCATTCAGCGTCCTGGTCATTCTATAATATGAGGGCAAAGATTTCGAAAGAGCTATAGTTTTAAAATGACACTGCTATATAGATTGTATTTTATTCTAAACTGCATTGTAAAGATTTTTTTTTAAAAGAAGAAAAAGAAGGGAAAAAAACGGAATCTAAAGTTCAAAACCATTGGATATCTGGGATATAATTTTCTTATACAAATAAAGAAATAAATAAATTTAAAAAAAGATCTGCAAATTTCGAAGAGACGTATTTTAAAGATTACATATTACGGTGTTTAATGTAAAAAACAAAACAAACAAAAAAACAAATCCAGTGACAGAAATGTTCTCTGGGGTTAATAGATTATTCGTACGAAAATTTTAATTTTCAAACCACCTACTCAAAAATAAACTGAAATGCAGCTTAGTGCCGAGGATCAAGGAGAGAGAGAGAGAGAGAGAGAGAGAGAGAGAGAGAGAGAGAGAGAGAGAGAGAGAGAATTTGAGTTGACTTGAGTTGGTTTAACATCCAAAGTCAGCACTATGTAGGATATATTGTGGACGGACCCCAAGACTGACGTCTGACATGGCGGGTATACCATGACTCCTGTCTCAGCTAGTCACATTATACTGACACCGATCGAGATGGGTGTAAACAAAAGACTAATTAATCGTAAACCACAGATGAACATTAAAAAATAAAAAGCTTCATCTACCTCTAGCAATTTACTAGGTTATCTCACAAATTGACCAAAAGGACAAAATAGACACATGTACACTAATATACTCTAAACCAACGATCAAACAAATAAAGTAAGAGAGACTAGGAGAGCACGTCTAACGCAAAGATCTGTAATTGGTGAAGAAGACGCTACTAGGGGCAGAGCAGCTCACATGACGGTACCCATTAGTCTCATCTAAATTGTAATTCGTTCTGGCGTCCACGCAGCTAGCAGGCAGACCGCGAAGAGCCTATCGCCAGATATTCAGCACCGAAGAAAGTGTTTTTAAAGGAAAACAGAAAAGACCTCTATTGATGCTGGAGTCTTTTCGTTCTACACCCCCCCCCCCCCCCCCCCAAAAAAAAAAACAACAAAAAAACAAACAAAAACAAAAACAAAACAAAAAACAAAACAAAACAAAGAAGAACAACAACACACACACGCGTAAAAAATCGTTCTTGTTTCGTCCATCCTTCCAAGAATCAAAATTCATTGTCAATTAAGATTACACAAAGTATTAGCGATTGTTTTTGTCCGAAACCAGTATCTAAATGCCAACAGGGCCAGAAATCGTGACATTTGGAATTCTCCTTTACTTTGAATAACCAATATCAAGACTAAAAATGTGTGACAAGATTGTTGAATAATATCTACTCTGTTTACAACAAACAACGCTGAGGTATCATGTCAGGAACGCTGTTTCATTTTCCCCGGCAACTGTATCAGTGGCGTTGTGTGCAGTAGGATACCGAATACTGAAGAGAAGAATGAAGGACCAAAGGCAGGGAGGGGTGGAATCCCATGGAGAGAGATAATTGAAATGGAATGAAGGGAATTACCAAACAAATCAAGAACCTCTCATTGCACGGCTCAGTTTGAGAGGAGTCGAGGCTGGTGAGTGGCAGGGACTTGGGCGTGCTGGGGTCTCACTTTCAGACCAGCCGCTCTCGAACAGGGCTTCTATTAGGCCTAGTGCCCTGAGCTCTCTTGCTATGTTGGGCAAACTGGCAAGGACTAGGAACGTCATTAGATACAACAGAACAATAAGGTTGGGAAGGAGTTAAGTTTTGAAATTAAAGTGGGGAAAAAAGAGGATGTTTACATCAAAGATAAATTTTGTGCCCTAATTTTGTTAACGCTTTGCTTGACAGAAGAACACACGTTGAGTATTATCAATGAACACAATTATATGACTGACTACAATGTTCATGGAAATATTGTAGCAAGTGCAGATTAATCTTACTACCGAAATACTATCACGTAACATTTTAATGTCTTTTAGGAGATTAAAATCAAGTTTGTTTTGTTTTGTTTTTATTGGTTGTTTGTGTGTGTGTGTGGGTGTGGGGGGGGGGGGGGGGGGGGGGTTAAAGTCAGAAAGCATTGACTCATAGAGCAACGGAATACATTAATTAATTCGCGTGGTAACTATATTCAATAAAGATCTTAACAGGTATGTCATGAATACAGAATGTCACTGTTCATCGGTTAGTACATGATTATATAACCATTAAAGCGCTTTTTCATTGCAACCTCGCCATGAATTTCATCAACAGTATATTACTTGTATTATTAAGAGCGTAGTCTTTTGCCCCATCTCATTGTTTTTCTTCTTGGGCCACGTTCAACTTCCGCGAGTGTGTGTGTGTGTGTGTGTGTGGTACTTTAAGAAAGAGGGGGTGCTGCTTCTGCGGCTCCTAAAAGGGGTCTCGAAATTTAAAATACAATCTTTAAAACTGAAAAACCAACAATGAACAGCAGCGTCTTACTGCGTTGTTGTTTTTTTTTTTAATTAACCATTAACTTACCTTGGTCGTAAATTCATCGCCTGTTATAATAAACCACACCCATGTGATAGTTTCGGCACGTGCTTAGATCGTTTACTGTTTGTTTACCCTCTAGATCACTATTTGCGGTAGATATTCTGAGAGAAAATGGCAATATAATAAGATACACGAAGAGTAGTAAAGTCATCGTTATCTTCTCGAACAAGCCGCGGGTGTGGAGGGCCCCATAAGCTGCAAAAACAAAATATGTTGTGGCTGGCCTACCGTAGAACTGAAGTGCAGTTAGATCTGCTGATCTGTATACTTTAAAACTTAATTTTTGTGAGGAGATGGGTTAAGTATTCCATTTACTATGGGTGGATTAAAAAAAAAACTCTGAGCGGAAAAGAAGCGTGACATCATAAACTTTATGATAATCATTTAACCTATTTCTTTATCTGTTATGCTCACTCATTCCATTCATAGATTATTTTTTCTTACTTTATCTTATTCATGTTCGCTGACATTTAGAGGTAATTTCAAAAGGGAGTGAAAGGTGGAGTGAGCAAGAGAGAGAGAGAGAGAGAGAGAGAGAGAGAGAGAGAGAGAGAGAGAGAGAGAGAGAGAAGAGAGAGAGATAGGGGTAAGAGAAAGACAGGGGGTGGGCGGCAGGCCTAACGAGTGTTTATCAGATAATGTTTATTGATCCGCGAAATATTTAAATCCATGCACATGCACATTTGACACAAACCACAAAAGGAGAGAACAATATTAGCCCCTGGTTCTTTTTGGAGAGTTTTCTACCTCTGCATGAGTATTCCATGGGCCTTAGAATATGAACTTGAAAGAGAGATGAAAGAAGGATTGTGCAACATTGGTGATAATGATAACGGGGATATGACGGCAGCAGCAGTAGTTGCTTATTGTGGGCAGTCATAGTAATGGTACAATGGTGGCGATGGCAACGACGACGTAAACTATGATATGACAAAATTGAACGATGTATGATGATAAACATGAATCCTTGGATCAAAACAACCGCATAAGGATTATCAAGTGGGCACGCCATTCGGTGTTTTGTTTACAGGAGAGGGTATCATTAGGCACAGGACTGAGAATAGAGAGCTCTTATTTTAACTCTGGGGGTATCATCGTGTGGCAAAAAGAGCAATGATTACCACGACCAGTGCTAAGCGCAGATGTCAGATCATATTTCGGTACACGCAAGAATGTAATAGCTTAGAAAAACAAAGTATCCGGGCCCAGATATGGGTGGTCTATAATCTCGCGATTTCATGGCGGAGTAGAAGACAGAACAAATTACACACTAGTTAGCCTTCTTCTCCAAACGCATTAATCTTAAAGGGCAGAGACAAAGAAAGAGGGAGATAGAGGAGAGATAGAGATAGTGGAGAGAGAGAGAGAGAGAGAGAGAGAGAGAGAGAGAGAGAGAGAGAGAGAGACAGACAGACAGACAGACAGACAGACAGACAGACAGACAGACAGACAGACAGACAGAACTATAAAGACACGGGATTGTCTTTGCCCGGGGTTCCAAACCGTCGAATCCAGTTAGTGTCTGGGTGTCCCCTGGGACGGGGGCTCTCTCGGACTGGAGGGGATAGCAATCGCCACTCACACAGACCTGCTGAGCTGGGCCAGTTCGCTGGCATCCAGGCCATAGCGTGTCGGGGAATGCTACAGAGTATGGCGGATACACAAAGGACCAATTTGATGAAGAAACAAACTGAAAGTCTTGAAGAAGAAAAAGGACCACAATCATATTTTGTTCTTGGTGTTACTGTTCTCTTTTAGAAACGCATGTCCTCTCTGAACTGCATCTTAATGTTTCAGTCAACTTTTAGAAGAATATTTTGTGTGAACAGGGAAAACATTTTGATGGATATAAATATAGCTTACCCATGCAGACGACCGTTTATCACCCCTGAATGCACGTCATAAGATCGGAATGGTAACAGAATTACGCTAAGTTTTATTTACACCATTTAGGTGCAAACTTTATTTATTACATAGTCTTGAGGTAAGCTATATTTATATCCATCAAACTTAAATTTGGTTGACCATAAAAGCTTCTTGGCGAAAAGTTTATTTTAGTACGAAACACTCTGTCTACATTTCCGTGCACATTGTTAAACAACTTCTTTAAAAAAAAAACATTTTTTTTATTGTATTGTATCAACCTAGATTTTTGTTTTGGAAGACATAATTTTCTAGAGAGTTGAGGGGGAAGGGGTTGAACGATTTCTATGAAAATGCTGCCTATAACTTATAATAGCGATTTTGAATCGAGCATGCCGTGATAAAATCGCACAAATCACGGAGTGGTCGCACGTGGCACGGCACGGGAACTTTCTGAGCTCGCACGTCAGGAAATTATATCATGCAGACGACCGTTTATCACCCCTGAATGCACGTCATAAGATCGGAATGGTAACAGAATTACGCTAAGTTTTATTTACACCATTTAGGTGCAAACTTTATTTATTACACTTTACAGCGTATAGATTAGATAAGCGGTCGATTTATAAACGTTCTTAAAATGAGGGAATGCCAAAGCATATCATAATTCAAGCAAAGCTACCTCTAAAGAACCCGAAGACAATTTTGACAGGAACATCAAGATAACTCAGAAAGGCCCGGACAAGAAGACCGGTTGAACTGTTGATTGACAGACAGGTGAGGCGACGGCCGCAGTGGAGAGACAATGCCAGTGGTTTATCATCTGTGATGTCCGTGTTCAACGGCAGTCTGTCACCGGCTGCTCTTCTCTTGGTGCTCGAGAAAAGCATCGCGAATTCAGGATTGTTCACAAAGGTCTAAATGTAGTTCTAGATCAGCTGGGGTACCCATTCCGTGCGCTGACAGATGGTGATGCATGTAACACTGTAATAGCTGCCATTGAAGGTTATATGAACAACAGCATAAACAGTGACGACAACGACAACATCGGCGACGGCGACAATAAACACGACAGCGACGACGATATGATGATGATGATGATGATGATGATGATGATGATGATGATGATGATGATGATGATGATGATGATGATGATGGTGGTGAAGATGATGATGATGATGGTGATTTTTTATGTATTGCATGCTGATGAGAACTATGAAATTGATGATGATTATGATGATGATGATGATGATGATGATGATGATGATGATGATGATGATGATGATGATGATGATGATGATGATGATGATGATGATGATGATGATGATGATGATGATGATGATGATGATGATGATGGTGGTGGTGGTGGTGGTGGTGGTGGTGAAAAAACAGCCGTGTATACGTTCGTGTTTTCCATCAAGGGTTATAAATCGCAAGACATGTAGTTAAACTTTCACAATAAATATTTATTATTACGTTTCTTGTTAGTAAACATCTGTTCTTTTTTTTAACTTTCAGATAATTAAACAAAATTGGAATAAAATTATCATTCTATAGACTCGCTATCTCCAGCGAGATGACCAGTGCTTTTCGTAGTGCCCGGCCGTTCACCCAAACTCCTACTGATAAAACGATTTAGTGTATAATTCAACAGAAATCCCGATGGCGCCCTAATTATAGTCATCATTATTCTGATGGGATGGTGGAGTCCATTTTCTGCAATGGGGATGAAAGGATAGACCCTCTGTTATTTTGACCTGCCAAAAAAAGAGCGTTGGGTCCCGCGGGGGACACTTTGGCTATTCGCTCGATCTCAGTCGAGCATGATTCTCTAGGCTTCCTGTGTGTGTTTAGGGGTACCGTAAAACTCGCTTTAGATCGAGGGCCGTTTTCAGTTAAGAAAAAAGAAAGATGAAAAGAACTTGAAATCGTAAGAAATTAAAACATGTTGAAATTAATGTCAAACATTTAATGTGATGATGCTGTTGTAAGAGATAAATAGGAACAAAAGAAATAAACAGAAAGAAAACTATATTCACAAGTTTCGATAAAAATCATCTCAATTATTTTCCCTTTAAGTCCATTAATAACATCTGAACAACCAAACTTTTACACTTCCTAGAGCCATTCCAAGCCCATTTGAGTCTGTCTTACTCTAAAAAGGGCCTATTACTCTGACTTGATCCGCGAGAAAAGACAGTATAATAACTACCTAATGAACATAATTTATATAGCGCCTCACCTGAAATGAAACCACATAGAAAGATGGCCCCGGTCTGAACCTGTTTCCACTTCGTCACTTTGCATTAGTTTCATGGACCATGAGCGCGAAAGATGGCGCGGAATGTGTTTTCTTAGTGAGCAGGCAAAGTATTTTAATGTTTACAACTTCCCACTCATTTCCCCCCCCCCCCCTTTTTTTTCCTCTTTATTATTTCATTTTTTTAAATACCCACAATGCATACAATATTAAAAGGCGTATGGGTGACTACATGCGACACCGAGTCCCCAGTTTACCACATATAATACCGTATCAAACTGGATAAAATGTCTCATATTCCTTTGTAATTTTTCGCGTAATTTCTAAGAATTCTGATTTTGTAAAGGAATTATTATGTAGCTGTTAAATCATGAATTTTTAAAGACCATTAAGACCTACGAGAATAATTTTCTATATTCGGTAGAAATTTATGAAGCGCGCTTTGGGCACGATGAGGATTTGTCACGCACCAAAGCAAACGATCGTGGCGTTAACATTGGCTGCTGATAACCATCATGGAGATCGACGGATATAAGGCTAGCATCAAAAGCGACCATTGAGATGATTATCCCTTGCAAAAATATTATGTTCGAGCGTTCTCAATGCGACAAACACTGAGCGCAGCAGCGCAGAACTTGAGAAAATATAGAAAATTTTGACAGTCAGGAAAGCGACAGTGTACTAATCAAGGGGCTGGCGCTCACAAATGTACTGTTCGCCTTCTACAAGGCTTTGAATTCCAATGACACAACAACAACAACAACAAGATGATGATGATGATGATGATGATGATGATGATGATGATGATGATGATGATGATGATGACGACGACAAGGAACCAAGGCTGCTAAAACTAATCTAAACACTGAACAACTAAAAAAAAGGGCTTATTCTAGTTTCAACTTGGTTGAACAGTGATTGCTTCCCCTGATCGGTTCAGGACACCTCGATTGCTTTATTTTCTGACTGGGTGCTTCTGTGAAATACAAGACGCCAATCTCTTGGGACCAATGCGGACCAGAACCAAGAAACAGACTGCACTCGATCATAATCTTAGCGCGGTTAGTTTTCGGAAGGGAAAAAGGGATGGTGGAGATACGAAAAATGGAGTCAGGTTTTTGTTTAGCGTTGTGATCAAAATTATTGTTTCAATAGTTGTGGGTTGTGTTTTTTTTAAACATTCCCTAAAGTTAAGCTGTGCTTTTCCTCACTTTTCCCTCTTTCTATACCTCTTTCGCGGCTTGTCAGCAATGTCTGGCTATAACTGTACCCTAGGCGACGGCCGCAGTGGAGAGACAATGCCAGTGGTTTATCATCTGTGATGTCCGTGTTCAACGGCAGTCTGTCACCGGCTGCTCTTCTCTTGGTGCTCGAGAAAAGCATCGCGAATTCAGGATTGTTCACAAAGGTCTAAATGTAGTTCTAGATCAGCTGGGGTACCCATTCCGTGCGCTGACAGATGGTGATGCATGTAACACTGTAATAGCTGCCATTGAAGGTTATATGAACAACAGCATAAACAGTGACTTGATGTTTGGGCTTTGCCGAAGAAAAGAAAAATATGTTCGTTTAAAAAAAAAAAAACAAAAAAAAACTTAAGTCGTGATAAACGGTAGAAGCTTTGCCTTTATTGTTTGCCCATCAATCACAATAAGCACTGAGGAGAGACAGAGAAGAGTAAAAGGAAAGAGAGCCGGCAGACAGAAAGACAGACAGGGAGAAAGGGGGACATAGAGACATGCCGAAAAGCGAGGATGTTTTAACACAGGCAACAAATTTTGGGCAGATTATTTCTCCTTCCCCAACCCTTTCTTCTTCTTAACTACCCAAAACCCTACAGTGACTAAAGTGAGAGTGAAAAGTCAGAACGACCTCAAGTCTGTAGAGATCCCACCATTGCTTGGCGCAATTAGCAATAAACTGCAGCGGCTGATAAAAGCTGTGCCATCACAATAAAGATTGATCAGTGAATGAACGCAGGATTAGGCGACAACCATACAATACATGCACAAGATTTCCGTCATCGGCGAAAAAGTAGGAATATTTATCTTTAAGGCTGTTTTTTTCTATCATACAATTGATATATGAAGTAATTATGGCAAGAAATACTTTTTCAATCAAGCATGGGATTTTTTCTCTTGTGTCCATCCCCCTAAAGGGAGAAAGAGAGAAGAAAAAAGAGAGGGGGGGGGAGAGAAAGAGAGAGAGAGTGAGAGAGAGAGAGAGAAAAGAGAGAGAGAGAGAGAGAGAGGGAGGGAGGGAGGAGCTAATTCCCTTGGATTTCGTGCACTTTCTACATGTATTTTACTCCCTCCCTTCACCTTTATAAATTTCGATGATAAAACAAAAACAATAACAACAACGAGCGCAAAAAAAGACAACAACAACAGCAACAAGAACAGAGCTGTACTGGTCACAGATCTTTTTTTTTTATGTTTTTCCTCCTTTTTTTATAATAATTTATTGAATTACAAGGATCAGGAACCATCACGTCGTGGTAGTAGCTAGACAGACAGACCTTTTTAATAAGCGTATAAGAATCGTAAGTTAGCAAAAAATAGTACGTGAACGTAAAGGGAAACACAGACAGGCAGATGGGCAAGCGAAGACCAGGAAAGCTAGTAAATATCATTCACCAGGTGCACTTCTATAACAGGAACAATATAGCGCGGACAAGCTTAGCCTTCACATGTCGACATGGTCATCCTGGAGGCTGGAGCTAGACAAGGACAACGTGCTGACAGGAGGCGCTGGACACATCGGGGCAGAATCTGCCCAGTCGCCCGGTTCGTTGAATGAAGGAGCAATCGCCGTCTCGCTCTTCTGGTTCTGGCGTGACACCTCGTGCTGACAACATAAACGCACGGTGTACGTTTTTCATTGAATGAGGCCGCCGCATCTTAAACGGCGGCGTATAACACAAATACAGTGTATTTTCGAATCCACTTATTTCGTAGAATTTCAAATCCGCTAAACACAGGCAACTTCAGACAAAAACTTAAACGAAAGAGAAGAAAATTTAAGATCAGTTTCATCTCCCCAATCATTTTCAGGCACCAGCTAATCAAATTGGTCGGTTTTCACCAGAAGCAGACAACAAGAAGCAACGGTATTACCAGCAGACAAATTAGCGTGCCATCCTGTGCACACACAGCGCTAACCCACCCCCTCCTCCAAAAGCGCTCGCCCCAATGAGTTACGCTAGCAAAGAAGACCATGGGTCTTGAAACGCCTGTTAAAAGGCCGTCACAGGGTTCCAAATTACGCTTTGTTGTAGAAATTCCTCCCTACGTGCTTGGTCACGGGAGACTTAAGAGGCTTGACACCATGGCGACGCATCCGGAAGAAGACGAGTGAGAAATAGGGGATACCTGGTGTGTTTATTGGAAACGCATAGCTACGAAAAGATAGAGATATGCTTAGTTCTTGCGAGATCAGAGGCCTATGGTGATTTTTTTTCTTCAATGCGCGGACTAAGTAAGTTACGTAAAACTCAGAAATGTATTGTCCCTTTTGGTTATTATTTGCTATCCAGCTTGAGGTCCATTGGTACGTAATTAATTAGTACGACGCAGCGGTATAGCTTGCAGAATGCTCAGATCAGATAGTGAGAGACTGTCGCCAGGAGCCTGCCTGGTGAGATCCGATGGCGGCGTGGAGTCCGCTCACCATGCGCGACTCGTGACAAGGCAGCCATGGAACCCCGCGAGGGCGAGCCTTGTAATGACTTCATCACCAGCATCAGCCCAGCAGGGAAGCGGCGTGACGGTTGACAGTCCGGCCCGCCCTGACAGACACCACAATCTCGTCACTCTATTTTTTTACCCCAGTGAGCGGAGAAGATTTTCAGACGTTCAGCTTCCAGGTTTTGCTATACAGCACAGTTGGTGTGGGACAGGTCGCCAATTTTTCCTTATTTTCGGAATAAAAGAAACAACAAAAAGAGAGAAAGGGGAGAAAGCGCACAGACAGTGCTTTTAGCGAAGGATGACAGACTGTTTGATAATGGTAGCAATATATTAATGGAAGTGCACTGGGTTTCCATGGCCCTAAAATAGAGTTTTCGTTTTCACTGCTCCATCTATTAATATTAGATCACCCAAACATTTGGCTTCGAAATAATAATAAGTTTGAATGTGATGTGACTAGACTTGTATCCTCCTGCGTCCTTCATAAGTATGGTTCTCCCTATTTTGTGCTTAGTGTTTGTATTTAAACATCTACATCCAACTTTCATAATGATTTAAAATGTCGTATCTCAAACCAAATAGTCCTTTCCGTTCATTTCCAACGTAAACGTTCCCTGTTTACAATAATTTCACATTTAATTTTTGTTTAATTTAAAATAATAAAAAAAACAACACTTGAATACCGTCTTCCTCACGTTACAATGCTTAACAACCCTTTTCGAGAAAATGGAGAGACATTGCAAAAATGATCTCGGTAGATAATTATTTAAAGAAAAAAATTGCAGCAGCAAGTATAATTTTACCCAACAAAAATGGCGGCGGCGGCGGCGGTGGCGGTGGTGGTGGTGATGGTGATGGTGATGGTGATGGTGATGATGATGATGATGATGATGATGATGATGATGATGATGATGATGATGATGATGATGATGATGATGATGATGAAAATTAATCTGCTCTCTCTAGATTTCTAGAATCTAGTTACATTGTAACCCCCCCCCCCCCCCCCCCCCCCCCAAGCGCTGACTGGCTATTTTAAAATGCCTTTCGAGACTAAATCCTTTCACCCGACTAAATCCACCCCTTATTACGCCTGGTGATTATGGGTGATAATCTATCAGATCTTAGAGGCCCGTAGACAAACGGTAGCATGTGCGCTGAATGTTTCAACTTTGTCTCTCGTTCCGTCAGCGTGGACGCGCCACCGAAGGCGTTGGGAGAACTTGGGGCGCTATCAGAGTGCAGATCTCCAAAACCTGTCTAGCGCTGTGCCAGCGTCTCAGCTGCCAAGCTGCTCTCGGCGGAATGGGCTGGTCTGGGTGTGGCTGGTTAAGTTTTGGGTGAAAGTCTAAACATATTATAATTACACACGGACGAATCTCTTTAGTCTATAAAAAATCAAACAGTATTTAAAATCGCGTGAATTGTGGGGAAGTTTTAGTGTTTTCTGTAAATTGGTCCCTGTTGTTTTTCCCAATCACTATCAATTTAGTTATTTATTTATTCGTTTATTTATTTTCGCTGCTGTTGTTATTTAAGTTGTTTTGTGTTTGTTTTTTTCTCTTGTAATATTCACAGACCAAAAAGAAGACATCAATGGAGAAATCAACATTACAATTAGTAGCTATATAGCCATGACAAATGCGTTTATATCAGACCCTTCACACAAAAAAGTGAAATAAATTCAAAACTCAGCAATGTTTACTTCAGAAAACTAATGAGTTTTGAAGCCATAAAGATGACGCAACATTGAATGTAATTGTTTGGCTAATCAATATCAAACACTTCCCGGTATAAATTTTGTGGTGTGGCTTAACTAAGAGAACCAATTTAATAATAAAAGACGTAAACAATTAATTTACCATGATTGTTTGAATTATAAGTGAGTGCCAACAAGACGAAATCGACCAACTTGTCCAAAAAGCTTTTGGGGTGGATTCTATAATTAAACCACTTTGGGGTGGAAAGACCAAAAATCTGATAGTAATCAGTAATAGTTTAATGAAACTGTTGAAGAAAACGTGTGTGACGACTAAAACCGTTTAGTGACAGTACGTGCGCGCGCTGAAGGTTTAGGGGAAAGAGGGGACATTATTCTGATAGCGTCTTATCGGCGACAATTTATGAAATAAACTGAGAGTGTTGGGTTTCCTCGTTCGCTACCTGCCACCCATCAAGAAGCTATCTCAGAGCTATCACGGAGCTATCACCCCGCCTATCGCCAGGTGCCTGCTGAGCTCGTTTGTCTCTGGATGCGGGGGAGCAGGTTGAATTGAAAGAGATGGAAGTGCCATAGATATGCTAAATGTATCTCTCTTATCCCAAACTCAACTTTCTTCATTTCCTTTCCAATATATGCACAGGGGGTGAAAATCAGAGTACATAAATGGCACAATATCATTAAAAGTAAAACTGGTAAAGTCTATTGGGTTAAAAGTTGATGTTTTCTGAGTAAGGGGGGGGGGTGCGTTGAACATGACCAAATTTATATAATAACTCTCATTTTAATTTATTTGTTGTTTTTAATTTTCTATTTGGTGAGTAAACAATTTGCATCGATGTATGCAGCTAGCTCAGTACAACCCTCTCAGCGTCGTCATGAACTGCAGTACTAAGCATCGTGCTGCATTGGCTTTAACGTTCCGACCCTCACAATCACCCCTAATGGGTCATTCCGTTTTATACTCATCTCCGTTTTCACCTTTCACTCATTCAACCCCTAAATCTTATCCTTGAGCCTCACTGCTTCGGGTCGAGAGGCCGATTATACCTCAACGGAGACGATTAACAGAAGGGATAAGGAATCAAAAGGCAGGGTCGGGGGTCGTGTCTTCAGTCCCAACTAACGACTGGGCTCACAGGGCTTCCCCTGGGTCCCTCTAATTGGCAGGCCTGTCTCTCTAATAGTACTCACAGGAGAGACACGCCTGTCCGCACCGGACCCCGGTTTAGATAACGCACGGAAGACGATAATTACAGCTGCCCGCTGCACTGACCAAGACTGAACTTCTACGAGCTAACCAATTCAACTGGGACGTCGTTTCAAATCTCCAGTAAAGACTTTTTTTTACGTCTCAAGCCTAACCAATAAAATAAGAATCATTAAAATAACACTACTAAAGTAAATGATCTAAAACTAAAAACTAACTAAAAATGTACATGTACATGAATAACCATTACAACAGCAACAACAAAAACAACAAATATAAAAAAAAAAGAAAACAAACACTATAACTTCATAAACATGTAATGATTTGAACTCAATCCTAGGGAATGTATAATAGACAGACCACGTTCAGTATTGTTAAAACGTTTTTAAATGTTATTAAAAGGAAATGAATATAAAAGAAAGTGGCCACTGCGTGGGTTCCTAAGGATGACAACAATAACGTAAACATGTACCATTGTTCTGAGCCTTTAAAAATGGTAACACATCCAGTGCATCATTCTTTTAAAATAATAATATTCAAAGACAATAGGCAAGCAGTTGGCACAAATAATATCTTATTGGTTGCACTTAATTATTTCAGTCACTAAGGACGAACTAAAATAATGATTAACTATATTTGAAGCACAACTGAAGCTACTATGTAATAACCATATAACAATGATTCAAATTGAAGAGCAACTGTCCCCTGTGAAGAGGGGGGCGTTATTGAGAAGAGTTTAGTGAATTCTAGTATTGCTCTGTGTTTACAATTTAATTTATGATAAACATTGTTTACTTTTCCTTCTACCTTTGATTTAGTTTAGAAATGACATTAAAAAGGACGAAAAAAGGAAGAAGAAAAAATGGGGATGATATTCACTAAGAATGGACACAAAGGTATAAATAAAATGTGGTATCGTTTTGTTGCATGTATTTTCAGATATTGTGCCATCTTCTTTAATTTGTTTTCTTATTCCTAACTTTTTATTTCAAATCGTGTTGGATAATTACGCTTAATTCAGTCTGACACTGTCATATATTTATTCTGAAATGAATTTCGCTGGGTGAAAGATGTAGCGAGCGCTCTAAGATACACAACATGACGAAATTTGGGTTTAAAAAGCTCTCTGAGCGAGTACCTACTAACATTGCAACTTGAATGTTTTACCTGTAAAATAATGTTCTGAAATTTACAATTCGAACGTCCACCAGACTTCATTTTCAAGTTTCTTGTATGAGTGAGTGAATTGGTTATTAACGCAAAACGTCAGCAGCAAGGCTATATCGTGAATGGGTTTCAAGACTAGCGTCTGACATCGTATGCTTTGTTACACAAGACGGTATAGGGATACCGGTATTCTTGTCTTAGCCTCTTTTATACTGACACCGACCCAACCAGTAGGGTGCAAAATCGTACAAATACATTTTGCTGATCCTAGGTTTCGAACTAGTGAGGGATTTCCCAAGTGTGAGGCCAAATCTCTACGACTGTTATGTTTAGAATTTTAATAAACATCAAAGAGGGGACGATTGTTTTTTGTTTTTGTTTTTGTTTGTTTTTTTGGCTATTATTTTTTTGCTTGTTAATTTTTTGATCCACCTTCCGTTGCCTGCTTTTCTTCTAAACAAATCGCTGCATTTATCACGATGAACAGTGACTACTTTTTGCCTTTTGACAGATATCATCGAGGCATATTCATTGTCCCAGGATAATGTATGATTATTTGACTATGCGACTTGCTCTTAATCGGCTGTCATCTTCCTACGTGACAACCTACGCAAGCTTATTCGCTACTAAATGAAAGACGGCGAGAGGAGCAGGATTTACACAGCTCTGGCACGAAGCTATCAGAAAGAGCTAGAGTGGCCATTCTAGGCCAGGCTTAAAGTCACACATGTACATGTGTCTAATTAAGGCTGGTTCGTAATTACGTTTACGTCGTGGGAAACAAACAATAGATTAGAAGACGCATTCCGTTCGTCGACCGAGCGCTTTTCTAGCAGACAAAGCCTAAAATACCTAAAAAAGCTTGCGTGACTAGTGTGAAGTTATTCTATATCTAGTAAGACTGGATAGCATTCAGGGGAAAATAGCAAAAATTAATAGCAATAAATAATACCAAAACAGCAGATAGGGTTAGATCTACTGTCGCATTGATAAAAAAATGTATGGGATTACTGTATGAAAATTCCTTGTACAGCTAAGCCAAAGCGGTGGATTGTGGTATTATGTCAAAAAAGTGGTTTAATGAAGTAAGTAGTTATTTTCCTTTCTTGGGAACATTCTTTTGCGGTACCAATAAATTGGTTTTACTTGTGCATTAAGAAAACTACTTCATACCAATAGCTATTCATAGGAGCAGGGGGGAGATAGATGAAGTAGAAAGAATCGTGCGGGCTTGTGGGCGGAGCTTGCTGGACACTTCGGCTGCCCCTTCGCTCTAACCTGCCACCACCCACGCAAGCTTAGAGGCCAGCAACGGGGCGCTAAGTTATCGATTGACTGGCCACAGAGCACACCGGCGGAGCGAAATGTGTCTTGACTCCGCCCACTTTGCCCGAGTGACTAACGCGTGAGGTTTTCGAGGTTCCTTCGGGTTTAGCGGGAGGGGCACAATTGCAGTAATTTTACGCTTATCCTTCTTTGCCCGCTCCAGCCTGTCATGTGCTCCGCTTACAACCCCGTTTTCTCCCAAGTTTCGGCAACCGGCAGGCCAATGGAGCCGCCAGCGAGTTGTTTGGACGCAGTGTTGTCGCCCCACGGGTGACGCCTGATTAGAATAATATTGAATAGATACAGTTCACGGTAAACAATCGTGGAAAGAATGAAGTAGGCACACAGAGTAGCCAGTTCATCACTCCGGAGCTAGCAGCGCTAACAATAGTAACACTCCAAGCCAACCTCCAGTGTGTGGACTGCGAATTCATTACAATACAATACTATCCAGGAACTTCCTACCTTGTCATGGATGATGTAGGTATGATTGTAATATTAAAATAGATTTTAATTTGACGACGTTGTTTGACTTGAAACTCGAAAACCTTCCTCACGCGTTGACTTGTGTTTACTATTGCTGTTTACTCAGTTATACTACACTACACGGAGAGCTTGCTTAAGAATGATACTTTTAAAAACTTAGACATGACAAATGTCCTAAGACCTACAGTTCCATCTGATCAACTGATAGACAGTCGGTCACTCTGTTCAAGAAGGCTTTTACATCAACCTACAAGCTTAAGGTATTTCGATAGAACGTGCACTCTTTTTAAATTAGTGTCAATGGATACAAAATTGCAGACAACTTTGTGAATTAGAGTAAACTTTTTACTTATACATGCACCTCTTACAAGGTGAGTCTTTTAACTACCGCCAAATATCACTTAATGATGGGTTACCACATTGACAACAAAATGAAAAACCAAGGTTGAGCTCTTTTCCATCTCCCCTTCGACAGTTGTATGTAAAACATGCGTATCACAAAATGCTTATAATGTAATACCATTATGGTGGTTGAGAAACCATCCACAAGGCATTCATTACACCATGTAAAATGGCAAAGTGCAGCCGTGGACGAGTTATATTGTTCGCATTGAAGCATAATACCTGCATACAATATTGAGTAGATCTAATATTACCTTTAAAAGTTTATACAATGGATACTGTTTTTTGTTTTGTTTTGTTTGTTTGTTTGTTTTTTTAAGGAAAAAAAAAAGGGGGGGGGGGTGAGTTCCATTCCCAGAAAAGACAATTATAGTGTACCACCTAAAACAAATATTAAAAAAGAAACACTACGTAAACTGTACAAGCAAGTAGCACATGTAATTATAAATAGGAGAAACAACAACAACAACAACAACAACAACAACAACAACAACAACAACAA
>RQTK01000460.1:319565-333295 GCA_003991915.1 Elysia chlorotica
TTATTATTATTATTATTATTATTATTATTATTATTATTATTATTATTATTATTATTACTATTTTATATTATCATTATCATTACTCATAGTACTATGGTTGTTATTTTTGCTTATTTGCTGTTATTTTTTTGTGTTTGTTATTGTTTTTTGTTTTTTGTTGTTGCATTTTATCTGACGCTGACAAAATTGAATATCACAAGTACGCGCATTGTTATTTTTGTTTTTAAATATTACTATAATTGTAATATTTTTCCTTTCTTTTCTATAAACGGAAAACATAGCTTCATTTAATGTTAGCTGTCCACATTGTAGTCTATGTTTGTATGAGCGGCGACAGACTTCGACAGGCCTGATGTTGACACCACAACCGCCTGATTCCAAACTATTCATGTAGTCCATAGTGGCGTTGCAATGTACTCGCTACGACTGTATCAGTAAAGATACTCATGAGTTTTGGAGACACAACGGCAACGCTGACTTAACCTTTTAGAGAAAGTTTGTGTCAATAAAATTACACTTGTGTTATTTTTGTTCCTCGATAAGTAGTTAATAATAGACCTAATTTATATTGTTTTCAAAGGGCACAACAATATCAAGGTTGTAATAACCAATGCTATCAGATTTATTCATTACCTTACTATTATAATAACTGTTATTTCTCCTTTCTTTTACAGACCGCTAAATTATACCAGCGCATTTGCAGAATACACACATTCTGAATGTAGTGTAAGAAAATTTAAA
Source organism: Elysia chlorotica (assembly GCA_003991915.1). Classification (NCBI taxonomy): domain Eukaryota; kingdom Metazoa; phylum Mollusca; class Gastropoda; family Plakobranchidae; genus Elysia; species Elysia chlorotica. Next base: position 320,307 of record RQTK01000460.1, read on the forward strand.
AGGCCATTGAAACCATTAAAAAAAGGAGATATCGAGAGGAAATTTTGAAACGAGGGGTTGCCAAATATTTAACTTGAAGACGGCAGCTAATATTATACAACGCAACCGACTTGGAAAAGATCCAGTCTAGAAAAATCTTAGACTATAGTATTTACTTAAGTCATAAATCAACGAGTGGGCTTGCATGGCACTCTACAAAGAGTGAAGTTGCTCGCAGGCAGCAGCAGCAGGTGGTCTCCACACTAAGAGTCGCGTGTACTCAGCTACCGTTGTAGAGAGAGCGGCTCCCGACTAGGGACCGACACGCCCCCTCCGAGACGCTGGAGGACAAGATTGGGCCGCCGCACTACCTGCTGCAATACGCGAGTGACCCGAGCCAGCCGTCTCCGCTGCCGTTACTCCACCAGCAGCAGCCACAGCTGTCCCTGCCCTCCCCGCAGCCCGTCCCGACCGGACCGCCCAGTCTGCTGAGTCAGCACAGCCTGCACGGCAGCGCCAGCGCCAGTCTCCAGCAGCAGCAGCACGCAGCCATGCTGCTGGAGGGCACGTCCCCGGACATGATGTCCGCGCAGTCCAAGCTGCTCTTCCAGATCAACAAGTACTACAATGAGCGGGTGCACGCCCGCAAGGCCAACATCAACAAGACCATCCGGGATGTCTGCAAAGTTGTCCAGGATGTGCTCAAGGAAGTCGAGGTGCAGGAACCCAGATTCATCAGGTAGGGCGTTGTTGTTCAGCGGATGTGTTAATAAAGTGCAATTAATATGTGCACGGAGGCCGTGCTTGATTGACGAGGATGACCAATTATAAACAGAAACAATCTGGTGGGGTACTTTTTTTACGTTGTGTAGTAATAATAATGAAGTGAATTATCATCTTTTAAGAAATTTAGTTCTAAAAATGCATTAGTAGTTGCATGTTAAAAGTGTAATGTCACTCTCCATATTACGAGCATTGCTTATTTATTTATTTATTTATTATTTTTTTGGTTTATTTATTTTTTCTAATCGCCTTTCTTATTGCATTATTTTAATTATTTTTCTAGTCTCAATTTAAAAACACACAGTTGAGTAACATTATTTTCTTCCTTTCTTTTTAAATCTTTATACGGTGTATAATACATGTGCATGCATCTGGAATGCGTTAAAATACAATTTCTGTGTCGTTTGAAATCAATAATTATAACAATCATATACTACATGATCTGGATGAATACGCAATAACTCCATTCACCGGTATGTTGTCTGTTCTCTGCCCAGTTCTCTGACCGAGGTCAACATGCGTTACGAAGGGCTGGAGGTGATCTCCCCGACCGAATTCGAGGTGGTTCTCTACTTGAACCAGATGGGCGTGTTCAACTTTGTGGACGACGGTAGCATTCCCGGGTGCGCCGTGCTCAAATTGTCCGACGGGCGGAAGCGCTCCATGTCGCTGTGGGTGGAGTTCATCACGGCTTCGGGATACCTCAGCGCCCGAAAGATACGCTCTCGCTTCCAGACGCTGGTGGCACAGGCTGTGGACAAGTGCAGCTATCGGGACGCCGTCAAAATGATCCCGGATACCACGGAGGTCCGGCTGCGCATCAAGGAACGCTACGTGGTGCAAATCACGCCCGCCTTCCGTTGCGGCGGAATCTGGTGCCGCTCCGCCGCGCATTGGCCCGTACCGACTGTCTCTTGGCCCAACCCAAACCTTGTGGCTGAAGTCAAGACGGAAGGCTTTGATCTGCTCTCCAAAGAGAGCATCTACATGAAAGACAAACAGTCGGCGGCTGAGGGAGATGCTTGGGTCATGTCCTTCCGCTATGCCGAGGACCGTCTCCTGTACGGTGGCTGCCGGCGTCGGTGTCTCAGTATTCTGAAGACTCTGCGAGACCGCCACCTTGACATCCCCGGCCAGCCTATCATGAACTACCACATGAAAACTCTGCTCCTGTATGAATGTGAGAAGCACCCACGAGAGATCGAGTGGGACGACACGTGCATTGGCGATCGCATCAACGGCATCCTGCTGCAGCTCATCTCGTGCCTGCAGAACAGGCGCTGCCCACAGTACTTTCTCCCGCAGGTGGACCTCTTCAAGGGGAAGTCCACATCCGCCATGGATACCGTGGCCAAGCAAGTGTGGCGTCTGATCAGGGAGCTCCTGACAAACCCACGGAGTCTAGAATCTCTTTAGGGCTAAAGCTACTTTATTTATATTAAATCTTATTTTAATTTTTTCTATAAGTATTAGACCAGGCCGGAGTGCTTCCAGACAACGCTTGGAATTTACTTCAATAATCATTGAAAGTGTTCCACTAAAATTCCAAAGCCTTTTCAGCGGATTCCTTCAGTGAGAGCAGTAAGAAGGTGTGTCTATAATGCTTTAGCCATGTAGTGCGGGATCCATGACAAGGGGGCTTCAACCGTTTCGTGCAAGTAGCACACCTTCCATGTTGGGTTAGTTCATGTGTGGCTTTTGAAAAGCCGCGTGGGTAATTTTGTGATCTTAAAATCCACCATGGATGAATTCATGAATGTGGCATTGTTCATTCAATAAGCTGGAGGACAAAGAAGAGCCTGCGTAATGGATACTCGTCATTAACAAGTCATATTGATAATGTGTCATTTTTTTCTTCATAATTATTGGACTGAATATAGGGCTACAAAAATGCTTGACGGATCAACACAGCAAAGTATTTTATATTCGGTATGTTTCAGAATATCAAAAAGTCATTTTTTTTTTTTTTTTTGTAATCATGGTTGAGTAAAAGATTTTATGGAAACTGTTTGGAAAAAAAAGAGGCTTGCCAAGTAAAACCAAAATTTAGAGCTCAATCTTAGGAAATAATTCATTATTATGTCTGGAATTTCTTTGGGGCCAATAATTTTGTCTTACTGGGGAACAAGTTTAAAATTTGTTTAATTAAGATTTAAAAAGAAAAAAATGTTTACACACAATTGGAAGCAACGGAAAATTGGACTTGAATAGAACGCCTGGTTTATGATGGTCGTAGACTTGTGCCATTTATCCTTTCTCCTGAATTGGTTTTTATGAAAGGTATATACAATTCACCAAGACCAGTTTTGCTAATAAGTAATGTTATTATTTCATATTGTTACATGTATTCCCATAATCTTTATTTTAATCATATTGTGGGTTTGAATGAATGTCTTAGATTCTAATTTCAATTTTATTTATAGTGGTTACGCAAATAAAAACAAAAAGAAATATCAAAATATTTTATCTGACTGGTGTTCAAAAGGTATCGAATTGTGTCCGTTTTTTTATGTTTTCCCTAATTTTAACTCAATGTATTGATAGAATACAAAATACAATCATGCAATAATGCCATTTTTGCAACCTGAACTTTTTGTACCTGCAAATAACACTGATTGTCTGTCTGTCTGTCTGTCTGTCTGTTCTTCTGTATGTATGTTTGTATGTCTGTTCCTCTCAATTAACCTGTCTCTCGCACCCAAACATTAATTAAACTAAATAAATTAAATTGTTCCACCAACAACAACAAATTAAAATTGAAGACAAGATGTATGTCTCGTAGCCACTTTCATGGTTATAAATATCTTAAGGTTTCTCTAGGGGATGGAAATTTTGGAAAATTTGTGCACATATAGAACTACTTGGGGAATTAATCATTTTTATACTTTTAATTTCCTGAACATGAGATAATCTAAATTAGCCTGTTCGGTAGTTGTTTTTTACTCACAACAAAACTGTCCGTTACTCGTATTTATTTTCAAGAAAATAGTATATTTGGTTCACACAAGTAAGATTTGTTAGCTAATCAATGTTGACTCTCTGTTTCTTTATTTGCTTTTCTACAATTAATTACAAAAACAACAGTAATAATGCCGAATTAATACGGCCCGATACGCTTTCAATACCCTAAGATCAATCTGGAAGTCTAGATTCCTGATGGTATGAAACAAGATCCGGTTCCAAAATACCAAAGTGATGTCGGTCTTATTCTATGGCTCAGAAACATGGCGCTTTACCAAGACCAACAGCCATATTCTGGAATAATTCACCAACAGATGTCTCAGAAACATCCTAAACGTTATGTGGTCTGAGGTTATCCCGAACAAAGAACTGCGGGACATAACGAAGCAAACCCCCAACGAGACGGAGATCAGAAATCGCAAATGGGGCTGGATAGACCACACACTTCGAAAGCCTGGATCCAACACCACAAGGCAAGCCCTGGAGTGGAACCCCCAAGTAAACGCAAGGTCGGACGTCCGAAGCAGACTTGGCGGCGAAGCACCGATGCCGAGACAAAAGCCGCAGGTACAGTGATAGCATGGGCCGAGCTGAAGAGGACTAGCCAGAAGAGATTTTGCGCAGCCCTAAGTTCCACAGGGAATCAAGAGGCTTAAAATAGACTAAACTTGGCTGTCTCCATCCATCATAGTTCTGTGCCATTTGGCAATGTCATCTTTTCATACTTGTTTTGGTCTTCCTTCTCACATTTCCTCTTTTACCACTTGCCATTCAATTGTCCATCTGCTCTCTTTCAAAAGCGCCACGTATCCTACCCATCTCCATTTTGTTTTTGCTTTGTTGCTGTTTTTTGTTTGTTTTTGTTTTGTTTTGTTTTTTATTTGTTCTATTGAGAATCTAGTTTTGTTTTCTCCCTGACTATTGTACTTGGGATCTTTATATCGTTCGACATGTTGCTCTATGTAGACTTTGCGGTGGCGTCTGTGTAGATATCTGATAATCTCAACATACGTTTTATTTAAATTTCTTCAATTTTCTAGAAAAATGTTTCGTGTTCGATCGAGTGAAAAGCATTTTTCGCCCCATCGATTTTTGCCCAACTCCACAGACTTAATCACTTGAATAATATTAATAACAAAACATTTTTTATGAACCACTATACATCAGATTAGGGACATGCTGACCACTCACTTAAAAAGAAAATGTTTTATTAGACCTTTGATATTATATAAAAACTCAATGTGTCCATCCCGCAAAGGCCAATCTGTATTATTACTAATATTAGGTCAATCTCTTGCGTCTTACTTTTTGTAAAAGTGGGGGTTCACTTTTGCACTTGAGAGCGGTAATTCTAAAAAAAAGTTTATCATCGCGGACTTACCCAGTCACTTTAAAAAGAAAAAGGGGGTGGGGGGGGGGTACTCATGAAAAATCTAGATCTGAATTATTTGACCAAGAAGCATGACTCAACTGAATCAAGGGTGAAATGTAATTGGGGAAGATCTAGATCTAGATTAAATCTATTAAGATCCAGATACTTAGTAGCAACACTCATAAGACGATCCAGATACTTAGTAGCAACACTCAATCCAAAATAAATCCCCTCAACAACACAATCAAAAACATCACTTGACCAACCATCCATATCTAGGCCTACAGATACGGGTCGGAATGTAGATCTAGATCTACGACAAAGTGAAAACAGACATAGATCTAGATCTCCAGAACGTAGACCCAGCTTCAGATCTGCTAGACCACCACAAAAAGAAGATAGACCCACACGGGTTGGATCTAGATCTACAACTCCTATTATGCTTCTACATTTACACTGCCTGTCTAAAAAACGACAATACAGCACTTGATCAACCATCCACATCTAGGCCTACTGATACTGATCGAAATCTAGGTCTAGATATACAATAAAGTGAAAACAGACAAAGATCTAGATCTCCACAAGGTAGGCCGAGCTTTAAATCTGCTGCACCACCACAAGAAGCAGATAGACCCACACGGATTAAATCTTCATCACCACTACCATGGGTATTAATTTAAAAAAATAAACACGAAAGCTGATAAACGTTTGAAAAAGCAGAACACACTCAGATATACTAATCTGTTCTTTATATTTATAAAAAAAAAAAAAAAAAATGCCATAATGGGGATAAAGAAAGCACCTTCAATCTGAATTGACTTACTAGGAATTCGAGGTGAACAGGCCAAGACATTACAGTTTCTGGGGAAGAATTAGATGATTTTCCCCAACTGGGTTGGATTTTATTATTTTGCGGTCGTTATTGATTTTCACATCTGTTATACGATTAATTTTACAGCCATGAATAGAGTGATCTCTCTCACAAAACTTAGTACCTTTAACCTCATAATGCTTTCTACGAGTGGGGGTTGAAGAAGCGTGAGATAATTTAGAATCGCATGTCAAAAATTAAGTTCAGCGACCAGTAACTGTACGCATGCCCGCGCCCAACACTGCAAAGCGCATGTATAAATAACATTAACGAAGCGAAATTAGAGAAACAACGGTTTTCCCTGTGGCTCTAAATCCGATTCATCATCATAAAGCATACAAAAAACGTGGGACGGTATTACAGAGAGAATCAACACAGAGGTGACTGCACAGTAATTAAAACGGCAAAGCCGTGTCCCTTTCCGCGAAAGAGAAAGAAGAACAAAATAGGAGAGGGTAGATAGATAGATAGATAGATAGATAGATTAGATAGACAGATAGATATATAGATAGATAGAAGGATAGATAGATAGATAGATAGATAGATAGATAGATAGATAGATAGATAGATAGATAGATAGATAGATAGATAGATAGATAGATAGATAGATAGATAGATAGATAGATAGATAGATAGATAGATAGATAGATAGATAGATAGATGGATGCAGTGATGGATGGATTTATGGATGGATAGATGGGTGGATATTTAGATCGATAGAGTGTAGAGAATGGAGAAAGGGGAGGGTGAGATCGACCGAGAGATGAGAGAGACAGGGATAGAGACAGAAAGAGAGAGACAGAGAGAGAGACAGAGAGAGAGAAGGAGAGAGAGAGACAGGGAAAGTAGAGAGAGAGGAGAGAGAGACAGAGAGAGAGAGAGACTTAAGTGGAGACGGGGGTGTTGTTAATCTCTATTACATTTAATAAAAAAAGGAGAGATCGGTTGATGCGTTCTTTCATTTACTTGTCTTTGAACTAATATGAAGAAAAACTCAATAGGTTTCACGTTTAACAATCAATAAAAAAAAAATGTTTAAAATAACTTTTGTAGGACTATACACAAATGTAAAAGAAAGAAAAAACGTAAAGTAAAATTACTTTATATGATCATTGACCTGTGTAAAAGTACATGTACTCTAAAATGAGAGATAGGTTGATAGTTCTTTCATTTACTTGTTATTGATCTAATATGAAAAGAAAATTAATATGTGTCAAGTTTAACAATCAATAAACATGTTTAAAATAACTTATGTAGGACTACAAAAAGGTAATACAAAAAAAAATTAAAAAAAAAAAAGAAAAAAAAAACGTAGAGTAAAAGCATTTTATTATTGACCTGTTTAAAAGTACTTAATTCTAGACCTTTGTCGCATAATAATGCGTCCATTGCATGGTGGTATCAGACTAAAACAGCTTTCTCCTGCCGAAACCAAGGTGAATTCCTAAATACATTGAACATGATTGTACGTTACAGCAGCGCACAAATTGACATAAAAATTAAAACAAGTGCCAACAATTTTATCTGAGAGTGATATGACAAGTGAAGGTGAGATTCGCAGTATGTTTTTTTTTTTCTATCCTTTTCTTTTTTTTCTAAATTTAGATTGAGAAGGAGAAAGATAATGGAAGAAAATTTAAATACAGCACATTTTTTACGTCCTCTATTTGGAAACAAAAGTCGTCTAGACTGAAAAAAAATGCATGGAATTTGAAATTGGTGGAAGAAAATGTAATAGCTCACACACTCTATTTTATGAAAATAATTCCAAGCATTCTCTTCCACCGTCCGCGCTCTATATTATTTTAATTGTCGGTTTCAACGTCCTTTTTCATTTCGCCATAATCAGAAAGCCCATTTACTTAAAAAGAACTGGAGCAATGTCTGCTTTTGAAAGTGCTTCTTGTAATCTCAAATTGAACCGATCTAAAGAGCTATCGTGTTTGTTTCTTTGTTTGTTTGTTGTTGCTGTTGTTTTGTTGTTTGATTTTTTTTTTTCATTTTAACAGTGACCTGTCAAACCTTACAATAAAACTGATACTCCTCTGAAAGTGTTTTTGGTGACAGATGGTCTGTCTTTCTATAAAATAACCTGTAAAGGTCACCCCCTAACACTTCCTTTCCATAAAACAATCTCCAACAGCCACACACAAACACACACACTTACCCCTCAACAACTACAAACACAGTGCCTTTCTATTTTAAAAAAGTTAACTGCTGAGCGACAAAGGCTTATCGTCGCCATGTAAGCAGTAAATGAAGGATCGATGGGGCGTTATTCTATCGATAAAAATGCGCGATTTATGGCCGTTCCTTGATCACTGCAACCCTCGTGTCCATAACTCGAAGCTCATCGCCAGGAAATCTAATACTGTATCTGCACACTTTCCCTCAATGCCAACTTTAAATTCGACTATGTCTATGAATTTCTCTTTCCTTATCTATTTACTCGTATAATTGTCAGATGTGTGTTTGTAATAGGCATCTCATTGGTTTTTTTTTTTTTCCTCATTCTTTATCTTCTCCACTATCATCAACAATATTCATGATAACTCGGTGTAGTTACAGAGTTTTATATCTCTCGTTCTTTTTGTCCTGCTCTGATTAGTTTCTTCTCTCAACCCTGCGGATCGCCTGCAAGTGTAAACATTTTTTGTTGTTTGTTGTTGTTGTTGATGTTGTTTTTACGAACATTTGAAACGCATATTACGTGTCCAATTAAACTTTTTTTCCGTGTGTTCTGCCTCGAGGCCAAGCGGTGATTAAACTATAAGAAAAACACGTTATTGACGTATATGCACATATTTTATAACTTTCACAGAGATAGCAATATCAGGGGCGGCAAACAAGTGTTAAGTTTTATTTTTAATAAGGACCGGTTTCATTAATGTGGAGCCCCCAGACTCTGTCTAGCCTCTAAAATCTTACATTAGTGGTTGAAAACCTCCACAGGTCCAAGTGTGGAGAATCGCTGCACATGTTTTATGCCCAGGAGAGCAACAATAGCGAAACGCACAAAAAAACACAAAGCTGTCGAGAAGGCGCCGTCACAGACAAGGAAACTGGTCCTTCTCTTTCAATGCAGACGCTGCATGTTAATGATGGAGATCGCGTTAGTGGAATAAAACATTGCTGGACATAAAAAGTAAACAATAAAAAATTTAAAAAAAACCCAAGGTGAAAACATCTGAAAGTCGATGTCTGTAAAGGGAAATGCGTTGCATGGGCTGTCAAAGGTAGGCACAGGTTTGACATGCAATATTGATTCTCAGGCAAAGTAATTAACGTTTCAAACGCGGAGCGAAACATGTGTCGCAGAAAAATATACTACGCCACGATATTTCTCATGGAGAAGACGAGTTCTACTAGACCCCCTTTTTGAAAGATGTCTTTGGAAATGCGCCTCGTGTTATATGCCTAAAACTTAGATACCAAAGCCACCATAAGTAGATTAGATCGAAGCATAAGTGTAAACCTCTTGCTCTTGACATAATAACATACCCATGTTCTTATGACGATAGCAAAGTCTAAGAAATCCTTTCAAAGCGGCGAGACCACCCGCGTACAACACTCGGGTTTGACTTGTCCCCAAGAGCAGCTGGTAACCAGACATGGACGTCTTAAGCACCGTGGCTGCTAACGTAAATGAGGCTCACAAACTGACAACATTAGGTGCCTGTGTCTGTCCTATCTTCTACGGGTCACAATGGAAAAACAACCATAAAAACCTGCTGCAGATTATGGGAGGCTTCCTTCTCAAGGCCTTTAAAAACATTCAGGTTGTTTTCAGATCGCTCAAAAGGTCACAAGAAAACTAGATTCTTTGCAAGGGCGAATCCTAGACTTTGCTGAGCTCCGAAAGAAGAGCAAGGAATAGAGAGAGTAGCATTTTATAAGTGCTTTTATGTCACGAACACGAGAAATATTACGACAAACGCTATATTGTTGGTATATATTTGAAACAAGCACACACACACACTAACTGTCAATTCTCTTGGCGCCACTTTATAAGTATGTAAATTGGATGTATGCAGTTAGCTGGTGGTATTTTTGTTGCTGTTGTTATTGTTTGTTCAAATTGGAGAGAGAAATAAAAAAACACCGCTTAACTTGGTTGCCTCTCCTGTGAAATCTCTTATGTTTGATAAAAAAGGTGATATGTGTTTTCGTTTTAATTTTTTTTTATTTTTTTTTTAACAATTACCTTTTTTTAGGGGTGGGTCTCTGTGCTCACGTGTTCATCCAATGCGGTGAACAAAGCTAAAAAAGAAAATGACATTGCGATGGTCCAAAAAGAGTCACTATTGTGGCTTCTAAGTGGTTCTACCTTCATTTTATTCCTGCTTTAAAAAATCCTCCTTGTTCATTTCACCTTAAGATTGAAACTGAAACAAGCCACAAAACAATATTATAACCTTAATGTCCTTCAAACGTTAACTGTATTTAGCTTATAAATATAATGCATACGTTCTTAGAACACTCTGGTTGTTTCCCCTCCAATCTGGTAAGTATTTTCTGGAAAGGGGAGGGGGTTCAGGACATGCCACTGAAAGTTTCTAATTTGGTTGTCAGTGGTTATCGCCTTGAGTAAAATTAATGACCTCTCTACAAATCATAGATCTAGTAAGGAGATATCAGAGCATCTAAGATCAGTGGCATTTCATAGTTTGTTGTTGTTGTGTGTTTACATAAGTCAGATAGCGAAGGTAGCCCCATGAAAAACGATATGTTAGGTGGCTTTGTTCTGGAAATGGAATACGTGTCTTCATTACGTCTGTAAGCTACAGACTGAATTGTGACATTGCCCAGTTATCACAACTTTACCATTGTTGCAGTATAAATCCTCGAGTTGCTGGAACATTCACGTGTAAATTTCCTTCATGTGTATTATCATGACATTTTGTGAGAAATGTGCCGCGGCTGCGCCGTGTACAATTCATTACTTGTGAAAATGAATTTTTAAAAGCTAGGTTTGGAATAGATCAGAAAACCGTCAAATTTCAAGACCTGACCGTGTTCTTTCTGTAGCAGTAGAACCTGGTGCTCCACATTTTCGGAAATGGAGCGAGGGTGGTTTTGCATGCAGATGGATTCTAGCCCGTGTTTTACAGTGGTCCTTGATCGGGCTATCACACTGCAGCGATTGTCTACTTTGGGCACTGCTTTGTGCAATGCGATAAATGTAAGGTATCTCTGCCGCGATAAAATATCGGTAGTCGCTTCTATCTTGTAAGTGCTAAAATATAAATTTAAGGAAACGTACTCATGATTCTAGCCATGATATTATTACATGTATTATACTTCCTCCTCAACCCATCCCACCGCTCTTTTGCCCCCTCCTTTTACCCTATACCCCATCAAACACCTCACAGACTCACACACCAAATAACAAAAAAAAACTCTCATATTAGGAGAAAGAAAGACAGAGAGAGAAATATTAACACAGCAAAGCAAAAGAATATTCAAATGTATTGTAAATATTAGCAGCTCCAGCCTCTAGAGAGCAGCCTAGGTGGCGAGCGGATCTGCTCTGTCTTCATTATACTGCTTCCATTGGCAGGCTAGGGAGAGAACTCGGGCCTTAGAGAGATAGATTGCTCCCTTGCATTTGGTGTCCCCAATTGAATTGAGTGACCAGAATTGGTCTCGGTTTAGACATTCCCAAAATAAAATAAAAAATTAAAGTTGTTTAGTTCGTTTGTTCCGTATTAAAAGGAAGAGGATGAGATGATACGAGACCATAATTTGTTTCAAAAAGGAGAGACAAGCATAGCAAAAGGAGCAAAAAAGAGGGGAAATGGGAAGGGGGGGGGGTCCCAAAAATAATGCAAGGAAATTGGGGAGGACAAAAAGGAAATATATTATATACGGCATTGGAGTTTTGTTCACGCAGTTTAAACGGCAACACAGAATTAGAGGTGCAGTTCAACTATCCCAAAACAGTTCGTGGTGGAAAGCTGGGGGAGGGGAGAGGTTAGACAGTCTGTGTGAAGGAGGTAGAGAGAAAGAGAGAGAGAGAGAGAGAGAGAGAGAGAGAGAGAGAGAGAGAGAGAGAGAGATCGCCCCAACCCGAGTCAGCCCAAAAGAGAGATATCATTAGCTTAATGCGATGAGACACGCAGCCCTTTTCTAGGGCCATTAAAGCAGGAAGCGGAACGTTGCGGCTGCGCAATGGCCCACCCTCGTCCACTTCCTGTTGTCAGAAAGATGTGTGCGCTCCACTTCCCGAAACAGAAGGGTATAGAAGAAAAGGCACTACTAGCCACCGATGTAATAGGCTTCAGACAGTGAGAAAGAATGAATGAAATTACTCTCCCTCCCCTCCCTCTGTCTTTACCTTTCTCTCTGTGTCTGTTTGTCTGTCTGTCTGTCTGTCCGGACGTCGTCCGTCGTCGGTCTGTCTGTTGGTCGGTTGGTTCGGTCTGCCTGCCTGCCTGTCTGCCTGCCTACCTGCCTGACTCTCTCTCTCTCTCTCTCTCTCTCTCTCTCTCTCTCTCTCTCTCTCTCTCTCTCTCTCTCTCTCTCTCTCTCTCTCTCTCTCTCTCTCTCTCTCTCTCTCTCTCTCTCTCTCTCTCGCTTTCGCTGTCGCTCTGTGTTTCTGTCTGCATCTCTTTTACGGTACGCTAAACATTATGTCTAACATACTAGAAACAGAAACGAAAACTCGTCGTACATACAGAATAGAGGTTGATAAAAATTCGTGGCGCATGCAGTCTCAAAACAGCAATCACCAACCAAAACAATGCAAAAGAATAACGTGAGTGCGAAGAAGCCATGTCAGAAGGGTCATGTATACGATTTTCCCCCCCCAGTTAAATGTAGTAGGAATTCTTTGATGTCTTGACTAACATGTATTTTTTTTATTATCTAATAACTGCTTAAAGTGTAATAGTCATGTAAGTTGCTATTGATTGATCATTACGTTTGGCCTAAGTCCTTTGTTCGTGGTATATTGTTATGTTGATGATGATGATGATGATGATGATGATGATGATGATGATGATGATGATGATGATGATGATG
>RQTK01000460.1:339354-384758 GCA_003991915.1 Elysia chlorotica
GGGNNNAAGGGCGAAAAAATTTGCGGCGGGTCCAATGCCATCGTATGTTTCACTCCTTATCTTTTAATTATTTTTCTAAGTAAGGTGTGTTTTATTATATATTGTGATTTGTGGTTTATGCTACATTGATCTTAGGGCAAAGATAGAAAATACATAATATGCGCGTAGTCGTAATCTATACAAGTGCAAAGTTGTCCACGTTTGGACCCAGACATGGCTGCGCCAGTCAGTACGCTGTCCGGCCAGACGAACGGCGCCAGAGTGACCACCGTGGTAGCAGTGACCGTTGCTCAATGGATGATCGTGTTAGTGACGGTACAACTGTATCCCTCTGCATGCTACGACAGACACGAACTATACCTTTTTACATTTTTTTTTTCAAATCAGCACGGCCTGAGCGAAGACATTATACCAACACATACTGGGGTCCCTAATTCTCTAATTTCATAATGTAACATCCGTGGCTTTGACATTTATATATACACACGCACATTTCTCTCTCTCTCTCTCTCTCTCTCTCTCTCTCTCTCTCTCTCTTTTATTTTGATAAAGAAACCGTGAAAAATAGTTTTGCTTTCCGTTTATAGACTAGTCTGATTTCAGCTAGCGGGCGTGCCTCAAGCTTCCTATTACGCCTAATTCGCAAGGCACAACACACAGGGATCTAAGATATTATGTAGATTTCAACCGTTTCTTTCTTCACGCCAGCGGTCAACCTTTTTATGCCATGGCTGATATCCTGGTTCGATGCTAACTACCGTTTGTTGTGGTGTAAACCACGGGGCGGTGGACACAAGCATTAGTCTCGCTTATTGCACATGGACAAAGCGTTGCAAGCCCCATTTCCCCCCTTTCCACGGACTGCCCAAGGTGCTTAAAGGTCTCGGGATTATCTTCCTTCTCGCTGAACGTCTCTGAAGGCCGGGGCATAGTATTACACGAAGATTCAGCCTTAGTCCGCGTCGCGACAGACCAGATGTTATCTGAGTTCAGGGTCTGTGGCGCCTGGCCTACACCAACACAGCTGACCTCGTCACAGGTCACCGCCATAGATCGCGGGAAAATACGACTGGTGTGGGAGTGGGCACTAGTTCAATCTTCACTAATTGCTGTCTCCATCATAGTCATCAAGAGAAATTTGCTGCTGTTGCATCCAGTAGCACTACTGTCACGAATGGAAAAGAGCTGACAGCGGTGTCTCTACAGTGCGAAACAACTCATATACTGAGTTGCACCAACAATTTAATTTAAGTCGGACTTAGCTCTATCGCGCTCGAGGAAGTCAAATTTCTGTTCCACCAAGTGTGATTTAGCTAAACCCAGGGCGATGATGTGTGTAGTTTGAACTGGTGTGAATGCTTGTCAACATCGAGATTTCCTGCACTTGTGTTCCAAGACCTAGTAACATCAATGCTGTGGGTAGCCTATGCATAGAAGGCTTTGCCGTCTACTTGATCTACTCTACATATCTTGACTATTTGGTGTATTTTATTTTAATACCAGGTTGGATGCAATGCCTTAAATGAAAGTCTAGCCCATGGAATATGATAAAAAGCGATGTAAGAATGTATCTGCTGATGAACAAAAAAAAAACTGCTTGTTGAAATAAAATTCGGTTACGGAGGACAAAAGACACGAACGTCATCATCAACAAAAAGAAAAAAAGCAAATCGTCATCAACAAAAAGCAGTAAGCATGGGATCTCGCAACAAGGGACTACAACAGCAATAAAAAGGTTTCAAAGCGGAACATCTGAAATTTGAAGAGCTTTTAGAAGTTTTAAACATAAAAACCGAAAAAGACTACGCACAAACAGAAGAAAATAATAAATTTTTAAAACAAGTGGTGGCGGATCAGCCAAATCACTGTATCAAATGTCCATAACGATATCGCATCCGAAAGTCATCGTCCCTTAACTATATTAATTGAGGATTTGTTCTATCATTTGTACGTCGCCGTAGTAAATCCATTTGTTCCGTTTCGTGCATTATTTGTTCGTCAGCATTTTCGTCAACATTCAAATACGTGTCCATATTTTAATCCGTAGTGTACTCATTGTACTGTTACGACGAGAAAAAGAGCCGGTTTGAGAGTTTAGCCGAAGTTAAGCCTACCCCCTTGCCTGGTTTAAATATTGCGTCGATTTTGACCAGAATTAAATCGACTTGTTTTAACCCCCAACTGGGGCAAGAGAATAAATAATTAAGTTTGGGTTGAGCCGCAGTTTAGTCTAAACCGCAGTTAAACCACACTGGTACAACATGTAACACATGTACATTCCAAAAATGAACAAATAATCAAGTGCGTAAAATTAAGCTCTATCTTGCATTTAACAAAGATGGATTCCAAAAGAACTTTAATAATAATAATAATATCGCCGAAGTGAGGAACAGGGAACCAACCCAACCAAAATTATCTCTAGGTCAAAACTGCACTGAAACCAAAAGGAAGATGAGTATCCCTAGCTTTGAAAGAGAGACAAGTACAAATTGCACCGTTTCCCTAGCAAACATTATCTATTATGGAATACACGTGTAATAAAACAAATCAGAAAGGGGGGGGGGGCACGATCAAATAAACAGATGCACTGGATTGAACCCCACTAAAACGATAAGGCATGGAAGATTCGTTTTCTTGTAGCTAACGGAAAAGAGAATGCGTATCTTTACATTTCGTGATTAATCAGTGACGGGCTTACAAAGCTGTGTCTCCGCTAGACCGTCACAATGCAGAGAGTAAATGATGATGTCCAAGTAAAACAAATACGCGCCAACTGGCATCGTTGTCATGGTTGTGATAAGATCAGGATTCACACAAAAAAGTTGGTGTTTTAACTTTATATAGGATTTGTAGGGAAAACACGAAGACATACAATTAATCACATCTATGAACCGTGTTAGCGTGTGTTTCATATATGTCTTGCTTTTTCTTTAAACAGAACTAGTTTAAAATTTGGCATCTTCTCTTCTTGCCAGTTCGTTCAATACTTTTTGTAACAATTAAAATCCATTTGCACATTTATCGCATGATTATATAGGTTACCAAGTACATCCCCGAAAAACACTAAGCGCAACAACACATTAGTCTTTTTCGACGGGAAATTATCATTATTTCTTCATTAACCCGCTATCATTTTTAAAGCAAATCTGCTACATTTTCAAAGGAAGAAAGACATAGGCGTTCGAACGAATTAGAATATATATAAGGGGTTGTATTGTATGGAGACAATTTATACTAGTCATGACTGGCAAAGTTCCCAAAGGTTTATGATGAAGCACTGCTATGGGAGGCTAAAAAAAAAACTTCAACTTGAGAAGGCTCAAAATCGAATTATACTATTTGGGCTGAATCCTGAGCCATTATTGAGCCCCGTCTTTTTCTCGCATCCCATGGGATTTTGGTCTCCCTTTGTGCCCAACCATGTTGCCTTTCTGGGGATCATTGGCTCCATCCGAATGAATGACAGGCCGAAATGAAAAGAAACACACCCGGATATCAATTACGAAAACCAAACTGGTTTCAATAATGAGGTCTGGGGTCCATAAGGAGGACTCTTAATCACGGAACAGTGTTTGGTATTGTGTCCACTGAGAATTTTTTTTTTTTAATTGCTCCTCATTCCCATTTCTAACTTTCCTATTCTTTTTCTTTGTTTCGTTTCTTCCGGTCTTATCGATATGACTATACTTTTCGCGTACTATATTATCTATTTACTAACGCGAAGCTTACTAAAACAAACAACATCGGCACGAAGCACCATTCAATCGAATCTGGTTCATACAATATATGCCCCGAATCGTGCTCACCCTGATTGGGTCAGACCATACATGGCCAGATCGCCCAGTTGAGTTGAGTTGGTTTTAACGTCCAACATCAGATCGCCCAGTAATGGGACGATCGGAAACATTTGACAAAAGCCCAGCAGTGACAAAGCAGCCGAATGTTACCGACACGCCCACGGAACCGGAAACGATTGAGGCTAACTCTCTTCAGTTTCCGACGAACAAGTGGGTGGTCTCGACCTAATCGAAAAGGCTTCTCATTGAAGTAGTTATTGATAGAGATGGTCAAAATTAGCTAATAAACGCGTATCGCGAAAATTATACCTAGCTTAACACTAAAAATCAAACTTTAGAATGGTATCCATGATATAAGAACAAAAACGAGGACCTTGGAGTGCGTGATTTATTTTTTATTTGTTTGTTTGTTTGGTTTGTTTGTTGTTGTTGTTGTTGTTGTTGTTTTTTTTTCGTTGTTTTTTGTTGTCTTTTTGTTTGTTTGTTTAATTTTTTTAATTCAATTTAAAAACTTTCATGTATCTTCACTCGTGGACATCAGTACAAATAAATAGCCCAAATAAAAGCAGTTCCATTTATTTATTTTTTTACAAAGTCTTATTCGTGTTCCTACTGAACCATATACGCTTACCTTTTTATTTTATTATTATTATATTTTACTAACAGTCTATGAGATTATGAATTATTATCCATGTCATTCGGTACATAATAAAACTGTATGTCACTAAAATCTTCTTAACTTGAGAAAAGTGCCCTGAGGCATGAAAATAATACATGTATTTTACACTTGCTTGTTGAATGGATAACACTTTTAAAAACAAAACTAGCAGTATCTCATTTTCAATACAAACAAGAGAAGAAGGAAAATAAGACACACAAGCTGTAGTTATGTTTCCAGCGGCTAATTCAGACGCCAGTAACGAAACAAAAAAATGTGTGGTGCGCGGAAGACTCACAAGCAACCACATTGTATCTAGTCGTATCATCCAGACTATATGAAAAGATGTAGCTAATTCAGACCATCTCTAATCAAGCAGCCCAGACTGACATATCCGTGGCCTGAGAACTGAATACGGACTGACTGTACATTCTGCAGCGGTTATCCCGAGCTTCTGACCGCACCTCTGACTGACCTCACCGGTACCAAGAGCCAGAACATTGCCCAAACATTCCCAGACCGGATTCCTTTGTGACGTGACATGGCGTACAAACTACTAACACGTACATGAGCCTAAAACTAGAAAAACTGCATACTGCATTCCAACTCATCCCAAACCCATCAGTAGCCCAGGCAAGGTGGATTAGGTACAATGCAGGGTCATAGCAAAAAGGTTTATTTCGCTTTTATTCGCTTCATTATTACGTTATTCGTATAAGGAAAGTTGCGGGGTGGTGCCTCGGAAAGAGAAAACACATCTAACCTGGCATAAGGCGAATCATAAAGTGCCTCATACGTCCCATAAGTACAGTATGAAAAGTTTGGAACTCACTATGTGCCAGTATTGAGGATAGTAATCACCCTTTTGTAATGCATACCAAACAGATCTTGGTATATACGGGTCTATAATTTAGGCTGAACTTATTTATTTATTAATTTTTATTTTATTTTTTAAATACCTTTGCGTTGCACAAATCTGATAAGACACACCATTCGTCTTCATTTGCGAGCAATGAGCATTCATTTTTCGACATAATTAATGCCCGCCCCATGCGAGCATGAATTCGTTGTATAATTGTAATTCGTGTGTTTACTTTCGCGAATGAAGCAGCTTAAGAGGGTTCCGCTATAAATGAAGTCTGTATTTTATGCCGAAGTGACAACTCAGCGAGTCAGGTGACTCCAGCGGGCGCCTGAACAAGACCGTGTTGAGTAAATCAACCAGCCCAGACAATGAATCTGTCGCCGGAAGGCTCTGCTTTCTTTGGCAATTAGCACCAAACACAACATGGCATGGCAATAATCGCAAGATAAGGCGACCGAGCGTTTACTTCAACTGTATCAAAAAATAAAGTTCAGATCCTTAACTCTGTAAGGGCTGTTCGGCGTGGCTCGTGTAATGATGTGTGTGTGTGTGTGTGTGTGTGTGTGTGTGTGTGTGTGTGTGTGTGTGACGCTTGATTGAAAGCATAAGACTTGGATAAACCAGGCGGTAAACAAAGATGCCAAAGTCGTGACGACTATACTTAGATGATATCACATGTATTAAAAGTACATATTCTACATTTACCAAGTAAAAAAAAAAAAAGGTCAACAACTGTAGTAAACTAGCTATAAGAAGACTTTTTAAGTATTTTATGTTATGAACTATTTCCTGCTTTCATTTCAACCAAAAAAAATGCATGCGTGTTTAGAGATTAGATAATTCGATCTTCCACTTGTATCAGAACCAACCACATAAAAAATAAGAATTAGGAAACAAGATTATACATGTGTACCACCGAAACTCTGGAGGCCACCACTGAGTGTAATTAGATGATCCTAGTTTATCTTGTGCTTTCCCACGAACATCTCAGAAGCCCCCAGCCAGCTAATAAGCAGAAACAATGCTGCATTAATTGACTTAGAAAAAAAGAAAAGAAAAGGGCTTAAAAAATACATGTACGGTCTTATCAACCTCCAGGCAGCTTGTTGATTAAAGACATAAGACCTGAACTAAAACAACGCCACGGTAAAACTACAGCACTGCTAAGGTAATTGCTTGTTAACTGTGCGTGTGTATGTAAAGTTTGTTGCTACTTTTACACATTTCAACTTTTCCTCTGTACCCCGCTTTTCCAGTTTCATTAACAAAAAAAGAAGTATACTTGTCCTTAGAAGCCAAAAAGTTGCATTCGTTTGTGTCTTCATCGCCTAATGCTTACATGATTCGAAGGACACAAAGCCAAGGTATGTCAAGCGGTGTATATCCATTTGACTTCTTCAGTCGGTTTCCGATTATACATTTAACTTTCTCCTGTCTAATATTTCATGAAGTATACGATCTACAAGGAAAAGGTGAACCTAGTCACTCTAACGAATGTATTTTGCCCACGCCCAGGTAAAACGTAACTCTCCGTGTCACATAACATGATAATTGGCGACGCCGGTGGGCTCACTGGCTCACTGCTATCGTTCCAGCTCCAGTCTGGCCTGCTGTAGGCAAGTAGATAGAAGCATACAATAGGTCTATACATGTACTACTGTTAAAAATAACTCTACCGTCCTCGAACGTCTACGGTGTGGGACTGGATTGTCCCGTTCCGAGTCTCGTCGGTGCAGACTCGGGCGCCGGGCTGGCTCGCCTAGCGGCTGCTGCGGTAGATCTTGTCCAGGTCCTCAACCATCTCTCTAGAGATTGCGATTTATGATAACCTTGGCCTTCGCAGTTAGCTCAACCTGAAGCTGTTGGCTGTGTTGGGCGGGATGCTTACATGAATTTGGTACAAACAATTTTACGATTCGCAGAAGAAAAATAATTACAGAGAAAGGCTCAGAACAAAATAAGAGGGGATCTACAATAAGGAATAATCTTGCCGAATGAAGCAACGACAATAACAATCAGGTTTCATGTAGGATGCGAATTGTTATTTTGTAAATCGAATACACGTCTTGGTTTAAATTGGTCCCTAACATTTTTTGATGAGGTTAACGAGGGTGGAAAACTTTGCCGTCCATTACAACACTGGATTGTACCAGAGAAACTATATCATTGCCTGTCTGACCCCATACTTATGTCTGAAATTTCTGTTGATTGGCATATACATGTAATATTATGTTTGCCTGCACAAATAATCCACACATCTATCTATTTATCTATATATCTATCTTTCCTCTACTTTTCTCCCCGTTTTGACACTTTCATCTTGTTCGCTTTCCATCCCTATTCCTTTTCCCCTCCACCTATTTTGTGCATGAGCACACGCGTGTCGTGGCTAGAAAATTCAAATTTACTTTGAAATAAGCTTTGAATTGTGGAGTCTTTTATCCCCTGTGCATGTGCTGGTAATTAAAATTTGGGCAACATCTTGTCGCTCCTCTCAACATCAAAACCAATAATCAATGCTATAACTTTTTACAGTCTCACTTTTTTTCAAAGCACACTACGAACTTCCTGAATAGGCCTTTAGCAGATTATGTTTGCAATACAAATTAAAATTGGGGAAAAAAAACTAGACTAGCTGCTCGTTAGGAGCAAGAGGAGAGTAAAATAGACATATAAAAACTATCTTAGCTCAGTTGTTAAGAGGAAAAACTACAAAATACCTTATAACACTGTCAATGTCCTTGAGACATAATTATTTAGACGTAATTTTATACGCGTTGAGTTATAATTTGTTTCTTTTTTTTTTTCTTGCCACGTTGATCATTGCGAATGGTCAATAATGCAACCATACGCCACCAATAACAGCGCGTTCTTTGTGTCTATCATATCCATCTAAAAGACCAGAGTTAACGTTTATGCTAAAAATAGGATTTATAATTATTATGCATTTTTAAAGAATATAACTACGTAGTGAGGTGATACATTATGGAGAAATAAATAAATGAATAGTGCAGTAAAGACAACTTGATGGAAAGAAAGAAAAAAAAAGAAAAATTGACCGAGTGGAAAAAAGATTCATGAAAACAAATAGAGAGACAAGTAGCAGGTGCTTGCGGTTATGGTCAGGCCAAGAAGAAGAAGAAGAAGAAGAAGAAGAAGAAGAAGAAGAAGAAGAAGAAGAAGAAGAAGAAGAAGAAGAAGAAGAAGAAGAAGAAGAAGAAGAAGAAGAAGAAGAAGAAGAAGAAGAAAAAAAAGAAGAGGTAGAGTGAGTGAGTCTAAGGAAAAGGAAAAGAAAAAGAAAAGAAGAAAAAAACATTACATATGCAATTCCTTATCTCAAGACTGCTTTTCGTTTTCTTGTTTTTTTTTGTTTTTTTTATCGTTGCTGAGCGAACAGAAGGTGTGCGAGAACATCCATACAATTATACCACCAAGCCTTTTTTGTCTGTCAAGTCCTATCATGTTTTCGATTCTCGTTTTTACTTTTGGATTGATAAAATAGGGGGTAAACCAGTGTTCCCAAGCAATCTTGTTTGCACTATTTTAAAATATTCCTTCCAGATGAGATTCAACCTTTCCTTCCTTCCCGTTGTCTGAAATAGTTAACCACGCCGACTGCAATCCCTCTCATTTTACTTTTTTTCGTCCACAAGAAAGCCTATATAGTGCTGATGTTGGACGTTAAACCAACTCAACAACAAGTCTGTCTGTCTGTCTGTCTGTCTGTCTGTCTGTCTGTCTGTCTGTCTGTCTGTCTGTCTGTCTGTCTGTCTGTCTGTCTGTCTGTCTGTCTGTCGTCTGTCTGCCTGTATGTCTGTCTCTCTGTGTCTTTCTGTCCTTCTATTTATTGATCTATCTCCAGTCGAACTTTCTAGAATAGTTATCTCACTGATCCTCACCATAATCATTAGCTTCACAATAATCGATATCCCCTTTAAAAAAAAAAACTCTTTCAAGTTACACCAACGTTTGCAGGAAGTGGAAAAAAAGAGAAGACGAGTATAAAGAGTGAAACAGTAAATTACATAGGGCTTGAAGCGTAGGTTAAGGGTACATGTATGTACTATGAAAGAAGGAAATTGTCACAGTGGTGTGTAGTGCTTTCTTCTGCGTCTCCAACATTCTAGACTAAGCAAATTAGCTTGCCTTCAATTTGAACCTGAGTCGCTTACGAGCTCTGAGGATTCCCCTATTTCAGCCAGGGTTCCCAAATCTATAACTAGCGCTGTTATCGACAACTCGTTAAATGCCCCCATTCGCCGGAATGCCTATAAACCGTTTTGTCGTTGAGACGATAGTCGTAAAAAAAAAAAAAAAAAGATGGTTCGTTAAAGCAACTAAATCGATTTATGGAGGAGTTTTAAAAAAATACATGTATCCCAAAGTAAAAGTGAAAACAGAAAGGTAGCATGGTTAGTGTCAATTCATAGAACCATACGAAAGGGAAGGGATGCAACCAAGAAATGTAAAAGATGAAGCAGTCGAGGCGCTCCTGCTCGTGGTCGAAGACGAAATTCCCGAAGATCTGTGTTTAATAAAATGCTGGCAAAGTTAACCAATATAAAAACAATACAGATTTCACAGTGAAGTAATAAAATATGGGAAAATATGTAGTGTTGCTGCTAGTAAAAACGAATGGTAAGGCTGTTATTTCACACTGAGAGTTTCATTCACAAACTAATTAAAACCGTTAATCAGAGAACAAAGAACACAGTCTTTTTTATATTTTTTTTTTGAAATTCTCAAAGCAATTTAAGTGACAGAAAAAATATATTGTCACACATAGACGAATAAGGGATGGCGAAAAAGAAGACAGAAAAAGAGACAGAGACAGAAAGAGACATAGAAAGACACATAAGTATAGATAAGGATATAAATGTATACAAAAAAGACATAGACACATACACAAAGGGATAGAGATGAGACAGAAAAAATGTGAGTTTTTACGGCACCTTAGCACAGTAACGATTATATTGTGCCCATGATGTCTTAAGACAGTTAATACACTACACGAGTAATGTGGGTAAGACAGACAGGCAGACATATTTATGTGGGAGCGAGATTGAAGTAGTTGGAAGAAAGCATCAATTTTCGTTTATTGAGTTATTCTGATGAATACAAAAATACATATGCTAATTGTGCACTTCTTTTCAAAAATTCAAAGATTCATTAATTTTCTATAATAAAATATCACTTACCTTCCAGTACTGAATTCAAAAGCAGACAGATAGACACGTAGGCAGACATAAAAAAAAAAAAAACAGGAATGACAACAGATATGCACAGAGCAGGCAAGCAGGTAGGCAAACAACAAACAAACCATCGTACATATAAAAGTAAACATTTATGGCTGTGAAAAGAGAGATTAAGACGGGCAAAAACACATACAATAGAAAATTATGTATCTGTAGCATAGGCAAGCACAGAATACGGAAACAGGCGGAGAAAGAAAAAGATGCAGATCCAAACAAAGCCATTGTCATAACATAAACAGACTGAGACAAATACTGAGAGAAACTAACTATAAAAGAACAGAAAATAAGAGATAACGAAAAAAAAAGATGATAAAGAAGTATACAAAAATGGACAGATATGCAGGCAGACAGATGAAAAAAATTGAATTTGGTAATGAGATGCATAAGCAGGAACAAGGACAGGACATACACGCAGGCAGATAAAAGCTGATAGATGAAGATTGAGAAGCAAAGAGGACAAACGCTTTTGTAAACTTTACCGAATAAAAATCATTGATGTCAACACCTTAGTAACACTCCTCCATACTAGACAAATGAAAAATAAAGTTATATGCTTGTGTCTTACCTTAGGGTCCATCTTCTTGTTTTCTGCATCCTCTTCATCCATCTCAAAGTAGAGTTCATTCTTAGTGATTGACATGGTTCCATTGACAGCTACACCTGGAGCAATTAGCTTACAAGGGGTAGACACAGCCACTGGACCTGTGAAGAGAAAATATGGAATCATTGGTTGGGTAAACACACATTGTGCAGTTTGTTAAATCAAATATCTCAGAGAGCAGAAAACATGCCAGTTTTTCGTACAACAACGTTTGATTGGCTACCAAACAAGAAGAGTCTTTTTAAATAATTATTTTTAACCATTACCCAAGCCATGTTAAATTTTAGTAAAATTTGAATATATATTTGCCATTTTATCCACAAAAACAAGTGATATGTTATGGTTGCCATTATGGGAACGCTGTACACATAAGGAGTAGATCACATGTCTTTTTTTTAGGATTCTTGATGTTTTACATCAAATTATATCTATTCATCTTTAAAGTGTTTCAAGCAACTTCCTTACAGCTTAATAATATTACTTCATAGTGGTTCTAATTTTAAATTTTCGAAAAGAATGCTTCAATCTTTAAAAATGCATAAGTGTAGTGTGTTGTTTGCAAGGCTCAACACTCCAAAAAATTGAATGCTCGTCGTACCAGAAAACTCCTGCTCCACATCTTTTTCCTCCATAACCAACTCTTCATCTGTGAAGTCTGTTGTCTCCCTCTGGTTCTTTTTCAGAGAGGAAAGGTGAGCATGGAAGGCTTCTCTTGCTGCATTGATGGCATCCTCTGCAGCACCTGCAGGTACAAAATGAACCAGGTATCACTGTAGAAATACCTTTCTGATGTTCTTAAATGTCTTAACCTTTTCATCTAAAAAGTGATTCATGAGATAATTTCTTCAACAGGTAGTGGGAAGCAATGCTTGTTAAAAAAAATACTAGATCCAATACTAATGAATTGTCTCCCTCAGCAGATATTTCCTTTTAGGACAGTAGTCTAAATAGCACATATTATGTTGTTTTGGTGCTAGAACAGAATGGTTTGACTCAATGAAAATCAAATTAAAAGATAAAATTTAACAGAGTACTTTAATCATCTTAAAAAAACAAAAATAATAATAATACATCAGATGAACAATAAGCTAATAATAAATAATATGAAGATGCAATTTAAAATTATGAACTGCTTGACTATCTTTGCAAAGTAAATCAATGTATAATTATACTAATTTAATTATAATAAATCACAGCTGTTATCTCAAATTTTCACTAAAGAGTTGTCAAAATATGTCTGGTTCTATTTAAGAGTTCTTTCTTACTGTGTTACGAACACTGATTGATAGATATTGAAATATCTTACCATGTTCAATAGCTGCCTTGAGTGTGGCCTCCGGGTGGTTGGAGCCAAGAGGGTTTCTGACCATTCGTCTCCTCCTGCGGGAATCGTCTTCCCAGATGTCTAATTTCCAAAATTCCTTGTTCCTGAAATTTCAAAAAACTTTTCTCAAACCATCTATGACAAAAGAAGATGAGGTGGAAAGGAGTGAATAAACAGCAATGAATAAGATAGGTGGTTAGTCAAAATCTGTAGAGGTTTAAAGCTAACATAAAAAAAAAAGTTACAATGCGATAAATGGATGACATAGCTTTTAAAGCTGTTGATAATTAACTATGATACTCATATTCATTTGTTTTTAGATTACTGGCTTTGTTTTTATATAGAGTCTACCTTTAATACAAAAAAGTGTTCCAGTATGCCATTTCAATTGCAAGACATGCTATTTAATGTTTAAAACTTATACTTACCCATAGTCTCCATCTGAACCCCAAGCTCCATGCTTGTTGGTGAGTATATTAAGCACTTTGTCCCTCTGTCTGAGTGCCATGGAGTGATCACGGCGCTTAGCCGATTTTATAAGGTGATCACAGAGCTTTTCCTCTTCTCTACGCTCCATCATAGACTGAGCGCAAGCACTCTGGAAGGATTTCGCACCAAAATAAATTATCACACTGGTGATTCCAATAAGCTTAAAGTTTATTTCAGTCTTTGTTCAATCTTTTCACATTGTAGGATTCAAATCATATTCCATGTGTGGCTACTATTAAACTTAATAATAAAAGACTTTAGATTCAATAGTTAATTTCATGAAATAGGGTGTGTACAGCAGCCTGTGTGAGCCTTTTTTGAAATAACAAAACATACCAGGGAAAGAACTCTTGTGCTCACCTCAAAATCTGCATGCTTCTGTACGTCTTCTGCCCTCATACGGTTGAGAATAAATTCTGCCTCATTAGCCACACGCACTATATGATCTCTTGTTGCATGTGCTAGAAGCCTGCGGATCATGAATTAATATAATCAATGGCTCAGGATGATTTTAAAATATAAATATTTAAGCTATCAAATTTAAAGAAAAAAAATTGAGAAGACAACGAAACACGCATTGATTGCATAATTATGTAGATACAAATATTCAGATTTGTTTGACTTAACATTTAACTTGAGAGCTATCTTAAGAGGATTACATTAAAAACATTTTTGTGTTTCTCTGTCTGTAGAGATGAAAATAGATACAAAATCTCCTTATATGGCTTTTAGGTAGTTACACTTTGACGTATCTGCCGTCTAATGAACAAAAAGTGTATATGGGTTCTTTAGAAGTATGCATATGTGTTTTTTTACCATAAGACCGAAGCACTCACCTCCCTTCATTCACCAACTCAATGAAGGCAAGCCCTGCATGTTTCTGCAGCGAATTTTGCCACTCTTGTGAGCAGAGCAACATGACCAGCTCAACTACTGATGTACTCTGCTTCAGCGTGACCAGACCTTGTTAAGATTGAGTAGAAAATTGGAATGGTGAAAAAGCACAGAAAATTAGGAGATATGTGGATGTTATATTTTAGCCCGTTCCCATCAAATAAATTGAATCAATAAGTGCAAGAAATATATTTTATCAATTGAAGTATCCTTAAAAAAATTTTAAATATATATATCATTGAAAGTTAAAGATATTTATGTAAGGAATTGTTCCATCACTTTTATTGAATGCATCTGTATAAGATAAATAAAGAAAAGAAAAGAAGAAACAATAATCACTAAGTCTTTAGGTGACTACTCTTTCAGAATAAGGTTAACATGAAACACACAACTTTAGTTTTCAACAAAGGAGTTTGCTTCTTTTCAAAAAAGTAAAGTATGAAAAAAAGAAGTTGATATTTCTTCATTTATAAATATTTTTGCTTGGGTAGAAGAAAAAAAGGAAGATCATTTTTCTTTGACAACACTGGTAAATACAGAAAAACATTTAAACATCAGCTAAAAAGAACAAATCTCATGGCTAGATAGATCGTCCAGTCCACTATACAAACATACATATATATGTAAGTCTGTGGAGATGGGCAAAAATCGAGGCTGGGAGCCCACAATGAGCATTACATTTATATATATTTAAAAAATGTAGTTCTCATGTTAGAAATTATTTGCTTAATCATGGGTTTTGAACCTGAGACCTCCCAATTGGGAATTCAATGCTCTATCTTTTGCAATAGTTTGTCCCCTTTAAACTAAGCAAGGTCTTTTTTGGGTCTAACAATTGCAAAATGAAAGAACAGAATTTCCATTTCAGTTGCTTAAAACAATGCTAAACAACAAATGTCTTGATATTATCATAAAAGGAAACAGTCTATTAATTTAATACAAGGACTCATCTAACTTTAAAAATTCCAATCCATTCTTTTTTTCTAATATCAGGCTACTGCTGTTTAACTTTAGATGCATCTTTAAATTTGTAACGGACACAAAGATATCAGTCAATAAAAGGTGAGAAGACTTTTTTATTCAAGTTTGTTTTCAGTCTGTATTCTGGGGCTAATGCTTAATTCTTTTAGACAAAAAGTTTTAATCCAGAACAAAATTACAACCATGCTCTATCTGATCTTATTGATCAAAACAAAAAAGAACAAATGTTTTTTAATTGATCACATCAACAACAAAAAACGACTCAAGATATTTTGCGTGAACACACAAAAATGTGACCGTCACATACAGCTAACCTATATCTGTACTCATCCTTTTTAAAAAAAAACAGAGGAAAACTGCAAAAAGGATGAGGCCAAGTGGCAAATTCATTTCATACATTTACCCCCACCTCCTATAAGGAGCTCCTGCCCGTGAGATCCGATAAGAGTTTTGGACAGAAACGTGGCAAAGTCTACAAAGACCTCCCTCAGTAGCGGTGCCACAGAGCCCAGAGCCCGTTCCAGCCGCTGGGTGAGAGTGGCACTGTCCACAGCCGCTGCCCCTGTGCTTGTGGGCAGGTTGTGGATGGGAGGACTGATGTTAAGCTCCAAAGCGGAGTGCGCGGATTTCTGACCTCCTGTGCCAGGATCGCCTGCACCTCCACTGCCATGCTGGTCTGAGAGATACAGGAACCAACAGAAAATGATTATATGGATAATTATTTGAAAAGCTTTCAGAATAGGAATTTTCCCATCACTAATGATAATCGGGACTCTAACTCTTGGTTCCCCTAAATTCTGTCAAGAGCATGGGACCAACTTAACTTCTTTCCCTTACCATATATATTTTTTGTAATCCCTTGTTGTCGTCTCTATTTATTGTAAGAATGTTACCTTTACTTTAGCTCCCTGCTAAGTTCAATATTACTAACACATTGTAGACCAATGTGGGCCTGAGATTAAAATTTCAAGTTAATCTATAAATATACTGATGTGGTTATTATGTACAATTTTAAACCATTTATAGGACAAGGCAAAAATTGATCACTATTACTCATTTACTGCACATCATATTATATTTTCCAAAAATATTGGCGAAAAGACTACCATGTATCAGAATAAATATGAATGACAAAAAATACAACAAAAACAACAAACCTATATTTAGCATTTTCTACTAGGTATTAGTAACAATATGTTAATGTTAACAACGTAAAGGCCATTTAAAGGAAGCTATAGATATTCAGCAAATTTGATCTTTACTACTGTAAATATTTTGGATACAAGTTTTCCTTTCCTTAGAGTGCATACCTTCTTATCTGAAGGTTACGAGTTTGATCCCCATTCCAAGCGCCTTATTTTTTAACCGCTGGTTGGGTCCGTATCTGAACGTGATCAGCCGTCCTAATTATAAAGCATGGCAACGGTGACATCAACCCGTTCATTTAGCATTAGCACTTTGCAGCTCTACTCTAAGGCCTAAAAAATTGTGAAGCATCGTAAACAAGGAATGCAGATAGGACTTAAAGTTTGACACTGCCCTGATCGTTTAATTTCTGGATTTTTTCTTTTTAAATGACTACGCTTAGGATTGAACAATGAACACAAATAAATAAAATTTTAGAAAGTGAAGACTTTGTTAAATCCACGCTCTAAAAACATATGAATGTTGTTAAATCCCATGACATATAAGAGTATATATATTCACACACATGTTATCCTCTTTAAGCTACCTCACCTGCTGGTTTATGATCAACTGATATTGATGAGATGGGTTTAGAGCTCTCTTGTGACTCCTCCCCTTCAGCCTAGTTTGTTAAATATTAGACAAAAAATAAGTAGCAAAGGAGACCTTAAAAATCTTTTTTGGTATTTATCATTATTTTAAAATGTATAATATATTTGGGAATAGATATGCTCATCCGTTATTGCATCCTTCAGATTTTTAAATAAAAACAATCCATTAAAATATCCATAAGGTAAATTGTTCTTTGGAAATGCTGTCTTATATCAATATTATTATTATTATTTATTTTATTATTATCATTATTATTATTATTATTATTATTATTATTATTATTATTATTATTATTATTATTATTATTATTATTATTATTATTATTATTATTATTATACTTTGTCCTCAATAGACACTGTGTAATCTTTCAATTTAAAGACAAAAAAAGTTGTTTATACATGGCATATTTACCTGAGCTGGCCTTGCACCTTTAGTTTGACCATCTGATAAGAAAAAAATGGAAAAAAAAAGATAATGAAAGATAATAACAATCTTGAAAAGTTAAAAAGGATAATGAGTTTGCCATATATTGATATATATGATACAAGGAACAAGATTTTGTGGACAAATAAACATCTCAAAAAAAATTTTTAAGTACATTTTCCTAAAGACTAAAAATGTACTGATACATTAAGCTAAGTACTAATATCTAAGATAAAAACTGCAAAAATGCAACAACAACAAAATTATGAAT
The DNA here is from genome assembly GCA_003991915.1 of Elysia chlorotica. Taxonomy (NCBI): domain Eukaryota; kingdom Metazoa; phylum Mollusca; class Gastropoda; family Plakobranchidae; genus Elysia; species Elysia chlorotica. The sequence goes on from RQTK01000460.1 coordinate 356,710, forward strand.
TAATGTTGCGCCCATTGACATTTTCAAAATCCATCCACAATGTTTGCCAACTCACCAGAGTCCTCTTTAAGATCCACATCTTCCATTTTAGACTCATCCACTATGGCAGGGGCAAAATCCTCCGATTTTGATTCATCAGTTGTTGCAGGAGAGCGCCTAGCCTTATTCTCATCCTCACCATTGTCTAGCACGCCTCCTTTTGACCCAACGGTACTTTTCTCCTCTGCAGCTTTTTCTTCAGGCTGACTTTCTGCAGTGCTCTCTGCCTCAGCCCCAGATGCTACAGCTGCTTCTGTCGGCGCTTTCTCTTCAAACTTTTTGTCAGCTGAATCTTGTCTTGCTGGTTCTTCATCTCCACCATCTGGCATCATTGAACAAGGCTTTATATATTGGTTTTGAAAATTAAAAATAAATTATCATTTGAGCAGATATCTTCATAAGCACTAGTTTTTACAAATAGCAATGTCATGGTTTACATATATAACTTAGCACATGATGTTTCTCTCTTTTTAATTTCTATATATACATATAAAAATGTGTTAATTTTCTCAGCTTTGATCCTACCACCAGAAGAGTATGTATGCTATTTAAAGTAGATGCATAGCTGCCAACTTTTGAGAAAGCAAATACAGATTTTTAGCGCGTTTAGTCACTGTAAACCTAATTGATGGCCAAGCTTATTTAGTTCAGCTATCAATATTGACTTAAACACTTGTATGCTTAATCATAACTTTAAAAAAGCATTTTTTTGCTTATTGAGCTTGCGATAACCTTATAAACTTATTTATAGCTAGCTATTGTAGAAAATGTAAAGCATTAGGTCTCGGTGCATAGATAAGCTTATATAAAAATATGAATGTATAATATGTATTTTTCCTGTATGCAAACAATACAATACTCACCATCTTCCCCATCCTCTGCCTCTCCCTCGCCTGCTTCCCTCTCATTCTGATCTTCACTGGATTCTCCTCCATCCATTTTATTTATATGAGTAGAATCTGTGTCTGGATATAGGGTACATTTTTGTGTTATGAACATGTAAAAGCATTTTAGTTTTTTTTTTCCCACTGACATTATTTAAAGTTTCTTCTTTAGATGGTTTACTTCTATATATTGAAATTCTAGAAAAGGATTCATTAAAAGCATTGACACCAAAATTTTTTCAAGTTAGATACTGTCAAATGATCATAAGGTTAGGATGAACAAGGAAAGATTTTTTTATTCAAGGGGAATATGATTTTAAGTTATTGCATCGTACAGGAGGACAGTGATGTGAACATAAACAAAAATGAAAATAACTTAAAAGGTTACTTTTACAGATTCATTAAGCACTACTTCATAAAATCTTTTTTTTTTTCCCCTTTTGTATTATGCAGGGGGGGGGGGTGCTCACAATAAGTAAAGACTTCATCATGGATTATTTAAAAAGGGGAACAAATCGAAATTCATTTCTTTTTATTTGAATCATATATGCACACTAATTTAAACATCTTAGTTTTTGGTGAGGGCTTCAAGTGTCTTTTTGTTTTCTTTGTTTTTAAAGGACAAAAGAGTCATAATCCACAAAATCTTAAATTACAAAGGAACCTCAGATATTTTAAACTTCTCACAAAACCAATTTTGCAATGGGTTATATTTTTGTCTTTTGCTTTATTAGAATCAGACTAATATTCTGAGTCTTCCTGGGTTGATCCTAATTCTTATGTATTTACCATACCTCTTGAAACAACAGGTTTTTAAGGGGAAAATGAGAACAAATAAATATTTAGGGTTGAGGGAGCGAAAAAAGGAAAATAATCTGGAACTGCACTGAGTTCCTGAATATATTTTTTGTCACTATTCAGTATTGAAATTTGAATCATCTTCAATTCAAATTTTATTGTTTTCCCATATGCATATTATTCTACTTACAAGGTTTCCACTGCAATTTAGAAAAACGTTATCTAGTCTCGATATTAAAGAAAAACAGTATTAATAAATACAAGAAGCAAGCTTTAATATTTATTGAAAAATTCTCAGTAGAGTGTCCATATGAAACTTCTTTTCTCATCATTTTGTTCATATATTTATGCATATTCAAATCTGAAAAGAAGAGAATCCAATCAAGTTGTAAATCACTAACATGAAAAAAAATTCCTTCTGATGATGATCAACCAAAGAACTCTTAAAAGAAAAAAAATTTAAAACAAAAAAGTTTGATTTCAATTACAAAAAAAAAACACAACAGACTAGGCTGCATGGAGGAAACAAGGAGAACATAGCACAAAAGAATTTAAACATATTTAGGAATGAAAAGAGGAAACTGCAAGAAATATTCTAGCAAATTACAAAAGCTGTTTCAAGTTGTTACGGCTATCTAATTATAGCAAATTAATACAATGAAAAAAATTCTGAGAACGTTTCTGGTAGACTGATAAATTAATGAATACTTTCATAAAAAAGGTTCTCTTTCCACAATCACATATATTACTAGATTATCAACTATCAAATTGATTGTCTTGAACTAAGAAAATATATTTGGACAAATAACACTTCAAGAAAAATTTCCATTTCTATACTAATATTTAAGTATTATAATGATAAAGAGTTATATTAAGGCTCTAGGCAAGTGAAATAAACATTTTCTGCAGGAAGAGATAATAAAAATTTATTTCAAAACTATTCAAAATATATCAAATTTTTTATGAATTTCTATTACAGTGGTCTCCACGTAAGAACTCTCCATTTACAAACCCATTGTGTCTTCAAACCATATCCTACTATGAAACATAATTCTTTCTCTTTAATACCCCTACCCACCCGCTTTTGGCCTCAAATAAAGTGTAAGAACACGTTCAAAGAGAGACAGATTTACATTTTTATTAAATATTTTGTCAAGCTAACACATAACCCTAGCATGGTGATTATTTCTATGTGATCTAAGACTGATAGGTGTGGCGAGCGCAACTGAATACACATGATCAGATCTCTCTCTCTATTTCTTTCTCTCTTACTCTATCTCTTGCCCCCTCTCTCTTTTCATCTCTCTCTCCATCCCACCTCTCTCTTCAGTCAGTGTCAGTATACCTCTCCTAGATTCCGTTTTTGTTTTTTTACAGAAACTACAACTTTAAACTAAGAGAGAGATTCGTTTTCTATTATCAAAGAATACTTTTCTTTACGAACCAATGCATTCTAAAGACTTCTGTCTGACTGTGAGTGCTTTTAGAGAACCTATGAACATAAAATTAACTACAGATTACTATTCTTTGAGGACTGGTCAATTGTTTACTGAATCCAAAGCACATTTTCTTCTCCTACCGTAATAATCTGCATACTCTAAGAGCCCACTTGTTTTATCTTGTCTCCCGAGGGGCGGATTCTTGAGCGAAGACCACTGTGCACTATTTTTATATCATATTGAGTATAAAATGTTATGGAGAGTAACAATTCCCTGGATTCATAGTTTTCTAGGGTGGTTAACTAAAAGAAAGAAAAGCATGCAACAAGCCATGAAGCAATAATGCAAAAAAACAGGAAGAGAAAGACCAAAGCCCAGAATTTGGCTTTAGTTCAACATACATGTATTTTTGGTCATTTCAACTCCAATAAAATATAAAAGTAAATACTTTTTTTTTTCTTTTTTTAAGGGTGAAAGAAAGCGAATGAGAATCAGGTGTATACATGTTATTTAGAAATAGCCTTTTTGAAGAGGCATGATAGATAACAAAGCTGATGACAGGGTTACAACGAGGACCAAAGTTGTCTACCTTCCTCCTTGATCTCTGGCACTTCAGGTGATTCAGATTTGCTAGCCTCCTCTTCTGTTGCCTCTGCAAATTCAATTTTCTCGCTGTCATCATTGTTAGTCTCTTCAACATTTTCATTAACTTCTTCCTTGCATTCGGCAGCAATGTCTGTTTCAATTTTTTCAAAGTTAGAGACTTGTTCATCTGGCTCCTTAGAGCTCTCTTCCACTTCATTTTTTGGTTCTTCCACACTATCTGATTTGCTTCCATCTTTTCCTCCCTGTTCTGCCTTCTTATTTTGACTTGATGTTCCTTTATTTTCCTCTGAACCTGAGTCGCTATTTTTATCACAGGAATTTTCTTGAGCCTTTTCTCCACTGTCTTTGGCTGGGGGACATTCTTGATTTTGTGAAACTTGTCCTGACTGATTACTCTTTCCACTATCCAACTCTTTATCTTTTAATGGTCCTTTTTCTTCAGCACCATTGTGATGAGCAGATGAACTATTCTGACTTTCTTTTGACTCACTCCCTACCGAGGCTCTCTTTGCACTAGAAGTAGTTGCTACTTTCCCCTGGGACTTTGCTGCTGCAGAGGCACTGACCCCACTTTCAGGAAGTAGTGGTATAGCTGTGGACGTTATTTTCTGCCATGTTGGAGCACCTAGCCAGAATTAGGAAGCGTTGAATTTCTCATTAGTAATGGGACCATTATACACGTAGAATAAACTCTAAAGACATGAGACATTAGTTGAATATTTCAATGAAGGCACTATGCAGTTGACAATGTTTGTTTAAAGCTTTGGATTTAAGACATTTTCAAGTGATCATCATGCTTCTGCTAATAATTTTTATAAAAAGCAAATTAGATATTATAACATACCATGCAATCTTGCCCATTAAAGTATTTCTACAGGACTTCTGCTAAAGAGATAATTAAATATGTTCCGAACTCTACAAGTAAATTTGGCTTTTGATTAAGGAAGTCTATTACCAACTCACAATATATCTTTGGAAGTGGACAATTCTAATTAGCCTGTTTTTAGTTAACACTTCATGTATTTCTAAAGAAAAAAATAATAAGGCAAGGAGGAGCAAATTTTAGGTAAGCAAAAATGTATTTACTCCTTAGGTGGACAACAGTGATGAAAATATGTTATGTATACTAATGCCTGTTGTCAGTAATTTAGGCAACTAGTCTTGTGATTATTATAGATAGAGGAACTTTTTTAAATAAAAAAAAAGAATGATGGGTATATTCAGAGACTTTTCAGTTCTGCAGTCCATTCATAGTTATTACAGTTAAACCATTACTAGACAATTAAGACTATGGTCGCTACAATTATGTAGATTTAATTTGTTGAAAGAAATGTTAGGGGCAAAAAAGAAAAAGGAATGGCAAACACAGCAAAATGTTGATACACTTTTTCTTGTAATGGAACCACAAAGTTTAATGTTTTATTAAAATATTTTCAGCTCAAAAACAAAAAGAGAGACAAAGAGAGAGAGAGAGAGAGAGAGAGAGAGAGAGAGAGAGAGAGAGAGAGAGAGAGAGAGAGAAGGAGAGATATCACAATTCTCAAAACATTGCAAAAAAAAATATATAAATAAATAAAAAGGAAAGGGTTGTAGTAAAAGAAGAAGCTGCAGCAGTAGATGTAGTAAAGGCATCATAAAATCTGGTGGTAAAGACAACAGACACAGATGTAGTAAAATCAAAAGTAGTAAGCGTAACAGCAGGAACTCCTATTAGTAATCATAATCATAGCAGTTGATATATTTGAGCTAGAGTAGGTAAGAGATTTATAGAGTGCACTGCAAATTAGACACAGTATAAGTATCATAATTGTGTGGAGTTTGTGCAATAGTGTTGTCCTAAAAAAAAAAAAAGGAAAAAAACAACAACAAAATCATGAAAGAGACTGCTAAATTTATGCCAATGTGCAGCAGAGTATATTTCATTATCTACCTGAGCCTTCTTTGCTGCCTGGAGCAGCAGCTGCTGAAGCTGATTTTGCAGCATCATAGCCTGAAGTTGGGGTGGCTGCAGGGGATGGAGGCTCAAGAATATCTCGATACTTGGAAACCATCAGCACAGAGGAGAAATACACAATAGCCAGGGCAAGGAACTGAGCCTGTTTGGTTTCCTCCTGTAGGAGTTTTAAAAAAGAAACGAAAAGAAAATTAACTTCCTCTTGAAGTTTCTAGTTTGGACATGAGGTTTCTTAAGTGTGCATAACATTCATATTATGTTTAACACAGTGTTTGTCCTGTCCAAAAGTACTGTAAATTTTGGACACCCTGAATTAGGGAGTAATAATCATAAAAGTGTTAATTATAAAGGGAGGTGACAAACATCGATTCTCAACTAGTTTTTACACCATGGTCTTTATAGCTGGTTGATAAATAAAATAATGTGCAATTGACACTCATAAAAGACACACAAAAATAAAATCAATGGGGAAAGGGTGTATTCAGTATCTATCTATTTTACTATATTTCAACAGAAAATTTTGTAGACAATTTTACAAGTTTATCATAATGAACAGTGTTTCCATTTTTTGTTTTATATCCCCACAGAAAAGAAAAAAGCACTGATCCACATAAATATATTTAATGCATTGCAAATCACTCTGCTTGCTCATCATCTATCCCTCTCATTAAAAAAAAAAAAAAAAACAAAGAGAACAAAATAACAAAAGGGCAAAAATTTTGACTAATTAAATTAGGCTAATTTTACTGTATCACTAAAGCCCCCTTCATACACTTTAATTTAAATTACTATAGAAAAGGATACAACTCGCATTGCATATACCATAATCTTATTGTTATAAAGGGAAAAGCTGGGAGAACAACATGGAGGACTCAACTGGAATGAAAATCAACGAGTGCCGCGAGATTACGCTTGAACGAGAAAGATGGAAGATCATGGCATCCACCCTCAAGAGAATGAACTCTGACTGACTGACTGACTGAGTACTATTCATGTTCAGATCAATGAGATAAGGTCTGGTAAAGCTGTTTTTTCAAATATTTACTCTAGACTTACAACATCTCTGTAGACAACAGCTCTTAGCCTATTGATGTCCATGTCCTGCAACAGTTTTTCAGGATCTTTGATGGGAGCAGTCTGGCCAGCCAAGTTCTCCACGATGTTCTACAGACAGAAATACACAAAAATTGGAATAGTCACCAAGTACAGGTAAATGATCAGCTCCAAATTCAGGTAGATGGATTTGCATCATTTTAAAACACAGCATTTTATTGTTAATTTTAAGAAATGATTGTCGAACTAAATAACATGAGATCTGTGTTGATTTATATGAATTACTATAGAGGGCTTCAACTAAATGAATAACGATATAAATCAATTTGAAAGTCATACCAAACAAGAGAGAAACCATGACCCCTTTAATATAAAAACCTTAAATCTGAAAACATACTTTGGCTGATGGGTGTGATCCACCAATGAGGCTTTGTATGGGATCTACACCATTGGCTCCTTTGCTTGCACTGGGAGAAGGTGGTTCCGAGCCGTGTGCCTGATAGCGGTGCCTACATTCAAGGCAGTTCCTCACAGCAGAAGTGCAAACTAAAAGGGTTAAAACACAAATTATTTAATATCTTCTTTAACAATATAATACACAATCATGCAAACAAATAAAAAGTGAATACTATTACAAATTTCATATATTTAACAATATTTGAAAAATAATGCATCAATTTTACTATGTAAAAAAAAAAAGAAGAAAATTCTAACAAATAGAAATTTAAACATGAATATAAATGAAAGGCTTGTACCTGTTTTTTATGGAGAGTAAAAACATTTTGCAACACTCACATCTAAATTGATTAATTATTTATCCATCTCCTATGAAGCAACAAAATATAAAGGATTTTTTAAAAATGTTTCTTCTTTTTTTTTTTAGATCAATATTAAGAATATGCATCTAAATATTTTTGGGTATCCTTACAATATCTACGCACAACTGGAGATTTTTTTTTTTTTTAGTGCTTTTGAGAACAGTTTTACCATAATCTATGCCAAGGAAAATTTTTTAGCACAAACTAATGAGTTTAGTATGGATTCAAAAAATAAAAACCACTTTTGCAAAATTAATTCCTTTAACTTACCCAGCCTGAGGCACTGACGTAGAATTCCTCCAGAAGGCATATTTTTTTCATTCTCAAGCTCAGCAAAATTAGTGGAGCTCGCAAATACCAGGATGTCTGTCATGTACATAATACGCTGTAAAATCATCACAGCTTGTTCAATACTTAAACCTTGGTTGGGTTCAAGGATTTCAATCTCACCCTGGGAAGAAAACCAGACCATAAAATACACAGTTTACAAATATATCTTGAATATAAGGAAAGAAAATGTTGTTCATTGAATAGTTTTCATTGAACAATAATTTATCTGGATTTATTTCTCTTTTCTCTTTTCTCGAATAAAATTTCAATTTGACGATGAGAAATAAAAAAAAATGATAGGAAGTAGGTGAAATAAAAAGTGGAGCTATTAACAAACATGTATTTACTTTCTGTACAATATTCAGTCCTAATAATATGACGGTCTCTGAAAATGCAGATACAATTTTCTAAAATCTTACTCACATTTTGTGAGGTGGCAGCTGCCAGCAAGGGAAGCAGTCCACCACAAGATGTGATGAGGTTGTCAGCCAGCTGCGAGATCATGTGGGTCACATTCACAACATAGATGTGGTTCTCACTTGAGTTCACAAAGTCAATCACATTCTTTGTACTATGGCTAGTATGTGGGGAGAAAAAAAGGGAAATTGACAATATTAATCCCCTATAATAATTGCTCTAAGTAACATCCGATCTTTGTTTGAAGCAAATCATTTGATTTTGACATTATTTATTTAAACTGCAAGCCTGACTTTAACTGCATCGAGGGGCGTGAAGATCTCAATGCATCCCCTGAAACTCAGGAGTTAAGTATATACATGTGAGTGACGACTCTAAAGGTTAAGATCAGATATATTTTATTTTCATCAAGTCATATCATTTAAAAACTTATACAATAAACTTAATGAATCTAATGACAGTTTAATTTGTCCAGTATAACTAATAGAAGTCTCTATTTGCTGTACACTGTTATCTGAAACTACCTAATATTATTCAAGAGAAATGTGTATTACAAATTTTCTAATGGCAAATAAGATTGCCCAAACCTTTTCCAAACTTGAATATCAGTCTCCACAGCAAATAGCAGATCGGATAAAAGCTTCTGGTGCAGGAATGACCATCTAAACTCTGGAATACGGAATGCTGGTGCTCTCGGCCCTGGACTGAAGATGTGCCCACTACCACCACGGCTAGCATTAGATGGGTTCCTCTGGAGAGATGATCCCCCATGACTTGATGAAATTGGCTCCTCAATTGGGGGTTTACTGCCTCTTCTTTCCTTGGGCTTTGCACCTTTGCTGGTTTCATCACTGCTTACTTCTTCCACATGTCTGGTACAACAGTTAGCCATAGTTAAGACTTGCAAGATGTAAAACTAAATAAGTTGTATGCCCAAGTTGACTGTTTTGTTGGGTGGTTTTTTGTAATAAAACTAACATTAAACTTTATTCAAAGAGGTTAAAAGTGAGAAATAAAATAAATGCTCACTTATATCTATTTAAATGTCTTTTTCAAAGAAAGAAAAGTGAAAGTCATATTCTTTTTTACATTCTCATAATAGCAATGTCAGGGGGGGGAATCATCACTCATACAAAATAATTAAACCTAATGACACTTCTTGTGCAAATATTTATATTTTGTGGACTTCATTGTACGATATCTTATCTATTTCTCACATATCTTTTAAATATTGTTTTCTGTGAAAAATTGCACACAGCCATTTTGCAATCCCACATTTTTTATCAATTATTTCAGTTTTTAAATAAAGAGGCTGTTTTAGTCTTATGCTGGTATTGACAAGTATTTATGAATGACACATCAGTAACAATGGAATTGCCCATATATAAAATTATATATAGTGGAAACCTCACAAAACAAAGTATGATAATTCGAATTTCTTATAAACCAAATTTTACAAGAATCAGAATGCAATGCTTATTGCTGCCCAAGATATATCTTTAAAAGAAATGGGGTTGTGAGAAGGTATATATGGAAAGAAAGCAACAGAAAAATATCATAAACACTTTTGAGGTTTAGGTAGGCCTATGTCCCCTTTTGTAATTTGAATCCTATAAATTTGAAGTTTAGATCAAATCCCATGCAATTTAAATTATGAGGTGTCCACTGTAGTCTTATTCATACATACTTGTATAATCCTTCAAGTGTGAAATATTCATAATAAACAAAATAAAACATCTAAAATTTGTTGTGTTTACAAAAATCTGATTTCTCATAAGCTCTAGGCAGTATTTTACCTAGTGCAGTCATCATTATAATAAAGCTGGCAATCTTTACAATAAAAATATTCCCATAATTCTAATGTATACAAAAATAAATAATGATGTCACTACAGAGCAAATAAAAAAAAAGAACCAACTCATTCCCAACTTTAATATAAGCATTGGGCTGTTTACTCAGTGAAATGAAAAACATGGCTGCCACTCCTGTAGCACAATTTAAAATGTAGGATTAAAAATGATTGATTTAGGAGAAGAGAAAAAAAAAACAGAAAAGAAGATGCCCCCAAGTTTAAGAAAGGTCATTTAGTAATGTGAGACCTAAATGATTTTTACAATTAAAGTGGCATAGCAGCCAATATCCATAAGTTGTATAAATTATTTTCTAATATTACTCTAAAAAATAAGCTATGAACTATGGGATCTCTACACACAAATTCATTTTCCCAAAAGCAACACAGTTTTCAAAACTAGACATGTAAATCATGAGAGACCCTTTTTTAATATCACACGTTATTTTGATAAAAAGATGCTTACCCATTTGAGGCACCTTCTGCAGTCTCTACTTGAGAACTTGCTGCAGTTTCCACTCCATTTTGGGTTTCTCCTTCTTCTTCTTCTTCTTCTTCTCCTTCATCTTCCTCTGTTTTCCCTTCACTTCCTTTCTCATTATACTCATCTTTTTCAACAGACTCTTTTTCAACATCCTCCTTTTCTTTTTCATCTTCTTCTCCTTTCTCTAGCGTCTCGCCCTCTCTGCTTGCAGCATCTGCTTCAATTTTTTCATTTTCCTCCACAGTTTCATCCTCCTCATTGCCAATGTCTTCAGCCGTGTGTTTACTGTTCATGTCAGAGGCTTTGATTGCCTCCGCCTCTGCATCAGACACTTCTGATATCTGCACTGAGGATTTAGACTGTTGAGGTCTAACATCAGTAGACTCGGTAGTGCCTGTGATGCCAGAAATAGTGCTGATAGGGCGCTGTTGTTGTTCTGAAGGGTCGGAGATATTGTCAGATCTGTTCTGTTCAAACTGTTGATACATCTTAGACATGTGGATTTTGAAGTCCTCATAAGAGACCTATTTAGAGGAGGGAAGATAAAATAAAGGCACTCAAAAAGTAAATTGTGGAAGCAATGAGATATGAAAAGGAATGCCTTCAATGCATCTGTCACTGGCAAACAGGGTAAGCAATAGGCAAGTCATGTTTATCGAGGACAATTTCAGATTAAGTTCTGCCAATTCAAACAGTAAAAACATTCTACTGTTAATAACAGGAAGGGACTTAAGATACATATTTTTACACTATCAACTGTTTACCTATACATAATAAATGTAAGCTTTACAAAATCAGGTACTCTGATGATCAAAGATATAACTACCAACATGAATAAAAAATAATACATTTGTTCATGGCACAAATCAAAATTCTTTATTGGAAAAGAATTTTTTTTCTATATATAAAGAAATCTCTTTATTTAAACCCTCTTTCCTTTGTACTTCCAAAAAAAAAGTCTTCCATATGCGGAAAACATGTGCTCTGAGCTAAATGGTAAAGCATTGATTTAAGAAAAATTAAAAACTATTACAAAAAATTACTTTGGAATGTAGGATGGCAAGGGTATCAATCCAGACCCTCCATCCGCCAAATTCAAACTTAATGGCATGGTGGAGCAGCATCTTGAAGAGGGCCATGACCATGTCTGTGATGCGCTGCTGCTCGGAGTTGCGTGGGTAAATGTAAGCCATGGAGAACAGCCAGTCTTGCCACACAGACATTTGAAGCACAGTTCTGAAATATTGAATTTATTTGAACTTTTATTCACTCAATTTAAATGAATACATATCGAAAATAAAGAAAATTGCGATAGGCTCTAGGTACAAACAGCATAACATGCAATCACATGGAAATTTTAAAGAAAACAACTCATATGAAATTGAATTTCATAGTATACTATTACCAGCAATAGTCATTTCAAACATTTAATTCAAAAAGTTCATAATATTTACATCTGCATCAAGAGAGGATCAGTTAATTTTAACATATATGAGAACTTTGTAGCTGTTTGTTGCTTGCTACATGTCTTTATTCTTAGTTACTCTTAATTTGATAAAATAAAGAAAGTTTACATACCTCCTGTTGTCTTTGTTGTTATTGCATAGAATGGTGAGATCTGAGAGGAAAGTCTTCTTCACCTCTAACACTTCTGCTGTAGGTTTTGACTGACGAATCATGGTGGCAACAACTTTGAGGATAGCTGGGAAATATTTAACGCATGATAAATTAATATTATAATGGAATGAAATAAATGAAAGATCAATGGAAGCCTTACAAGACGTTTTATGAGTAATATGAAACCCAGGAGCCAATTAATCATTTAATGCCTTGCCTTCACAAAAATTTTAATTTATCTCTGATCAATTTTCAAGCCTTAAGAACTGATATTGTAAAATGGCATTGGGATAACCCTACCCGAGTTCTCGATACGAAAAGTTGACTCAACCTCTTCTCGTCTGATCTTGACATTCTCACGGGACATCCGCTCTGTTAGAATCTATAAAAAAATTTTAAAAACATAAGGTTTAAATATTTCCAGAATAATTTTTCTTTTCATATGGCATAGAGAGAAGAATAGAAACAAATACACAACAAAGCCATAGAGAAATGCCTTTCACTTTTAACTTGATATGTCTTTTATAACATTAAAAAAGCAAATAACATTTAATGTTCACTATTCTCAACACAACTTGAGGTGTCTGATTACACACCAAGGATATAAACATTCATAATCCCAGGAAAATACATATTTATCAAAATACTTGATATATTTCTTCAACATGATTATTGGTGTAGAGAGGCTACCTCAAATAAAGCGTTGTATGTCAACATGGTAATGTTCTGAGTATGTAGCATAAGGCGTTCTGCCAACAGACTGAACAGGTTGTGGGGACTCATTGCATCTTGCTTTCTCCTGCAAAAGAAAATGAGCAAAAATTTAGTTAGCAATATCTTAATGAAATAAATGATCTCAAGCTAAAAGGTGCAAGTTAAGTGGCATATTCATTGGATTACGAGAAAATGAGCAATTATTAATTCAAATTTCAAGTTTCCCATTTACAGTCATGACATTATCTTATAATTGGTAAATAAAAATAAAAAACAATTTTTTTTTTACTTAAAGATTTTTTTTTTTGATGATTAAAAAGAATAATATTAAATCATGAACAGGAGCTGAAAAAGGTTATGTAAACCTTGTAGGTCACAAATATGAAAAAAAATCAATATTTTTACAAGAGTTATAATAAAAAAGAAAGAGATAAAGTTTTAAGCAAAATACATTGTAGCAATCATCCTCTCTTGAATTTGTTTGTGCACAAATATTTGTAAACCGTAACTAAATCAATCATTATTTTTTAACTCGCATGTGTAGTCAGCCGAAACTGTCACCTGAGTGCGGTGGGCTAGTACTACAGCGAGTGTGAATATTGGAGTGTGGCTGCGAAGTCAGCAGTGCCTCGTCGGGTGTTCGAGTGAAAGTGTGAAATCATAGGGGCAGTTTGTTCGATTTGCATACATATGCAACAAAAACCCTGCATTTTCTAAGAACGTAAAAAGCTACTAAATGTGCATTTAATGTATATGAGTTTTTTTGGGGTTTTTTTCCTCTCTGGCACCGAGCAATTTTTCTTTAGTTAGAAAGAAGAAAAAATTGGAAATTAATTGGGATCAGACACTAGCTGCGTGCATGTACATGTGTACCGGGATCAATAAACGAGTTATGGTATATTGTCCAATATATGGTAATCGCCATTAGTCAGGTCAGAGAAAATAGATACCGTTTATCCTGAATCCAATTGGTCATATCAAAGACAGAGAGAGATAAAGATAGAGATAGAGGGAGAGCGAGAGTGAGAGAGCAGATGTCATACACCCAACCTTGTGCTTATGGGTCATATCAGATTGAGGAGCTGCCATACCTCGCACTGCTGATTTGCCATATCAGAGAGAGTAGATATCATACACCCCACCTTGCACCTATTGGTCATGTCAGATAGAGGAGATGCCATAACCATACTGCTGATTGGTCAGAGAGAGTAGATGCCAGTCTTCACTCTGTCTGATGCGTGATCAAAAACTACAAATTTTTTTCACCTCCACTTCACCCACAATTGAACAGATGCCCAACTTATTTTCTTACATCTCCCCTGCTCCCTTAGTGCTTCATCGTTTGCCTGTTTGCTTCAGCATACTTCAAAGCTTTCTCATAAGACTGATGGAGCAAACAAGACTGGGAAAGTCGCTATTAATTTGAGATCAATTTTTTTTTTTAATTAACCTGGAAAATTATCAGGTATAACCAAACTTATGAACTGTAGAAAATCATTTTTTTAAATCATTATGAAGCCCAGAGATATGGCAATCATGTTTCTATGGAGTAAAAGAAGCAGATCAACAATTTAGTATGGCTAAAATGATAAGCTCCAGTGGATAGTAAAAGCTTATTATTGTGCTAAGGACAAGATACTTGAAAATGTGAATCACCAGCACATCACTCACTATAGATCTGATATTCAACAAGACCATCAGATTATTCTTTAGGTACGGTAGACTATGAGTCAAATTTCTTTTTATTTAACACAAGTTAGCTTTACCTATATGTGCTACGCATGAGGAAAAATCCCAGCAGTCTGAGGGAGAGCAAGCGTATATCCTCATTTTGAGAAGCCAGAAGCTTGAAAACAGTCCTGGGGAAAGATCAAGAACAAGAGCCACTTCACGTTTGTGCCTCACGCATGAATGTGAATGTCTTTGAGAGCACAAACGGTTTATAATCTTAAGTTTCAAGTGAAAATACATAAGAACATTTAGAAAATTCCCAATTTATGAGACACGCTGCAATGCTGAGTTATAAAAGAAATTAAGTGATTTGACATTTTCTCTCCCCTTATCAAGTCACCTGTTCAGCTGCAAAATTACAGATCGTAAAAATCAAAAATATCTTTAGTCAAACTTACATTCATGTGGTAACATCACACAGGAAATTAAAGCAAAGCAGTATATAAGGTATGTGGAATTCTTTTTTTTTTATCATTAACATCATGTTGGCCTACCCGTTATGTCAGAAGTAATCTCCCACACAACCCGTGTTGAAATCTTTCTGCTAGGGCTATCGGTGGGCCTCTTTTTTAGCCCGTACTGATGTCATTTACCCTTCCTTTATCCAGTCTGTGCTTTCATCTTCTTATTCCAAATTGTGCTCCTAAACTATTGTGTCTCTTTAAGGGCTCAAAGTATTTTAGTTTCTCTCCCTGATGTTATTTAAAAGTCAGTTTGTAATATTAAAATACTCTTTTATAAGATTTTTACTAAGAACACTTTTTTTAAGCTTTCAATCTGCAACTGCCATATTTCAGTTGAGAAAGAATACCTACCTGACACCATTCTTCTGATCAAAGGCTGGCACCATAGAGGAAGGATGCTCTGCTGTCAAGTGAACCAGCAACTCTAAAACATCCATCAAATTGTCATCCTAGAGTGAAGAGAGTCAGAAGATATGCCATCAAGATAAAGATTACTTAAGTAAAGCTAATAGTCTTCATAAATACAATACATAATATATACAACTAAATTCATCAGTATGTTTTAGAAAAGGAAAATGATAAATGCAAGCCTGCCTTCTTAAAAAGCCTGATTTCGGTACAGTGGTCTCCACATAAAGAACCCGCCCCTCGGGAGGCACAAAAAGCGGGTTCTAAAGCGGACTTTGTTTTGTTTTTTAAAGGAGCGTTACTGAGTAAATGAAAAGCAACCCCATTGCTGTGTCTCAATCTAAGCGAATTTTTTTTATGCGTCATTTTTAAATATCTAGACTTCTCTGTCAGGTGAATTGAAAGTAGACGAATGACTGTGCCTGTGGTTTGTAACTGTAAGTCACAAAATGCAATGCAACCGAGGGAGTGATTGTCACGCGTTGAACAAAATAATGAGAGAGAATGAAGACTAAACAAACGAATCCTCGTACATGAAGGCACCTTGCGTAATTCTTCAAGTCCCACCAAATCTTCAGTGATTGGATGCCCAATCTCTCGTAACTAAACGATTGTGCACACCCATGAGTCTAGAGGAGACAGCTATACAGTTCACACGTCCATGTCAAAGTCTTTGATATTCCACCCGCTAGACTTATATGTGCCGGGAGTTCGCGTGACAAATTCATGGCGGAAGAAATTTCTTTGATTTTACACCAGATAGGGGGAGGGGGGTCAGAAAAAAAATCTGAGCTTTTGTCATGTTAGGAAATAAACACGATTATTTATAGTGCGGATAGCATAATTTGGTCACAAACATCATGCTTACAGACCCAACTATGTGTATAATGTGATCAGCCAAATATCAGGGGTCGCGCTTCAAGACTCTGTTGTTGTATAGGATCTTCTTTGATACCCATTATCAAGGCACACATGGAATCACTGGCAAAATATAAATCTAGATTATATCTAGATGCGATCCAGAGTTCCATCTCTAATATGTTGCTCGGATACAGTGCAGCTCCTCAAAGGCAAACAAACAGATCTAAAGAGAATAGGCTACCATAAGGAACGCCAGAAACTTTTAGCCTATCACAAAATTTGTCGTCGAGACGAACTCGGCTAAAATGCAATATGTTGAGTTGAATTGGATTGATATTTAACGTCAGTAATAGGTGCTGAACTGGGCTAGTCTTGGGTCTCTTGATAAGCGGCGAACAGAGGCAGCCGCACCATGAAAAATTTCAAGGAGAACAAGAAAAAAGCAGTGATCGCACTGCTGAATATCTTCAGATCTAAAAAATCTGTACATTCCTGCGGATATCGGAAAATCAGGATTTATGACAAAAATTGGTATGTGCGAATCAAATTGGTACAAGTAGGCAGGTCTGGTAATGGTGAATGATAAGTGGTATGAAAAGCAAGCCTTGTTAAAATGTAAAACTTGAACCAACAAGTTGTATGCCACACTTCTATCTTTTGTTGTTGTTGGCAGTTGTTTTTTTTTTTCCCACTCACTGTGAAAATCTATAGTTAATGATAAATTTTAGTTGTTCAGAAAAAAACTGATGTCAATATTTACTACAATGGTACAAACTATTTTGTGTCACCTCATGGAGAGTAGTGAGATAATTGAGAATCGACTGCAGTTCATCTTCATGGATGCCTTGTCCTTTGATGATGAGCTCTTTTACATACATAAGCATGAAGGAGCGTAACCTCACAATCTCATCTCTTGTTGGTCGGGGACCGTCTGTAAACATATAAAAATTAGCAGTAAAAATATTATCCTGTTATATATACTATTTTTAGTGTAGATTTATAATATAAGTCAAATGGTAAACATAACTATGTGTGAAATAATGCTAATTTTGCAATAATTAATACCTATATATGAACAAATATGCATAACAATAGAAGAATGGATAAGGGAAACAATAAAAGACATTGCCAGCAGGAACAAATAAAACAAATTTGGAAGATATGGTTAAGAAAGACAAAAAATAAAAAAAACAGGAATGAAGAATGACTTTGAATAATTAAATAAGATGGTTAGGTAAATTTTACTGACCCAATCCCTTGGGCTGTACCCCACTGCGGTTCAGAGGGTTGACAACCCAATAGTAATATTTCAGAGAGTGCATTGTCTGTAGGACAGCACTCACACGACGGATGCTGTTGTAAATCTGGGCATTGTTGATAAATTCTGTTGCCAGGTAGCAATAAAGCTTTGTCTGAACCTGAAAATCAAGAACAAAAGAAATAAATATGTGAAATGTTGTTCTTTTTCAAAGAGTAATAAAGTCTTTAATTTTTTTTTCAAGAGTCATTAAGATTGTTATCCTATGAATTTCAAGCAATCTGTGATTGATTTTTACTTCAATAATTAAAAAGGCAAAACGTAGCTTTGCTTACCTCTACAGAAGTGTGTACCCATAGCTGAGGGTTAAAGAGAATGTAGTCAAAGAGGTATTTGAGAAGGATTCCGCCACTAGGCAACTCCACCAGAAACTCAGTCAACTTTAGGAATGCCTCCAGTACAGCTGGTGTGATGTGGTCTCGTGATGACTGCAGAGACAGGTAGGCATTTTAAGTTAAATATTATGCCACACTTAGAGAAAAAAAAACTATGTAATCTCTAGCACGAAGTAAGAAATCATTAAAAAAAACAAGTATTTTCTGCATAAGTTCTTCATCAGTTGACTACTTTTTTTTAAATTAAAAAATAAAAAAGCTGGCAGCCAAATAGTGGCTTTTTCTCCAGCTTACATACACACATATAATACCTGCTTGTCTTGTTCTCTGTAGAGATGTAGGGTAAGTATTACTATAGTTCTATATTTATAAGGCAAACAACATATTTTTACCCACCAAAAAATGTAAAACTTACCTTCTCCAATAAATAACTGATGACTAGAAATCCTCTGTTTTGTATCATCTGCTGCTGGATAGCTGGTGAGCATTCAATCAGATCTCCAAGCAAACCAATCAGGTTGGCACTGAGGAGGGGGAAAATATAATATATATGTACATGGAAAATGGCAAAATATGACTCTTAAGAGTTTTTAGGCACCAAATGACTTATCAAATAAGGGTTTACATTTGAATAAGACAAAAGATCATGCTGTTCACTTGCATAAATTTAATAACTAATAAAAAGTAGAGAAATTCCTAATCAATAAAACTCTTCTCGGCTCGAAAGGGTGATAAAAGGTTAAAATCTCCTGTTTGACCAAACAGAATTAATGATCAATTCACAGACACACTAACAGTTACAAAATAGGCACCAAATTATTTTTTACCAATTCTTTTTTTTTACAAATTCGAGTTTATGTGGGAGTAAACAGAAACACCATAAATTTAATAATGTAATAAAACATTTTTCTAGCTTGAAAAGGTGGTTATAAATTAAATCTCATGTTATTGATCGATTCCTTCGCAGACACAATAACAGTTACAGAATATAATTCCTGCAACTATGTTTAAAATAAATGAGAAAGACTCACCATGTGGTGAAGTCCACCTCAGATGCCTTATCAGGACCTCTGTCTACTGGCAGATCCAACTGGCCAAACAGGGGGAAGAGGATCTGGATCCCACCCAGGGAGTGCAGGGTGCTATGTATTGAGTGGGTGATTACAGCTTTCACATCCTAGATTAGAAATTAAGATAGCACAGAGAGATGAAGAAGATTTTTAAATATGAGGGCTTAATATTGTTTGCCAGAATACAACAGTGCATTGGAGAACATTTTAGAAATTTTGTTGTTTATTTTTCATAGTTTTGTCACAAGTCTTGTCCAGATATTTATGAATTTATAGTATTGACAAAATTTAAAGGTAAGTAAATTACATCAAAGAAAAGTTTTAAAACTTTTGAATAATTTTCAAATAATTCTGAAACATAGACCTGCATATGAGCCCTATTTAAATTGTCTGAACACCCATCACCATGCCCAATCTTGACTTAATCTCAACATTAAAAGAGGACACTTTTTAAGCAGTTAAGTAAAAAATTTCAAAGTTAACTGATGGAAATTTGTTTTGTCATTATAAAACTCTTGAAAAGTGCACAAGGATTTGTTTGAAACTGATGTTAATAATTATCCTAAAATACAGAATGAGTCTTTGTATGAATATTTTTTTACTATCTCATTCCGATTCCAATTTAACATGAATATGAATTTTGTGCCAGGTTTTCAGATGATTTACATAAAAGATATACCATGTAAAAAAATCTGGAGGTATCATATATCAAACTATAGGGGGGGTCAAACTTTAACTTGTGGAGAGAAAGAAAGAAAGAGAGAGAGAGAGAGAAAGAGAGAGAGAGAGATGAAAGTGGAAAGAGAGAGAGAAAGGTAAAGGAATAAAGATAGTCAAATTCAAATAAGTAAAGAGTAGAGAGAGGGAGGGCGAGAGAGAGAGAGAGAGAAAGAGAGAGAGAGAGAGAGAGAGAGAGAGAGAGAGAGAGATGATCTAGGTTTCGGTAGACAATAATTAGATCTATATCTATATTTCTACATCTAGATAGATCTGAAATAAATTTCTTTTCAAGCTTGAATTGAAAAACAAAAGAGCCTACTATTTTTTAAAGTTAAAATACTACAGATTTTTAGTTTATCAACTCCAATCGAATCTAACGACAGAATTTGAGTGAAAATAATATGCCATTGCACACAATGTCTCATAAATTCAGTGCATTGGGAATCCGCGGCTTGACGTCATCGGCCAAGTTGAGTCCAGTTGAGTTAGGCCTAGATAAAAAATTAGCCGACCGGCCATGATTGTCGAAAATTCTGACATATTAAAAAAATTATTCTTCCCTCTCTGTCCTAAACATAAGCTCTATAATTGTTAATAGAACAAGGTTAGTTTAACTCATTTACTTTCTGGAAATGTTATGTAACATTACAGTTTCAAATGCTTACAGTATTAATTTTTTATTTATTGGACCATTTCTCCCTCTTGTATTGTTAAAAAAGAATAAATTAACATGACATGTTTACAACTGTCATATTCATGAAAAGGCATGATAGCACAATAATACCTGGCACATCATGGCATGAGGAGAATGTAGAAAGTGGGACGGGTTGCCCTTTGGTGAGGATTCCAGACACAATTGACTGTCACAAGCAATTGGATTGTACATGAATACCAGAGAGCATGTTAGCTTTCCATCATAAAGAACCTGCAGACAGAAAACAGATAAATCATTTTGAAAAGACATCCATGTTTAAAATTAATTGTAAGTGTTATGCATATCATGTTCTTTCACTGCATAATTTAGAAAAAATAAAGAAAATGAGCAAACTTAAACCTGAACAAGTCTTCCTTTTAATTTTATAGACCCCTTGCAATCAAACCGTAATTTGTTTTTGTTTTTTTAATTTAAACTTATTATTCAACATTATTTTTTTTTTTATGATAAACATTGGAAATTCTTTAAAAATATCATCTCTCCTTATCATCCTTTAAGTTGTGAAATGGAAGGAAAATGTACATAAATATAAGCTCTGGTCTTCATTTGGGGATTTTCAAAATTCACACACATAATGGTAACATTCAAGTAATGGACATGGCATTTACAATCTGAGCAAAATATAATCTGGTGAAATAGAACACATAGAAACATTTAAAAGACTAGAGTAATTGCAAAAGGTTTTCCCCAGTCTTTGATATCTGGAACAAAAAAGAATACTTTTAATTCATTAAACATTCAATAATCCAAAGGTATAAATTTCCAAAAAGAACTTTAAAATTTAATCACAAAGTCCTCTCATGGCAAAAAAGAACCTTGGAATCAGAAAGTGTCAAGTTGTTGAAATTTCAGAATGAATTAGGGCTGCTGTATAATAATGGACTTAATTTCCGTTCATATTAAAAGGGAGCCTTGTTAACAATTCAGCGAAGCCATTTGCTTGCACTTCTCCTTTTCATTAATTCTGCAATCAATTTTAAAGAGAGATGCAATCAATAAACTCTCAAGCATAATGTCAAATATAGGTTTTTGTACTAATAAGGGTTATGAATTATCTAGAAGAAATAGAGAGAAAATCAGTTCATATAGAACCAAATTGCTGTTAGTTGGGCAAAGAAATATCCCATTTCACAATTCAATCAAGACTAGACGTGCACAATCCCTTTCGGCTTAGTTATAAAAGTGCAACATGCCATCTTCCTAGGATAAGCTTGTTACAGAGAAATTAAACAAAAGTATAACTACAACTGCATTCAAAGAGCCTACCCTATTGCATTAACTTAAGGATGAAATTGCAGCAATTTGTAGGTGAATGTTAAACGTGGCTGTGCGGTATTAGATATTTAAATTCCTGTAGAACTTTGGATGATTTTTGAAGGAATGATCCATTGCATGGAAGTTTGAATTCTACTTCTTCTAATCTTCACAGTATCAAGGGTCCAAATTCCAAGGTACTTCTGTTAATAAGCAGACACATGCAAACATGCAAGAGTAAAAACAACCAAACTGTGAAACAAACAATAAGGTGTTAAATTAAGAGTTATGCTTGGTCAGAAACCAGGAAGCATTAATATGAAAATTGACTAAATATTTAATGTCAACTCAATTACTTGGGTTTGTGGTGATAGAAATTGCATTTTTATGTTGAAGAGTGTGTGCCAAATTTTGTATATTAATTTTTCTTTTACAAAAATGCAAATATATTTCACTACATTTTTAATGTTACTTTATATAAAGTCAGAGATCATTGACAATTTAAACAATCTAGCCAAAAATGAACAAAGCCATGAGATGCAAGAATTTTTTTTCTAATCATGTAATATCCTTGTAGAAATTGCTGCTTTGTTTATGGAATGGTTCAAAGGATAAGCAGCTTTTTTGAATGCCACAAATATGACACTGATCAGCATTCAAGGAAAGAGAGGGAGGGAAGGAAAGGAAGGAAAGGAAAGGAAATCGTCCCACTCATATGTTGATATTATGAGCATTATGTTTTCTATTGGAAAAACTTTCAAATCATTCCCATATCTTAAGTCAAGCACAGGGCTAGTTTTATTGTTGTTGTTTTTTGTTGAGTTTAGTTTTTTGTATTATTTTTTTAATAATTTGGAAGGATATTTTGTGAATAGGTTGAAGAAATTAAACCTCCCAATATGCTAAGTTATAGGGAAAAGAAGAGAAAAAATAAATTACATGATGAAAGAAAACCTCGACATTCATCCTTGATCCACATTATTATTATAGTCCTATTTAGGCTTTCAAAGGTTAGTTGACTACATTATAAAGGACAGCAACCACTAGAGGCTCCAAAACCATTTCGCATCTCTTTACCTGGTAGACATCGTGAAGCCACAATCCCATATCCTGATCTTTCACCATCTAAAGAGATGGGATGGTGGGAGGGAATAAGGGGAAATTTATCATTACTATTTTAGGTATGTGGTACACCACAGGAGCAGTGGCACTAATTGTTACATTTGGGTTTTCTAGTATAACTATTTTGTTTTATTTAAATCACCAGATTTCCTTTGCTTCCACTATTTTATCAAGCAAAATTTGGCATGAAAGATAATATACTAATGAAAATCAAAATACAAATGATGTGTAAGAGTTGAATCTTTTAAATGACTTTTCACATCAATTTACAAGTTTTCCATTGCAAAGCATTAACAATTTATAAAATACGGACGAAGCTAAAATATAAACAGATGTGGCTTCTGTTAATCACAAAGTCTATCATTGAAAATCTTGAAAACTGTATATAAATATGCATATATAATGGAATTTTAGCTTATAATTATTAATCTATATGATTAGATAAATGCGTTTAGAGTATAAGACATATAATGCATAGAAAAGGAAAGATTGAGCATTTTTGCCTACCTATTTTGAGGAATTGATTTTTTTTTATTACTGTATTTATTTATTTTTAATTAGGGGAACTTAAAGAAATGGAGGATTCCAATGACAAATATTAGACTCAATACTGTCAATACTCATATTCATGCCCTCTACTAGCACATATATTTTTTTCTACCATCACCATAACAGAAGTAAAAAAAATTATTGTTTTCAAACAAAAAGGTTCTTCCTTTAAAAAAATTGTGATGACGACCAAAACAACCATGCACTGAAACAGATCCTTTTCTATAAAGCAAAATAAAAAGAAAGGTGGATTGAGTAAAATATAATATACTAATTGGTAACTATTGTTTTTTGTTTCATGTTGCCTGTTGCCTTTTTTGGGGGGAGGGGCTGGCACCTTTTTTTTTGTTCCGCAATCAGTGAGGCATGTTTATGCAAGTTTCGTATAGTTTTGAGCATTTCAGTAAAATCTATTTTAGACAAATATCTAAAAAGGAACCCTTTAAATCTCTGTACATTGTTTTTACATAGTTTTGGGTTTTGTTTAACTAGATCGTTGTTTTCTCCTAGAACAAAACAAAAGAATATAGTCTAATGCTAATATTGAAATTTGACACATTGACATAAAAATGAAAAACAGTGATAAGCAAAACAAATTTCTTCTGCTTTTTGCTGTGAGTGATTGCAGCTGTAGCTATGTAGAATATCCAACACTGAAATCAATTCAAAAAACAAATTGACATAGATATATACCCTTTCATGAGCATCAGATACCACGTTTAGACTTTCATTCTCGAATCGGAATTGACTCTGCATGAAGAAGAAACAGGGATCAAGAGCAAAACCATTAGCTATTATATCGTAGCAAAGTTTCAGATAAATTACTTGTTATGTTTTCCAAAGACTTTTTTTGGATAGTTATTTGAACAATTGGCTTAACCCTTTGAACGATATTGCCCTGACCTCACTGACCAATATTCCTGGCCCCTCACTGCTCTTACTCAAATATCATCAAAAACATGCCTGATGGACACGGACATCTTTAACTGGCGCTATTTATAATTTTAAACAGGATGTGAATCTTGTTATTTATAACGCGTTAGATCATACCCCTCCAATCCAAATCCCGATATAGCGGTACTACGGCCTAGAGTCAAATAAGGCAGATACCGCTGTAGCGGGATTACGGATAGTTGACAAATAATTACATCCCGCTGTAGCGGGATTACGGGTTCAAAGGGTTAAACATAAGTAAAATATCTGTGTGCAAAAATGTTCGTACTGACTCCAAACAACATGATAGCGTTTTTAAATGATAATTAATGAGATTCAATATTATTAAAAATTTGCAATCCTTTTTGTTCATCACCACTTTAAATTTGGGCAATCAGGTACTTTTTTTGGAGTGGGAAGGACATAAAAATCTATTACTTTCCACATTAATCTTTACACTCGTGTAGGAGGAAATGGAAAACTTGTATACCCTTGTAGGAAATGGAAAAAATTTATACTCGTGTAGGAAATGGAAAACTTTTATACTCGTGTAGGAAATGGAAAACTATAATTATGATCAATTTAAATGGGGGGAAAAAATGACCATTTCATCCTCGAAAAATCTTTTTCAGACTATGCCCAATTTATCAAGTGTCTGCAATTTTCATTAGGACTATTTGAAATATGTGTCGATACAAAGAGCATGCCTAAATAATTGATTGATATTAAGCAGCTTTACGTTTGATATGTGAAAACTGGGGGAGAGAGTAAATGATCCAGCAGAGCTTTTTTTTAAGTGAGAAAAAAAAAAAGAAAAAAAAGCAAGTACATGGGAATGAGAGTTGACTCAGTTTACAGTATTCAGTCAGTCAGATAGCATGGTCAATTTACCCCCCTTGCGATTTGAACATAATTATAATATCAAACTTTATAAATAAATCCCACAGTCAAATGCAGCACACACAAAAAATTTTTTATAAAGCTGCTAACTTTGTTTATGAAATGCATAAACAAATGAGTTGTATTATATAAACAAACTATGGAATATTAAAAAATACATATATCATATTATTTTTGCATTTGGTATTGATTTTTTTGCCATAACAAAATGAAATTTCAAATCTAGAGTGCTTTGATTTTTAAAACAGGCTTTCATAAAACACTGAATTGTTGTGTATATGATCTTCTTCATGAATCATCAGTTGTAATGCATATGAATTTGTTCATCATATTTTTATGAAAAGAGGATTTTTAAATAGAGAAATCATAGAAGGGGTTATAAAAATGATAAGGAGAATCATGAGGCAAAATAGAGAAAATAAAAAAAATAAAGATTTGTGCAACATCAGGCACCTGCAAATGCTTCTTTGATTGAAACGCTTTAGTTGTAAGCATTTTTACCAACTTACTTAATTTAGTGATATATATCATACACTCATATCATATGCATGTCACATACACTGTATGATACAGCTTAAGCTCTCAAGAGTAAAAATAATATTACAAAGTCAGCGTAAGAGAAAAAAAAGATAGATAAAACTTCAAAAATTTTGTAAGCAATGAAGGATTCCTTTTTTGTTGTTTCCTCTAAATTTATTAGAGATAGAACAATAACAGCCTTAGAAAAGAACATTAATTCATTTTTTTTTAATGTGTAAATAAAATAGAGAGAAGTCAAAGTTTGAAACTTATACCTTAAATAAAGGCTGACTTTTGAAAATTTTTCTCAAAATTTAGAATTTCATGCTCAAGATTTTTGTTTCTTTTTTTTTTATCATCTGACACACGTCTGACCTCTAGCCCGAAAATTAAAAATAAAAGGAATAGAAATAAAAGCAACAGGTTGTACTTCAGCATTTGGGAGAAACAAAAACCAAACTTAAGATACCTCTAGGAAAAAAGTTGAATTAAATAGATGTAGATGAGTCATATCAAATTAACTCACAGATTAATGCCAGCAGTTTTTGTCAAAGCATTGCAAAAAAATTATTTTTAAAAACGGCTTTGGATGTTATAGATATTAAAAATCCACCCTTAAAGAAAAAAACAGACATAGCTTCTCCTGTTCTTTTTATTACTTTAAATGCTCCTTTTTTACATAAAACCACATCAATTTCGAAACTGTTTAGATGAGAGCCAATCACTTTCTTATACTCACTTTGTAGCCTGGTCCGAGGTGATACATAGCATTGACTTGCTGAGGCAGAAGAGCTTCACTGAACATGTATAAAGTTGACATTTGACCACAGAACATCTCCTCCAAATCACCATCAGCACTGGAACCAATGAAGCACTTGTCGTAGGGCTTTGATCAAACAATACAAACAAAAAAAGGAAGAAAAATGTGTTGTTAATATAAAGAAATCTACTTAGCTCCTGTCACTAAGAAGATTTTTTGTAGAGTAGATATATGCTTTTTACTATGAACACTACTTTTTCTCAGGAAACTTCCAAGGTTGTTTGGTTGTTTTTTTTTAATTTAAATAATTTCATATTTTTTCAATTAAACATCAATTAAACAATACAATAAATATCCCAACACCCAAGATGTCTTAACCAATAAAGTCAATGAATAGTTGGCAGGATTTTCAGCCCCACATACTGTAACTGCCAGTGCTTCGCTTGATAATTTTTTATCATTACCTGAATACCGACTCACGTGGCCTGCGTTCTCAAGCAGACTGTGTGATACTCGGCAGGTGGCCAAAAATCTGGTCTGATATTTTTCTAGAAATTTGTGGGATGTAGATCTAATTAAATTTAAATATCATTAATGTTGGCTTAGTAGGGGCGTAAAGATAACTCAGTCTCCAGTGCTAGGGACTAACAAGCAGGAGGTCCAAGATTGGTATCAATGGACAAATTTTTTTGCTACCCACCCCTTTTTTTCCGCCCCAATCTGTAGGAGACCTATGGGACATAAGAAGATGGAATTTTTAGAAATATAAGGCGCCAGATATCTCTAGCATTAGTGCTCTGGATTGACAAGTAGGAGGTCAAACGTTTCAATCCTCAGCTCATGTTTCAATCCTCAGCTCATATTTCCATTACTGTATTGTAGAACTTTCTCTTAGGGCTACAAGGGTTCTAGACCCATAATCCTTTCACATGCACACAGGAGGAATGTTGTTCCGTGTAAAAAAGGATTCGAACTGAAACATACCACACTCACAGCTATTGAAAAATAAATATGTTTCATTGTGATCACCTGCAGGAAAGAAAGTAATAGCTGGAATCTCCTTCATTACCCCACACGATTAGTAATAAACCATTAATAAAAAGCAGAAACAAACAAGATAGTGAAATCAACCAACTTCTCAACGCAGTATAAATATATAGTTTTGTAAACTTATAAATAGAAATAATTGAAAAAAATATCGGCGATAACACCGCAACACTCAGGGCATTAGTTAACCAGGTGAGCAGTACTGCCGAGCCCTATTTTTTTCACACCCAGTCACCCGTGTCAGATCCAGACTGGCCATCGGACGGCCTTCAAAGTGCAGTAGGGGTTAAGAAAGGACATTGGTATCCATGGACAAGTTAAAAATCTATGTGTCTTAAAAG
>RQTK01000461.1:0-36726 GCA_003991915.1 Elysia chlorotica
CATATATGATGTACTACGAGGGCAGGCTGATAAATAAGGGCCGTTTTTGAATAACTTTTTTATTTGAAGGACTACAGAAGCAAGTTACACATCAAATGAAAGCTTAGAGTCTCCCCTATCTGATGAACTATCATTTTCAACATAGTCACCATCGCGTTCAATACAGAGGCGCCAGCGTTGTACAAGTTTTCGCATGCCGTCGGCGAAGAATTCTGGTGTCTGGGATCGGCACCAAGAGCGAACATCCGCCTCAACTGCATCGGTTTCATAGTGATTTCCTTTGAGATGTTTCTTCAGCAAAGGAAATAAGAAAAAGTCAGACGGGGCCAAATCAGGACTGTATGTCGGATGTGGTATGGTAGGAAGTTCCAACTGCTGTAAAGCGCACTGGGTTTGGCGACTGGTGTGTGGCCGAGCATTATCGTGCTGGATGACAACGTCTTTGACTTTGTCCTGTCGAACCCGTCTGAGCACCAACAGAAGGTAGACGAAATGATTGTTGCAAATAGAAGAGTGAAACAAAAAGACATTGCAAATGCGCTTGACATTTCAAAAGAACGAGTTCATCACATTATCACAGTCCACCTTGGTTACAGGAAAGTCTCGGCAAGATGGGTACCGAGACAGCTCACTGTGGAAATGAAGGCACAGAGGAAAACGATCTGTACACAACTGTTGGAAAGATTCACTCATGACGGCGAGCGTTTTCTGCGGAGCATCATCACTGGTGACGAGTCTTGGGTGCATCACTATGACCCAGAGTGCAAGATGCAGTCTATGCAGTACCGACACAAGAACTCTCCAGCCCCGAAGAAGTTCAAAGTCGTTGCATCAGCTCGAAAGGTTTTGCTGACAATATTCTGGGACATGGAAGATATCGTCCATATTGAGTTTTTGGAGCAAGGCACAACAATAAATTCAGAGAGATATGTGTCAACTCTGCGTGCATTGAAGAGCCGACTCAGACGGGTTCGACAGGACAAAGTCAAAGACGTTGTCATCCAGCACGATAATGCTCGGCCACACACCAGTCGCCAAACCCAGTGCGTTTTACAGCAGTTGGAACTTCCTACCATACCACATCCGACATACAGTCCTGATTTGGCCCCGTCTGACTTTTTCTTATTTCCTTTGCTGAAGAAACATCTCAAAGGAAATCACTATGAAACCGATGCAGAAGTTGAGGCGGATGTTCGCTCTTGGTGCCGATCCCAGACACCAGAATTCTTCGCCGACGGAATGCGAAAACTTGTACAACGCTGGCGCCTCTGTATTGAACGCGATGGTGACTATGTTGAAAAATGATAGTTCATCAGATAGGGGAGACTCTAAGCTTTCATTTGATGTGTAACTTGCTTCTGTAGTCCTTCAAATAAAAAAGTTATTAAAAAACGGCCCTTATTTATCAGCCTGCCCTCGTATATGTAAAAGAGATATTTGTGGAGTGCATACAATTTCAAAAGTTCAAAGAAAAGTTCCCATTGTAAGTATTTTGATTTAAAAAAAAAGTTAGATCATTTTTTATTTTCTAGATACGATTAGGATTCAACTGCCAGATATATGTACATTATCTTGTTTGATTGCATAACGATTGTATTTCAAGCCTAAGAATTAAGTTTTGTTTATTGAACACAGCACGCACTTGTATGGTCAAGATTCTTCTCGAATCTCCGACTTAGTTCTAGCATAGTAATGACATCGTCGCCCATTAGTTTACCTTTGTTTTGATTAGTTGCTAATTGATAATGAAATGTACCGAGAATGTTCTCTAATGATTTATGTAATTCCTTTTCTGGATGATTCGACGAGATTTTAAATAAATAAGAATCTAAATTATATTTAGACAGTCAACATTGAATCTCCAATAAGAAAACAACATTGAGTCTATAGTGAATGATTAATAAGTCAACCTACTGATATTGTATAGTCTAGCTCTTATGTCGGATTAAACAGTTTGCAATTGTTACTTGCGGATTTTGGACTTATTTTCTACGGACGAGTCGTGTGATTGGCTGTGTATATTTTTAATACCCCTAGACAAACAGAGCCTAACAGATCACCATCATCATCACAAATCTATTACATACATGTACTTAAAACTGCGGTTCTTTTTAGACTTTAGAGAACAATTACCTTTCAAGACATTCTCTAGGCTTTGTCATAGGCATCAGCAGGCATTGATGCATTCAAAAAGAAAGGGTGCTTTCTTATACATGTACCTCTGAGATATTGATTTAAACAAAAAAAAGTTAGATCATTTTTTATTTTCTAGATACGATTAGGATTCAACTGCCAAGAGAGTTTTGTCAGTGTATATAAAGCTTGTATTTTGGTTTGCTACCCAAAGCACCATAAACTTTTAACGCCTGCAGTGCTTTGAACATCCAGATGGGGGGAAAAAAGGAGAAGCCAGTAGGTGATCACAATTAAACTGATTTAATTCTCAATAGATGTGGTGTTCGAAACCTTTTTTACATGGAACAACATTCCTCCTGTGTGTCTCTTGACTGAAAGGGTAATGGACTTTGAACCCTTGTAGCCCCAATTAAAAGTTCTTCTAATTCTATACAACAACCTTTGACCTCCTACTCATCAATCCAAATCACTGATGGAAAAGATATCTGGCGCCTATTATTGCTAAAAATACAATCTTCACAAATTGATGTTATGACCCATGGGTTTCTTAAATAGATAGACAGAAAAAGGGGATGGTTGGAAAAAGAGCCCTGACACCAAAGTTTTGAACCTTGGACCTACTGCTCCTCAGTTCCGAGCACTGGCGACTGAGCTATTTTTATGCCCGTACTGAGCCAAGACTAATAATATTTAATAAGATCTACATCCCACGAATTTCAAGAAAAATGTACACCAGATGTTCAGACACTTGTCGGGTATTGCACCATCTGCTTGCAAATGCCGGCATCAAACATTGATGCTGGCACTACCAATGGCTGTTACTTGGCACCCCATTTGTGCCCACTTTGGAGGTGAGGAATAGACAAGTCAAAAATTGAGTTTGTTAATAGACCAGGGTGATACAGGTAGAAGGAGAGACAGGATTTGAATTGATCTCGGTATTTTAAATTATGTTAAAACAATTTTTTTCTTCTTGCAGGCTCAGTAGATGAGCATCCTAGAGTAGACATTTTGCAACAAGCAACACTGGATGCAGAGGTAAGTCTGGATCAAGGCTCAAGTTTTACTACTATTTTTAGATTGTTTGTATACAGATTTTAAATAATCTGTCCATCTTTCCATATTTCAGTTGTAATACGATGTTCAAGTTTTTCTACACTCATGACATGTCCAAAAACAATTGCTTGAAGTGTACGAATTTATCAATAGTTATCTTGTTGTGCTGGCTTCTAGTAAACCTGTTTCATTTGATTAAAAAAAATGATACTTACATATATACCTCTCCCTCTCTCTCTGTCGCTCTATGTCTGTCTCTCTCCCCTCCCCTCTCTCCCCTTCCTCTCCCTCTATTTTAAAATCTTTTTTCTTACAGATTGATCCAGCTGATGGCATCGCCTCATGTGAGGAGTTCAGCACTGTGTTGGTAGCTCAGAGAGACGAAAGTGATGAGACTAAGACTTTTGGGCCGAAACCTCTGTCTGGTGAGGTGACAGTGACAAGAGTTGAAGATGCTAGTAACCCCAGCAGTGTTACCGTTGTTGTTGTTGAGCCTGCCATCGCCAAAACTACAACATCCACCACTGCAAGCATTTCCAGTGTGCAGCTCTCCTCGAATGCTGACATCAGCATGTCGGACTTTGATATTTCCCTGACTGGCGTTCCAGTCTCAAACAGTGAGTTTCTAACATGTAAAGATTTATTTCTGGGATCCTATGCTTCCTTGGACAAGGTTTTCATGTTTACAGTCCTCTTGTGGCTATTACCATACACAAATATGATTGGTGTGATCAAGAGATCGGAAATAACTTTTAGTCCTGTCTATAAGTAATGGGTTAAGCTGAATTTGATCCATATAAATGGCAGAGTGTTGAGAGAATGCAATGAATTGTACAAGATATTTTTAGAATATATTTCATTAGTTCAAGCTTGATATTTGTTTAGACCTTTTGCATTGGATACAAATTTAAGCAAATGTAATTTTCTTTTTTTCACAGTGGGTCCTGATGCTGGTGACAAATTTCTCGACCTTGTTTTACAGAACTCTGAGCAAGGGTTTTCAGGTTAGTATTTGATTGTTTGTCCACACTATTAATTAAATCCATAAAAGGGTCTTTTAGAGGAAAAAAGTATCTCTTGAAAAATAATTACAAATTAATAATCTAATACATCAACATAAATTTTTAATGTTTTGTTATGTGGTAAATATTTGAGCAGATGTGATGAAGAGCTAGATTCAGTTTTTACCCTCGTTTACTTCTTTTTTTCTGGTACTACTGTAGCTCTTGACTATGCAATTTCAAGTAGCCTAAATATCTGGTCATTCCAGTACAATATTTACGTTTTCAAAGTATCCATATATGTTTTTGTTAGATTGTTTTAATGACACTGATAAATGCTGTATGGTACTCACAAGTGACCTCTTCTTCTGTCTTCTAAATAACTGTACTTGGTCGAAAGTCAATAGGGTGTTTTTTGGCAGTAAAGTATTTAGATAAGAATTTTATTTGGACAGCTTTCCGTTGTAGCTTTGGATGTATCTATGTGTCATTCAAAAATTGAATTTCATGAGTGGTAACAAAGCATGCAGATAGGCAATGGAAAATAACTTAGAATTTTTGATGAAATGAAATTATTCACTCCGGTAATGAAAGAAATTCCAGCTACTTAACTCAGTTGTTCCTCATGATTACTGGTCAGATTTAGAGGAGGCAGACCACTGGGATAATTTTAACATTTGAGCTTCACAGTGAAACAAGTCTGAGCACTATTTCAAAATTTTATCTCTAATTAAGTTCTCCATGTTTATTGTCAGTTTAAGACACCTTACTTAATATGCTGTTGTCTTTTCACAGGTCTTTTGAGCACTCCTAAAAAGTCAAGCAGTTGTGTTTCGAGCTTACCTTTGTTCACTACCTACAGCAGCCCAGTGTTGTCGACAACTCAGGAGTCTCGTGTCCTGCGCACACCGACCCACTTTGGCTCCGCAGCGCCGGTTGGGCTGATCACCCCAATCAAGTTGGATCTGGATCAGGAGTGGGGAGGCTCACTGGTCAGTCAACTGTACACGTCTGCCACAACACACTCACACAATTTTCCCTTCTAAATATGTACTGATGTAAACCACACAAGAGCTGAAATTGAGTTGCAATTAAGACTCAAATAAATTTTCTCCCGTCCTATGTTCTCATGGACAATCATAGAAATTAAGTTATCACAACCAGATTTATATATACTTTTCAATTGTCTTAGCTTTTAACACTGTCATTATGAAGCCTTTTCACATCGATTGCCAGGGGTTTTGGACAATAATCTGTGGTTTCACTGCAAGTCTTTTCACTGAGACATCTAAATATTTTACTTCCCACTGATCTAAATTTTCTCAAATTTACGTTGGCAAATGCAATTGGCTTTTATGGCTGTTGACTAAAATCTACATTGGCAATGAAGTAATATCATCACACAAACTCTTTGCTATGTATTGGGTTTGAAACCCTTCATCGGTTCATTATTTATTTGTCCGGTTTTATCTCCTACTGGTTGAGTTGGGCTGAGACTGGAGTCGAAGTATATCCGCACTGTTTGGTGTATATAAGTCTTGTCGCTCTTCCACAATATATCCTATATAGTGCTGACGTTGGACATTAACCAACGCAACTAAACTCAGCTATGTATTGAGACTCTCACTGTTTTTCCAGGCAGTGGGAGACATATCTCTCAGCAACATCCTGGATGATGCGTCGTCTTTCCGGGCTGGCTCAGAGCAGAAATATCCCAACGTTTCACTTCCTGTACAGCTCGATATGTCCAGCAATGATGGGTTCATGAAGGACGGCAATGTAAGTGTGGCTGTTTTTAAAGGAAATCAAGTATTCATATTAAGTTGCTCTGAGAATCTGAGAAGCTTAAATTACAGAAGTCCCCATTTTTAACTACATCTCGAATAATGAGAACTGTTGGAATAACGAGAGGTTTCAAAATCCCTGTTTCTCTCTCTCTATTTGCGTCTTTCAATTTATTTTGGAAATGAAAATTTGTTGTTTTAGACTTGAATGACATATCTGGTAATAAAAATGTAGTCTGCAGAGGAAAAAATGTCAACATTATTCAAAATTATGTTTCAGCAGTATTCATTTTAAATTTAAGTTTAATTTTTATGTAAAACCGTTTACATTGTTAGACTTAGAGTATACAGCTTCCAAGTATTTAGTTTTTCTCAAATTTGATATATGAAAATGCTGTGCTACTCCCATCTACATGGACATTGGGCATAGAAAACAAAATGAACCTCTTAGGGATATTATAGTCCTGTAACATAAAATTTTCTTTAAAAAATTTTTTTTAAACATGCAATCAATCCGGACATTTCCCCTGATGAACCCCCCAGGTGGCAGATCTGTCGTTCAGCTCCCTGCTAGGAGACCCGAGCTTCAAGAAAGAGGACGACTCGACCTGTGGATTATCTCCCCCTCTGTCATCAGCTTCCCAGGTGGCGCCACTGCCCTCTCCCGTGTCCGTGTCTGGGGCGAGCCACGCTGCTGGGGGAGACGAGAGGGAGAGGCCAGGGGAGGAGGGCAGGCTCAGAGGAGGGGAAGAGGAGAGGGGATCGGCACAGCTCTTCAGCGAGGTGTCTCGGGACTCGTTTACCACCAAACTGGATGTGAGCGAAATTTTCAAGTTTTGTATCTGTTTCTTTGTCAAATCTTACTGTTCTGTTAACTAATTTTGCATGGTCACATTTACTCTGATAGTGATACATATATGATGCATGCTATTGTAAACTTCTCATATATATGCCATACATCATGCTGTCTTGTTAAAATTGGTTTTTGTTAACTGTTCCCCAGATATTTAAAATAAATAATCTCAATATATGAAATGGAAATCATGTTGAAGTGTATAGAAACAATCTCTTCAACCATTTTTAATATTACCCAATTCTCTCTCTTTTATTTTTTCCAAATAAAGTGTCGTATTAAAGGGAAGATAAGCTTTGATTTTCCTTTTACTAGAAATATTAGCTGCATAAATTTTGCTTTGAAAGAAGCAGTATAGAAATACAACAAGCATCACTATTTGTTTTAAATAATTATGAAATTTGATTATTTGTCAAATGAAAACTATGCATGAATAGGGTGCAATGTTGCAAAACAAAATTTCAGTAATTAATAATATCGCCCGTTATGGTATTATATTATGCTAGTCAAGAATTACGCATTTCTATAATAATAATAATAATAATAATAATAATAATAATAATAATAATAATAATAATAATAATAATAATAATAATAATAATACATGGCATTTATATTGCGCATATCACCATCCTTAGAGGCTGTCTCTATGTGCATTACATAATATTGTAAAAAAAACAACCAAACAAACCTATATTACTTTAGTAGCTCTTTGTTCATCTAAGGCCATGAGTATTGCAGTATAGCACCCTGTCCATGTGTTTGCCTGCTGTTTACCTTGCTAGAGCCAGCGTGAGTGGTGGCCCTGTGTCTGATGAGAAGTTCTTTGATCTGTTCTAGGTGGACGGCTCGCTGCGCGGGATCATGGCCAGCGAGACAAGCCTGGACCTTGTCGGCAAGTTCGAAGCTCTGGCGGGCGCCGCGGGAAGCGCAGTCAGTCGGGGCTCGGGGGGTGTCCAGGCCGCGGGGATCTCGGACAGTCTCGGGGAGGACGTGACTCTTGGCATGGCGCTCAGCCAGCTGATGGTCAAGTGTCGGGAGGAGGCCGTCGATTCCCACACGGTCAAGCTACAGAGTCCGTCAGCAAGCTGAGCTTGTCTTGGGTGAACAGGAGCGTTGGAGATAGAGAATAGAATCTTACTTTGTCAGGGAGTCTAGAAAAAAATATCTAGGCCGTCTTGAGCTGGAAAAGAGTGACTTTAAGTTTAATGTCCTGATGAAAGGCATTCTTCTATCTTCTGAACATAGTCATTGTGGGACTGGTAAACCAAGCCTTGCCTATTTTTATTCATAAATGAACTCCGCACCACAGATCCACTGTTCCAATGGTGACAGTGCAGTTCAGTTATAATGAATTGTCAAATAAAACCAAGAAAATCAGCCACAGCTCTGCTTGCCTGTAAGTCACTGGGCTGGCTGTGATTTTTTACAGTTTATTCAATCTGCCCTTACAGAAACACAGAGAAGATTAAACCACTCGGTTAGTAATTTGGGTTACATACTTTGATCTATGTGACAAATACTATCTATAGTTCTGCTACTTGATGCCATTGTGATTCCTTACGTTCTGAAAACAGTGTACTTGTGTATATGCATGGTTGTGTGATGGACAAAATTGCTGTAAATTTGTATAGTTTTCTACATATATTTTGTTAATACATCAATATAGAGCAACTATTCTATGTTTAGAGGGCTATAGCTTAAAACTTGAATGTAATGAGGGGCTTGGGCCGGAAAAGTTGAGAAAACTTTGCTAATCATCACTGAGCTAGCAGAATGACATATCCCAGTTTTGTAATTTTGAAATAATTAAAAAATCTAATTAATTCCTGCGTACAGGATTAAAAAATAATAATTTACTATTCCTGTGAGAGTAGGACAAACGAAAACTGTTATTTTTGTTTATTTGATTAGAAACGAAGAGGTGCAATTTAATTTTTACTTCACCTTAGAGATAGATACTTATCCAAAAAATGAGGTTGAAATTGCACATGTCTGAGATTTGTTATTATATTACTAATCAGGTCACGATATTTGAAAACAACAACTCAAAGCCTCTAAAATACTATTGAGTTTGCAGGACTTGGTGTGAGGTTTAAGGGTTGGAATATCTAGAGTTTTGTAAGGCATACAAAATTTTGCCTGAACGTTTATAAACATTTGCGTGATGGTCAGGGATATGTAGGCGCATGTCAAGCCTGAAGAATCTAAGAGAACTTATACGTTCTCTTATTTTGAAGTAATATAATATATTATGAGTTGCTTATTAAAATAAATAAGACATAGCCCACTCAAACATCAACATATTGAACGTATTCAAGTATTACATACTGTTTAGTTATTTACTATTTCGAATAAGCTAAGCTTGAGCACAGTACCAATATTGAACGAATTGCCCATCATGACCATAGGCTAATTTTCCTCACACCAACACACATTTGTGTCTCGACGCCAGGGGTCAAAATTATCGAAAAATTTTTTTTCTCAAAATATGAAAGTAAAGCATATTTACTACCCATAAAACTAAATGTGGGTATGAAATTTGCTCTTAAAAGGTGTTTTTTAATGCGTTTTAGTGTGTCAGTTATGTAAATTACGCCAATCTTAAACCTAGATCTATGATAATGACCCGGTTTTTAATGGACTCAGCATAGCCATTCATTCCCAGTAACACCCATGTATTTAGTATGATTACAACCGTCTTTTTATAGACTGCACTCTGGTTGGTTCACATTAAATATTTGGAATACTCCTAGCCAATCAAAACCACGATTTTCAACAACTAAAGAAAACAAAAGAGTATCGGATGTAAACAAAGATTGAAAAGTTGGGCTACTCTAGATATCGATAGTTACCATCAAGTCTAATCCTTATGTGTTCTGTATAATTTACAGTTCAACTCATATTTAACTATCGATATTATCGCCATGGCGCAACTTCCTTTCAACATCCTCCTGTTTCCTTCACCCGTCTCTTTCAATCCCTTCTTTCTCTCATTCCTTTTCATTTAATATTCATTACTGGACTTTTTTCACTTTTAGTTACTTGTTTATTCCAATTCTTTGGCAAAAATAAATGTGAAAGTTATTGATTCCTGTCTCCTTTCTCACCATCTCTAGATTCTATGCTCCTCAATGGTTCGTTTTCCTACCCCTCCCTCTCTATCTATCTATCTATCTATCTATCTATCTATCTATCTATCTATCTATCTATCTATCTCTATCTATCTATCTATCTATCTTACACCATACAATTCTATTGTTTCTTCTTTTTATTTCAATTTACAGTCATGACCGTTTTAAATGCGTATCTAGATCTAGATCTAGCTTAACAATCAGGTCCGGATCTGCTAGCTAGATCTAGATCTAGCATCTAGCTGTGCATCAATGTAGATCTAAAACTAATCTAAAATCTAGATCTAGGAACGGAATAGGGTACATATATACTTACAATTGATCCTAAAATAATGTTCGGGTAAAATTAATAGCAACCGCACCGAGAGAAACGTTTATCAAAGGATAAAAGAGGATCATAGAATCAACCCACTTGACCTTAACACGACCGCTCGTTGCATTGATTTAGTAATAGTAACTCGATTAGTGGTGAAAACTTCTGATAATTGTACAGAATCTTGCACATTATAAAGTTAAACTAATAGAAAATGATAGAAAAATAGTTTACCATTTGAAACAACCCGGTAGTAGAGCATAAAAACGGCCTTTGCTAAGCGGTCTTTACGATTTTATACCACCGAACTTCAACTGCGTTTTTCTCGCATTTATGAAATCCGACCCTCACCTGAACCCGTTTTTGAAATAGCTATAACTTTTTTTTTAATAAACATATTTTGAAACTTTTTTCACCACTTTAAAGCTTAGATTTTGGGCTTTCCAGTAGTATCAATATGTCAAAATGTATAAATGCCGCAAAACGTCTCATTTTGTGACGTCGCCACACATTTATACTACTCCTGTCTTGCTTCAAACCTTTTTTTTTTTTTATTTAGATCTAGTTTTGAAGTTAATAATTATTTTCTTTTAAATTGTTTTTGCTCTTATTGTGTCAATATTATTGTTGGACTAAAAAGCCTGTGATTTTCCCTCATTCAGCAAGGTCTGGATGGGCAAGGTTGTTGAAATTTTCATGAAATAACATATGCACTTGTAACTTAATTTGATTCTCATTATGTTCTTTGTTTTCAATGCTGCAAAGGAATGATGAAATGCTGCCTCAGTGTTCATAATACTCTTTTTTTTTATTTTATTTTTTATTAAATTATACACTGCTTAATATTCATACTTATGTGCTGTGGAGAATGTTTTGCAGGTACAGATATTAAAAAGGGCTGCTTTTCCCCCTATATTTTTAAGCAAAAATTGTACACCAGTCATCAAATTTATTTGAAGTTAAAACTACTTATTTTTTACTGGCTTATGCTGTTCTTAATTTATTTTCTGATTGTCAACCAATAAAAGAAAAAATTGAATATTTTGACTTCAACGTACACTGCTTGTTGCAATTGCATCCTGCAGTCCACTGGTTAAGTTTAGGGAATGAGCAAAGAAATTGGTGCATTGAAAAGGGCATATTATTATGTATTTTTTTAAAGTTTCTAGTACTAATTTTTTTTTTAATTTAAAGAGCTGAATGTGAAGAGATAAAAATATGCTTTGAAAATTATTTAGATATCCCTTTTATTACGTTGTCTCAGCTTATCATCACGCTGGCTAGCATCTCAATCTGCTTAAGATGAGGCTAATCAAACTGTATGTACCCTCTAACATGATTTTCAAAGAGTTATCTAAAGGTCAGGCTTTTGTGTCATTACAATGTTTTTTTGTCTGACAATTGTAGCTCTCTGTAGTCCTTTAGGAAGGGTAGAGAACGGTTGTGGTCAAGTGCCTTGATGTATGTGACACCAGTGGGATATTCTGGGCTTGTTGGATGAGATCGGGAATTTTCTCTTACTCCATTGTATGAATTGTCTGTGGTCAGCATATCATTTGCTTTTGGCTCCAAGTGCATATCATTTTTTTAAATAAATATCCCTTCACTTTCCCTAACATTATTCTAAACACTGACTGACTTGTACTAGCTTGATAAAGTACAGACACAAAGGTATTTCCTAAAAGGTTGGTAGACTTTTTCTTGCTATGGATCCACAAATATGTATTATACTGTAATCTGAATAGTCAAGAACAGATTTTTTTTTTTCAAAAAGTAACCATACTGCAAATTTTTCAGATATTTTATCCTTGAAAGTATGATATAGATTTTTTTTTTACAAGAAAACTTGTCAGGAGTTTCCTCAAAAGAGAAATGTAAGATCTATGATGTGTTGTTAAAATTGAATATCCTTAGGTCTTAAATCTAGATCTTTGAATTTGACTGATCGAAATTTAAATTTAAATTTGGTTAATTGTTTTTTTTTTAACTTAAACTTCACTGAAAGTAGGAAAAAAAGATCTTTTTAAATTTGTGTTGTTTTTTTAATTGTTTTTTAGGGTCTTCAATATTTTTCTACATTTTTTTTCTGCAAAATATGTCTTTCATTTTTAGTAAAAACTCTCAATTCAATGAATTTGATACTGTTTTCTTCATATAAATTGGAATGTAGTACATTATGTACACTTCTTTGAGCAATTGTACTTTGACATCATTGCTGCCTGTATTTTTTTGTATGTATTTTTTATGTTGGCATTATTTGTTTCTGTACAAATAGAACTTTTTTAAACTTTCAAGCTTATGTACTGTAACTTTGAATTTGATAATGCCGCTATGTCTTGTTTAAATACAAGGAACAAGAAACAAATATGTTTCATTATGAGGGAGACGAAAGTGCAATAAATTATTGTAGACAAAATGCATGTTCTGAGTTTCTTTTCTTTTGTTGTCACATGTGTAGTTTCATGGAAATTTATTTTCTTTTTCTCCCTCAAGTCTTTTATGAGATACATACAGTACATCTATACATTTTGTCAAGCTAATATTAATAAACCTAAAGAGGAAAGAAATGAATTGGTGACCAAAGATCAGGCCATGTGTTTTGCTGTTCATCTAACTACTGTACATCATTCTATGGATACATGTATTAACATTTATGTATCTTATTACAAAATTTGAATCAGCAGATTTTCACTGCCATCTTTTACAAATAAGGCTACATAATTTTCCTTCTACACGTACTAGTCATACAGAAAGTATGTATACATTAATTTTCCAAAATTAAGAAAGTGAAACTTCCCTGGTTTAACTTCATCTACTTTAACGATTATACTTATACTAGGTATCAAGTAAGATAATAACTGAATGAAAAAAGATACTGCGATATGCATCATTTCTGTTCATTAGATTGATAGACAAACAATACTAATAATATATGTAGTGCGTGTAGCTTAATTTTGACGAAAAACACTATATTTAATAATAAAGTATGGTTAGACTCAGCGAGATTCAAGATCAAGATGCCTGGGCCCACTCCCAGTTCCAGTTTTGAGCGTTTGGTCCTGACCGCTTTTCTTCCCTATTTTCGTTGCTGGTTACAATACAAGCGGCATCTGATCTATAGCATAGTAAAACTATAATAATGTGTGTAAGACTGTAACTATAATGGAACTTGATTGGAGGCTTATTTATTCGTAAAGTGATAAAATATCAAAATCAGAAGAACAAGAACAACAACAACAAAGACAAACCCAGTCTCTCCTCCCCTATTTTCGTTGCTGGTTACAATACAAGCGGCATCTGATCTATAGCATAGTAAAACTATAATAATGTGTGTAAGACTGTAACTATAATGGAACTTGATTGGAGGCTTATTTATTCGTAAAGTGATAAAATATCAAAATCAGAAGAACAAGAACAACAACAACAAAGACAAACCCAGTCTCTCCTCCCCAAGTCCCACAGTGTAATTTTTGGCTGAGTCTATGCACTTCATGTAGCCTTTTTGTCCAAATTTTGACATGGGCACTATAAAATTATATACATGTATTGTGTTTCTGTTTAAATAATGGACATAAACGTGTAACGCAATTATTTTGTTAAAAACAGGAAATATTTCTGAAGACCTTTGAGAGATTTGAACTTTATTTGATGGTTCGGCCACAGAATATGATTAAATAAAATCCACTCATATAAAATGCGTACGGTATAGCAAAATTTGGACAAAAACACAACTTCATAAGTACATGTATAATAATAATTATACTATATTATAGCACGTATAGCGAAATTTGGACAGAAACCTATATGATATAGAACAAAGTGGCAGGAACAATATAATAATTAAAGTGGGTAATTACACTCCCGTAAATTTTTCCCCTGCAACATAGGCTAAATGATCGATTGTTTTGTTGTTGTTTTCTTTCAAAAGTACTTTGGGTTAATACAGATATTAGGTATGTTTTGATTCACACGAATTGGCAAAAGAACTAAGGTCACAATGTATATTTCTTGATTTTGTTTCATGAACGTATTCAGCCAACCAAACCTGAAGCCTGCCTCCATCATGTCCATGTTGCTGACTTTATTAAAACACTGACTATTTTGTCTAGAATTTGCTATACTTAGCCTACGATCTTGGCAAAGACTCGCACGGCCTGTCTCTCACCATTTTACCCTTTCCCGTGTTTTATTTTTTTTTAATGCACACTTCTGAAATTCTTGTTCGGCAGTATTTTATTAGGTCTAAGCTTAGATCTAGATCTAGATTCTAGCTTCAGTTGAGAAAGTCCTAGGTCTAGATTTCTAGATCTAGAATAGATCCTGACCCCCTTTTCTTCCTTTTGAAAGCTGGTTACAATCGCCATCTGAGACAAACGCTGGGCATTTTTAAACGAGTGCATGTACTAGACACATATCTAGATCTAGATATAGATTCTAATTTTGCTTTTAAATAAGTTATTTTATAGAAAGATGAAAACTGGGGTTAAAGCTTTTCAGACAAAACACCGCTACAGTTTGCAATGCAGCGTCTGCCATTCCTCAAGTCTGACCATTCGCCTTGGAAAAGCATACACTATGCTAGGCAAAATATGAGAATTAGAAAACAAACAAACATTTTCTGCACAATATATTGAAAAATCTTAAACACAACGTTAATTTTCTACAGTTTTTAATAATTCAAACCCCTGGAATTTCAATATTATCCACAATCTTTACAATAAAAGGCGCACAGCCCAGCCCATGAGCATGAAGTGATGTGCTTATGTCGCGGTAGCAAAAAATTATAAACAAATCACTAAAAGCTGAAACCGACCAGGAGACACACATAAAACATGCACAAAACATTTCTATGTAATATTTATTTCATATTTTCTGTTTAAAATTTGAAACAATGAGTTGAAATGAAAAATATGCTGTCATGTTTGAGTAGATCTAACAACTCGTCGCCACGTAAACTTCAATTTCTGCCGTTTCCCGACTAATACCTCTGTGTTTCAAAAGCTAAAGGATAAAATATGATATATACTGAACTTTAAAACTGTTTTTAACAATAAGGATCCCTCTAAACAGTGCGAATTTGCTTTTCTAAGTGAAACGGTTGCAACCTTACTCTGATTTTAACGGACATAGCGAAAACGCGCAGGCCATTCTAGCGCTGTGACGTCAGAGTCTTCTCGGACGTCCGCAAAATTGATAGACCAGTGAGGCGCTCGCTGCGAAGGTATCACACAGAATTTTCCGAAATCTCTGTAGCGCTTACTGCCCGCTGATTTGCGAATTTCTTTCAGACTTTTTGTCGTCGACTCACTAATCCACCAACATTCATCATGTCTGACGCTGCTGTTGCTGCCCCTGCCGCTCCTGCTGCCACCCCAGCCAAGGCTGCACCCAAGGCTAAGAAGGCCGCGAAACCCAAGGTTCCAGCCAGCCATCCCCAGTACAAGATTATGGTCGCCGCTGCCATCACTGCTCTCAAGGAGCGTGGCGGTTCATCTCGTCAGGCCATCCTCAAGTACATCAAGGCCAACTACAAGATCGCCAGCAATGACGCTACCACCAACGCCCACCTGAAGAAGGCCCTGAAGGACGGCGTCACGGCTGGACAGCTGAAACAAGCCAAGGGAACCGGAGCTGCTGGATCTTTCCGCCTGGGCGAGAAGAAAGTCGTCGAGAAGAAGCCCGCCAAGAAGGTGACCAAGGCCAAGAAGCCCAAGTCCCCAGCCAAGAAGGCCGCAGGAGCAGCCAAGAAAGTCGCCAAGCCCAAATCTCCAGCCAAAAAGGCCGCTGCCAAAAAGCCAGCTGCTGCCAAGCCAAAGTCCCCGGCCTTGAAGAAGAAGCCCGCTGCCAAGAAGCCAAAGTCTCCAGCCAAGAAGGCTGCAGCGAAGAAGCCAGCCGCCAAAAAACCAGCAGCTGCCAAGAAGCCAGCCGCCAAGAAAGCCGCAGCTAAGAAGGCCTAAGCTCCGCTCTCAAGCTCAAAGCCTAACCCAAATTAACGGTCTTTTTCAAGACCACCCCCAATTGTCACGAAGGATTTGCTTCATGACTAGTTTTAACCAACAGACTTCACTTTCTGTACAATACTAGTACTTCTTTCCTTTTTCCCTTCACTTCTTACTGCTGTGATTACAATACTGTCTACAAATATTCTAAGACACATTTCCTACCCGGCATGAGTAGTGCTTGTGATAAAGCAATCGTTGGGATTGAGAAAGATTTAGAGGAAAAACTTGGGAGGGACAAGAGTGTTAAATTTGGAAGGTTTGCTGATGTGCCAGAAAGTTGTGTGAGTCGTGTGATAAGAACTACCTGTGATATTTTAGGACCTAGAGGAGATCAAAAAAATGGATGTCGTGTCCAGTGGACATTTTGCACTAATTCTACTATTCCTTGTTTTAAGGGAAACCGATTTAATTGTTTTTTTGAAGCAGCTGCTTCTATCATTTTTCATTTACCTACCATTGTTAAATTCTTTTGTTCG
Source organism: Elysia chlorotica (assembly GCA_003991915.1). NCBI lineage: Eukaryota > Metazoa > Mollusca > Gastropoda > Plakobranchidae > Elysia > Elysia chlorotica. Next base: position 16,756 of record RQTK01000461.1, read on the forward strand.
GGTGTTCTGCATGAAAATCCAAACCTAAAGATTGAAAGTGTTTCTCTTGATGTTCAAGATTTAACTTTAATGTCTTTAGTGTGTGCTGTTGCACTGTTTTTTATCAAGGTGACAGGACCTTACTGGAATCTTGTAAACAGCAATGTTAAATACTATAATTTTCACATTTATGTTAAAAATATGACCGCAAAGTTTGAAAAATGGGTTTTAGATCCTTCTGATTTGGTTAACGTGAATATTACATCAGTGTTTGATGGTGCATTTGAAATTAAAACCTGTACATTTCAATCTGTACATGATTTTGTATTAAATAATGATAATGAAATAATTATACAATGTCTTAAAGCTATGTGTGCTGAAGCTCTACAAGTAACAAAAAGACAACTCACAGATTTTCTTCCTGGGGGGAAGTTTGAAGTTGTAGATGAAAAAATGAAAGAACAACTTCAACACTGTCCGCTTACCAATCTCGTTGGAGAAAGCGCTTTTGGAGATTTTGATTTTGACGTTTCCAAGAGAAGAAATGCTTCTCTTCACAATAGATCTTCTATGCATGTTATTAAAAGAAATAAAACTGTAAATTACATTTCAACCAAGAGCAGATCACAGCTCAGTAAGCTTTTTAGAATAGCTAGAAGAAGAGGAAAAGTTCTGAGAAAAGAAAGCACTGAGCACGAAGAAGAAGTGAGAAACAACGTCAGAGAAATAATGGCTGAAAACCAAAGTAAGAAAATTAACAAGGAGGTGGAAGTGATGGAAAAAAAGTCTACAATTTCTAGTAACGTAAGAGCCCATGGTGGGCCATGTGAAACTGCTGACGATGTGGATAATTTGTTAGAAATGTTGAAAAAACAGAAATGTTCAAAAACAAAAATACTCGAGATCTTCAGATGTGAAGTAAGATACCAAAAGGTAGTCATTGGCAGAGCAAAACTTAAAATGGGTACCCTTGATGAGATGGTTGCAATGTTGAAAGAGACGCTGTCTGGATTTGAACCCCACAGTAAACGTAGTCGACTTGTATAAGCAATATTTATTCATTAACTAAGGTGATTTTTTACATTGCTTTGTTTTCTGTTATAATCTGATTACTCTGATTATATGTAAAATACATGTGTGTGCATGATTTTTTCAATATACCTTGACTATTATTAGCTCAATGAAGACATGTAAAGATGTATGTAGATGGGAAAATCTTAAAATTGCCTATTATTTGTATGAATTTTTTAAAATAATTATTGCCTTCATGAAGGTGTTGTGGTTGATAATTTTATGTATTTTACCACTATTTTGCATATTTTTTAAAACAATGTGATGCATATCTCCAAAGGAATCAAAACATTTCTTTCTTGTCTCTTTAAAATTGACTTTTGCAGCCAATCAAAAATATCAAATTTTATTGCTTTTCACAAATTCTTCTGATTCGGGTTCTCAGAAAGTGAACTTTATAAGACATGATTTCTTTCAACCTATTTTAATGTATAGAACTATAAATTATCTACATTTTGATATATAATTTGTTCTTGTACTATTTCAATGTGATTTTTTATGATTTTTTGAAAATTGTCGATTTTCAGAATTTTTGTCTCCCTTGCTTAAATATTGCAAAAACAACTTTGGACCATGTTTGTGGTTCTAAATAAAGCGTTTATTATTATTTTAAACCTCTGAAAAAAATTGGGCTTATTGTTGGTTATATAGAGATTGTGTTCAGAGAGTTGTGAGTATGTGTGTTGGTTATTTTTTTTACGGGGAGTCTCCGAAAACGAGATTTTTCACATATTGCGCGTAACGCTTATTTTAAATATTTAAAAAATTCATAACTTTCTTTAAAATGCTAGTACATGCAAAAATTTGGTATCATTTTAATCAGAATAACAAGTTCTATGCACTGATGCATTAAAGGACAAACTATGGTGACTTTGAAATTTTGGTTTGGACTATCTACTAAGATCTCGCAGCTATCGTACTTCACTGAGTCTGCATGCTTGCCACTGTCGATAGTCTGTCTCCCACGTGTGTTGCAGGCCATTGCTTATGGTAGCCCGTCCATACTAACTTTACTGTACAATGTATTGCCGTGTTTGTGGACGTACTGTGTTGCTTGTCCAACGTCTGCACTAATGTTGACGGGCCCGAGTAAGAATGACGCCTTGACGATGTTAGATTGTTACCTGCTGCCACTGCCTGGAGTGCCAGCCAAGAAACAGGGCGGTGAGACTGGACGCAGCCCGAGCCGGTCACATTTTTGCCATTTTGATTTTGAAACATTATTTTGCTAAAGATGCGCACAAGAAAATGTGATCTTATTCTTAGCAACTTTTCTTACATCGGCAGCGACTTTGTGAACCCAGTGGCCTCTTTTGTTTGTTTTAAAATCCGTGTAGTCTTACTCTTACTAAGTCTTAGTCTTATGCTTAAAATTAACATTAATAATTAATAATAATACAGCATTAAAGACTAAGTACCGGTAACACAACAGTTAGCACAAATGACAGAAACACCTGGAGATCTGGTGTGAGATCAGCCATGCGTGCAGCAAGCCAGCTACCTGGAAGGGGGTCCACTGACGTGGATGTTGCCCCAGTACCTGCACGTTAATCAAAATACCGATGATGATGATGATGATGATGATGTAACACTGTATAACTATAAGTGACTGTACTGTAACAAAAAAACTAAATATCAGTTTTCCTAAAATAGTAAAAACTTGACTTTGGCAAGTTCATGTAGAGTGTAGCTCGAATCTATGGACAGAGTTATAAACATTTGTAAAAATTTGTAATTTATAATTTAAACTACATAGATATCTAAACCATAACCAATCATTAAGTTCATGTTGGGGGTGATTGTGACACCCCTTTTCCAGAGAGGGAATAATGCGAGCCCTATCAGTATCAGTATCAATCATGTATCATTCCAGAGAGGGAATAATGCGAGCCCTATCAGTATCAATCATGTATCATTCCAGAGAGGGAATAATGCGAGCCCTATCACTATCAGTACCTGTATCGTGTATCAAAGTTCTAACCACCCCGGGTGACTGACAAATAAAGAGGAGTCGACACAAATTTTGATGGCCAAGACAGAAGAAAGCTGATCTGAGACTGAGTGAGAATCAAGAGAGAAAGAGACGAAAATATTGGAAAAAAGCCGAGGAGATGGGATCATTAAGTGGACAATGAAGAGAAGAGTACAGTGTATAATTTAAAAAAATAAAAGAGATGCAAAACAGTCAAGTAGGTACCACAAGGCGAAAAGCTGATTTTGAAATTCAAAGCCAGTGTCATTTGAAGTCTACATCATGTAATGCAAAGCATTGTTCAAAACAAGAAAACCACATTTTTTAAAACTCAAACATTAACAATAAACAAAACAGTTGCTCGATTTTAAAAACAGCAAAAATGGGGCTAGATTTTAATCTTAAATAAAAAAAAAATGCAGAGCCAGAGGCAGTACACATGGTAATCATTTAATCAATACGGTACAAAAAGTGTCCCTACCTTCTAAATTCTAAAGAAAAATTAATAAGAAATAATCTTGTTCTTCAGTGGTGAAAAATACAGATTTAGCACACAAAAACTGCTATTAGTATTAAGGGCCCGAGTAAGAATGACGTCTTGACTATGTTACCTGCTGCCACTGCCTGGAGTGCCTGCGCCTGCCAGCCAAGAAACAGGGCGGTGAGACTGGACTGCAGCCCGAGCGGGTCACATTTTTGCCATTTTGATTTTGAAACATTTGCAAAAGATGCGCATAAGAAAATGTGATCTATTCTTACTCTTAGTCTTACAGTCTTAGCAACACTTTTCTTACATCGGCAGTGACATTGTGAAACCAGTGGCCTCTTTTGTTTGTTTTAAAATCCGTAGTCCTACTCTTATGCTTAAAATTAACATTAATAATTAATAATAATAGTTTTTTAATACACGTAACAGCATTAAAGACTAAGTAACAGTTAGTACAAATGTAACAGTACTAACACTGTAAGCGTAACAAAAAAAAAAACTAAAAATATCTGTTTTCCTAAAATAGTAAAAACTTGACTTTGGCAAGTTCATGTAGAGTGTAGCTCGAATCTATGGACAGAGTCACATGTATAAACATTTGTAAAAATTTGTAATTTATAATTTAAACTAGATATCTATACCATTACCAATCATTAAGTTCATGTTGGGGGTGATTGTGACACCCCTTTTCCAGAGAGGGAATAATGCGAGCCCTATCACAGTATCAATCATGTATCATTCCAGAGAGGGAATAATGCGAGCCCTATCAGTACATGTATCGTGTATCAAAGTTCTAAAAATCTAACCACCCCGGGTGACTGACAAATAAAGAGGAGTCGACACAAATTTTGATGGCCAAGACAGAAGAAAGCTGATCTGATTGAGACTACTGAGACTGAGTGAGAATCAAGAGAGAGAGAGAGAGACGAAAATATTGGAAAAAAGCCGAGGAGATGGGATCATTAAGTGGACAATGAAGAGAAGAGTACAGTGTATAATTAAAAAAAATAAAAGAGATGCAAAACAGTCAAGTAGGTACCACAAGGCGAAAAGCTGATTTTGAAATTCAAAGCCAGTGTCATTTGAAGTCTACATCATGTAATGCAAAGCATTGTTCAAAACAAGAAAACCACATTTTTTAAAACTCAAACATTAACAATAAACAAAACAGTTGCTCGATTTTAAAAACAGCAAAAATGAGGGCTAGATTTTAATCTTAAATAAAAAAAAAATGCAGAGCCAGAGGCAGTACACATGGTAATCATTTAATCAATACGGTACAAAAAGTGTCCCTACCTTCTAAATTCTAAAGAAAAATTAATAAGAAATAATCTTGTTCTTCAGTGGTGAAAAATACAGATTTAGCACACAAAAACTGCTATTAGTATTACTGTATTAGTATTAAATTACGGATTTACAGCGTGTACTGGTGTAGCGATAAAATCCGTTTTATTACGACGTCCCTCTCCGTCTCTTTTTATGTTTTTCCTTACCACAATACCACATAGAAAAAGCTTATTAATATTATTTTTTACTTTGAGTCATATTTTAAAGAGTTTTTTCCCCTAATAATTGACTCGTAAGTCGTAGTCGTATGCATGTATTTTGCCATTTGGAAGAAAAAACTGTGGCGCGATATGAACAAAGTGCTACTGCTAGTGTATGTGCCATGCAATTTTTAGTTATCAAGATATTGTCACAAAAATATTACTCTAAGCTAACACCGTAACAGTATTTTTTCAATGCAAAACCTGACTTTCACATTATTTTTTGGCTTTAACAACTTTTTAAACCTGACAAATAATCACACAAGCTAATAATAATATTTGATCTGTGACTGACAAGACATTTTTTTTCCTTGGGCCTCTTTCAATGTTTCATCAGGTGAAGCTAAACTAAATTAACATCATTCTCTTTAGAGTCGTGATTCATTCTCAAGGTAGGCCTACTTTCTTGCAAAGAAAGAATTTGCTAGGATTAGGAATAGTTTTGAAATAAATATTTCTTTCCTGACTGTAAATTGGCCTAAAAATAAAATAATGCACGTCTGTTATTGATGACATCCATCATGGTTGAGCGTATGTACATGTACTTGGTTAAAAAAAAAAAGAAGCTAAAGTAAGGTAAGTAATTAGTAAAAAGGGATCATGCATATCGATAAATGACTTGTGCCCCTTACAAAATGCGACCAGATGCGGAGTTGGTAGACTGCGAACTGCAGGCCCTATAGTTGTAAACTGATAGTAACTGTGTGTTCTAACCATGAGATACCTGGTGTTCACCCCCTTTTGCTTGGGTCGGTATTACATGTAGTACAATGTATTTTCAGCTGAGACTGGGGTCCTGATATCCTCGTCTTGTGATTTTGTCTCGTGTGTGGCAGCACATAAAATTCTCAGACATTAGTCTTGGGGTCCGTTGCCGTATAGGGGATCTTCACTCCTACAAAAAGTGCATCTTTTTAGGGCAACATAATAGAAAATGTCATCGATCCACATTAAGTTCCAACATAAAAGTAAAACGGCTTTTCGTGTCTATCACCCATGAAAGAAATATACACGACTTTCTCATTTAAAAAAATCGATTTTTATGGCTTATAAATTTTCATTGTATGGGCACCGTCGTCTTGGTGTCTTTTCTCTATGAATATAGACGTCTCTTGTTGAGATAAAACTTTATTCAGACTCGGAGAGATCAAAGAATTTCAACAGACAGCTGGAATAATAAGGCTTTTATCCTGCTCAATGTCTTGAGCGAAAGACTTTCACTATTATTATAGTGACAGCATTAATAGTAAAAGCTTTTCGCTCAAGACATTATTCAACCCACGTTCAGATCAGTGGCGATGAAAGCGTTATACACGTATGTCCTTCTGTAGATCTACTGGCACATTAATGTATTCATTGGGTAATAAAGAAGATTCACTGCAAAGGTCATTTGTGCTTATGTCCCCTGAAAACTTTTTATTTCAGCAAAATTTCTCCTAAAAATCGGTATGTTTTCGTGAGTTGTATTAAAAAAATCTACAAATAATGAGAGTACGCCTGTAAAAGTAGTTGTTCCTGATTACGATAATAACATAACAGTCGCTCTGAGAGACCCTGTTAATATTGGACTAGTAAAAGTATAAAGGATTGTCTATTGTGTCTTTAAAAAAGACTTGTTCGTTCAACATAAACTTCTACCGGTTTCTCAATAACACAGTAAACATTTCGGCAATGCCACTTTTTTGTGTTTTGTTTTGTTTTTTTGCAAAATAAACTATGCCACCATACTTTAAAGTGGGTAAAAAGAGAGAGAATGAAGGAAAGTACAGTAGTATTACAAGTATCACCAAACAATAGAAGTGGGTCTAAATAATTCTATATCTATCCTATACTTAAGAGGAGGAGAGTAAGCACACTGTAGTTAAGTACGAGAGCAGTGGAGAGATAAAGATGGGGTGAAAGAGAGGGAGAGAGATAACAGGGATAGATATAAACAATAGATAGAGAGAAAAACAGATAGACTGAGGGTGAGAGAATTAAATTTATAGCTGTACAGGTATTAAAACAAAAAGGTTGTCTTATCCCAGTTTCTGGGTGTGTAGGTGTACATTTCTGAAAATCCCTAAAAATAAACTAGTACAGATCCAATTATAATAACACAGACTTTAGTTTAGGAATCGTGTAACAATTTACACAAGATGAAGTAACATTTACGACTTTCCGCACTTTCCCAGGGCCTTTATCGGTCTGCCTCATGACAACTGAAGACATTTCAACACTTTTATTTTTATTTCACTATATAGATTTATTAAGTCCAAACATAGCGCGAGGTGCATTAAAAAGCTTCTATCTGCAGTTCTGGTAAAATTAGAGAAAGGTCCTATTTACATGGTATAATCATCAATTTTCAAACAAACAAAAAACTTTAGAGATTGACAGCCCGGTTATAAAACAAAAGAAGAAGAAACATTAGGACTAATGATCCACTCATTAACCTGTTTTAATACTATTGATTGCTATTTGTTTTTTCTCAAAGGCGAAAAGGTGCAGATGGAGCCTTTTTAATGTCACCTCTCAAATCTGGTTGTCATTTCAACGATATATAAATTATATTCATTAAGATGTTCCATGCCACTTAATTGTGGCGTTAGAGTTAGAGATCATTGCTCGCCATTCATATATTTCTATCCCTCGTCCAGGCTGCATTGCGTCCAGACCGGGCATGAAATTCTCTCATCACGTCATTGGTTCCAGGGTAAAGTTTGATTGGTTACCGATGCAGACTCTCTCACCTACCGTCTTCATGTTGCCATGAGACCCGCTATCGCAACGCCTCTAGTGATGGGGTGCTGCTACCTAGCACCAGTTTACTTTGAAAATCCATAACTATATAACTATAACAAGAAAAAGCTAAGAACCTAATTTTTTTGTTGAACTGAAATTGAAAGTTCTACCGCACCCATCCGTCACCCGGAATCCTCAGACGTGGGTTTTTGACTTGTTCTCCCGCCCCCGTAGACGCTCATACACCCCCCCCCCTCTTTTATGGGCTCTCTCCCCCACACACACACACACACACACACACACACACACACACACACAGAGCGCAGGTGTAGCCAGGCTCAGCCAGGCTTGACTGTGAACTAACATAATAATCTGTCGCCGGGTCGATCGCTCCTCTCAACTAATCGATAACCTGTCCGATCTGGAGCTGGCCTACATTCCTCTGCACTTCTGGGCCTCCCTCTCTCTTGTGTGCGGTTTATCGTCCTCTTTCTTTTCTTCATCGTTCTGCCTTTCCAGTGTTAAGGTGTAAAGTTTTTAATTCTTTAACATATTTTGACTTTACATGCATAACGTTTTTTTTTCCTATGTATTTGCGACACAAGCTCCAATCCCATCTTGTAATTCTCCTTCTTTTACTTCACCTTTCTGCACGTCCAATGTAAAGTTTATGTACTTGTACTATATTTGTATTTATTTCGTTTCCTCCTCTATGTTTGATACATCTCATCCCTAATTCCTTCGTGCACGTTTCTCCCTTTTTTTCACCGCTCTGCACGTTGAAATTGAAGTTGATCAAAGCTTCAATTAATCTATTTTGACTTTATTCAATTTTTCCCAATCCCTAACCCTTTTATGTATGTTTTTCCTTTTTTTACTTAAACTTTCTGCACTTTCGGTGTAAGATTAACTATTAATTTGTGTCTGTTATATTTTCTGACTCTCCGTTTGAGAGACATTAGCACCAATCGAGACGCTTGTCCTTCTTTTACTTCGCCGTTCCACTGCCAGTGTAAAGTTTATATTTTTTTAACTCTATTTTTTGGTACCGACGTCAAACACATAGATATAGAAAATGTACCCTATATAAAGATAAGTAATTTAAAAGTCCAATCAATAGTTAATAGACAAACCCAAATCAATAAAGATTTTTCGTTTCTTTTCCTTTCCAGCTGATTAAAAATGCTGATTTTGCATTAGGCGGTTCGGTCCTGGGTTCCTATCTCTTTCTCAAGTGGCAGGCTTGTTCTTGTTGTTTAATGCCCTCCAAGGGCTTTTCGGTCGATTCCTTTGACAGGGCCTAGAAAAGGCAGTTATTGTAGAGTCCCCCCACAACCTAATCAAAGCCCAGCAGACGAGGCTCGCGTAATTTGTCCCCGAGGTCTGGAGGGTCCCTCACTTAACAGCGAGTGTGTCCTGTGTGCTAAGCCGGTGACAAACCGCCAAACTTGCATGAGAACCTGCTGGGGTGCTGCCTCGTCGTCTTAACGTCTTTACCTTGTCGTCTGCCACTGAAGATTATTACAGTATTTGCAACCCACATGGCAATAAGGCAATAACGGGTGACATGGTAATCACACCCGTTAGGCATGGGGGGGAAGGGTTCTGGGTGCACAAAGGCCATTGGCTACAAAAGTCTGGGATAGACCTATGTTTAGACACTGGTGCAGGTTTCCTTACCTATCGTCTTCGTTTTCGTTTTGTCCCTTTTATCGCAAGACCTCTGTTTCTGACTCTCCGTGAAGCATAGATCTAGAGTCTACTATTACTAACACGCCATGACCTCTCAGAGCAGGGCCAGCGATAACCCGTCAAAGCGACTGCTGGCGTTGATTTGTGCCAGAGCTGTCCAGACTTGCAGACGATTCCTCCGGGTAATTCCGATAGGCTACGAGACTGCGAGTCCAGCATGTCTAGATCTAGATCGGTACGTGTGTAATAAATCTAGATATACAGCTCAGTTTTTACGCCTTTAGTTAACCTGTTACATGTACAGCGCGGGGCAAGAAAATGTACACCGGCTCGGGTGGGCCTCGGAACCTCTGAAGTATGAAGTGCCGGTACCCTACGGTAGGGGAAAATCACACAGAACACCTGGGACTTTGGAACTAGGCTGATTGCTCAGCCATTAGTGCTTTGGGCGGACTAGCAGGAACTTGGAAGATCGAAGCTCGAATTTCAGCCGGTGCTTATCTATCATATCCTACAAAAAATCGTTCGGGGAAACTTACGTGACGTAAGACTGATGAAAGACTACTCTCGCAAAGCTAACGAGTGCAACTCACACAATTTTTCTCCAATGAGTTTTTTTTGTTATCTTTGCCCCCCCCCCCCCTTTTTTCTTTTCGTTGACCAAAAACAAATGAAACGAAAAAGGATAACAACAAAGAAAAAAGGTTAACAACAAAAAAAGAGTTACGGTAATAACATAACATTTGCCACTGTAACAACAACATCAACAACAAGAAGAACATCCACAACAGCAACAACAACGGCAAAAAAAAAAAAAACGCCGGATGAAGAGAAAAGGATGGAGAATTTGTTCTTACTTCATTCAACAGTTCGGACCAACGCAACATTATGTGTTAGTAGTTGTGGTGAGCGAAATCACATCTTCCCGTTTATGCGGCGCTCGCCACGTCTTCTTTTTCTTTTTCTTTTCTTTTCATATCATTATCAATCATTATCAACAACACTTAAGAGAAATATGTCAAACATAGACACACATACACGCGTATTGTAACAGTAAATATGGTTACTGAGAACGCATTTGTTTGATTTGGGACTGAAAATAAAAAGAGATAACGCCAATGTCGAAATAAATTATATCTCATAACTTTAAAGGGAGTAAAAATTTAGACATGCAAGAAATGAATGTCCTTGTCCGGATGCGCTGAAAACTGAAAATGTATATTAATATTTTGATCGCTTTAAGGATTAAAAAGAATCGGTGTTGGTAGTTTGGGTTTCTTTTTTATGATTTGTTTTGAGTCTTTGTACCGGTAATTCATTATACTACTTTTTAAGGGGTTTGTTTGATAGATAGAACTATTTTGAAAAAAAATAAATAAAAAAAAATAAAAAAAGAACCGCTATTAGTTATGCATCTAGTTGGTTAAAAAATCTACAGATAGGACAACAAAAAAATCAACAGGTGGGACAAAACACTGCATCGATCTTAGAGTGTAGGGAGAAAAGGGGGACCACGTAGGTAGAAAAGTCGACCCATGTGCGTTCAATGATAATAGCCCCGCAATGTTCAGCACCGGTGCCGTGCCATGCCAGACCGGACTTGTCGCGCGCTTCTCGCTCTCGGCGTGCATTGATCTGCCGCGTACCGTACAGAGTTTGGATTCTACTTGTAAAATCTAGAGCTGAGAGAGAACTGAAGGAACAGGCAGTGCTAAATCTACACTGCATTCTTCACCGCCACTGCCGCAGGACTGTTCCGTGTGTTCTGTCGGGCGACCCTTCGCTACAGCCATGGTAAGTCGATCTGATCTTGGCACATAGTTGTCGATATTGATTCTCATTAATCAATTGATTATTCTTAAAACAAATCAACCAGTGTGTTTTGCTATGTAGCCTTAGTGAGCTTAAGTCCACTTTGTGTTCGTGAGTGGAATAGGTTACGTTCCCATTGAAAAATGTTTTAATGGTAAGTCCAGACTAACTGTTTAGTTACGTGTGGTAGATATCGGTGCCCTCAAAAGGACATTATAGTATAACATTTACTTGTACTTTATTTCCTCTATTAAAAACAAAACAAAACAAAAACAAAGCATCAATAAACCAAATACGATGTCATGTAACATAATCGCAGTAAGTTGACTGACTCTTTTGACTCCGTATATACATGTACCTGTAGTACTGTAAAGTCAAATCAGAGGGCATGCTTGTAGTAACCGCGAAGGCTAAAAGGTTAGAACGAACGAGATGCGGCCCACTCTTATTAATAGTTAACTAGTAATATTAATAACAGTTTGTACTTTAAATTAAAAAAAAGGCTTAACATATTGCATCTCTAGAGTCAGCCTACAGTATTGAAAACAGATGGAAGAGTAGATAGATACATGTATACAGATAAACAGGTCACACAATTATGTTTATTTTATCTTAACAGGTACACCTGGTGATATAGTTAGCGGGACATTTTAAGATCAAAAGATTGATAAATCACTTTTTTTAATCAGACAAATTGTGTCCCCACCCTTATGTTTTATTCTTGCGCTTGAATCGGTTTACAGATCAACCACAACACTAAAACCAATCAATGAAAAATGAACGTGTACCTCTGTAATGCCACACTAACAAAGTATTATATTTTTTATTTTTAAAAAATGACAGAATGTAACATTTACGCAGTGTTGTCAATAACATCCCACCCACCCCCAATACACACACACACACACTCACTTCGACCCACATGCACATGAATATTGTAACTAGTTATTACCTTTCCCTTAGCCTAAGTGCTCTGTGTTTTGTGATCTAAAATTAGCATACAGCTCAGTTATGGTTCAATCTATATTCTACAACCGTTTGTATTAATTCCTTTTCTTTTTATGTAAGTGTGTTTGTTACGCCTTTCAGTCTTTTCAGTTATCTTATTAATTCTTTATTTTTAATCTTCTTTTATTTTACATACTTTGAAATAAAATACATTACATAGAGCAAGACGAGTATTAAAACACGCACTAGTTTTTTTCCATCCCCTTTTTTTTTGTCTGCCTTGTGAGTCGGTAATGTTAGACGCTATCAATGACAACTCATAGTCATAAAGCACCATCGTTGTACATGTGTACACCAATTTTATCATGATCAGCAAACAGAGCAGGACAAAGAAATTTCTACCGTATTCTCTAACGATGTTAACTCTAACAATAACACTAACAGGCTCTTAGCAAAACCATCGAGAAGTAGAACGCGGGTAATGAGGACGTAAACTTGCGAGGAATGACGATCAATTATCACTACACTCAGTCAGCGATAGGCCTAGTACGACGCGTCCTCAGCTTCCTGCTAACGCAGCCCTTGCGATTCACATGACGTTAACTGGTGACGTTATCGTGCCCTTTTGGCACGTGATTTTCTGATCGTTCATAGACCCAGCGAGTCTTGGACAGAGCTACGGTACGTCGCCGGTGTAGATTTCCCTACGACATGACGTGTATCGTCTTCGCCTTCGCTATGGGCCCCTGATCGCAAGGCCCCTCTAATCAGCAATGTTACCCGGTAGTGTGTGGATCTCCGTGATTCATAACAGAGTTATGTCCAGGGCGCAGTCAGAAGCAGGCTTGTTTACAACTCTGCTAAAGGACAAAAAAAAACACAACAACACACACAAACCAAAACAATAAAGGAAAAACCGTCAAGAAAACAATCAATATTTAGATCGCTGTTACTGATAACAAGCCTATCTAATTAGGTTAGAGAAGGGTAACGCAGTATTGTAACTTATAAGTCTATAGATACATTATCCGGTTAATTGAAATAGTTATCCTTTGTTTTAGAGCTGGTCCTGCGAATGCCGAAAACATGAGAACAATGTTGGTAGGATGAGCAAAGATATAAGATAAATTATTTCTCTTTATAGTTACAATCACGAAATGAGGGGACATAACAGAGGGGGGTTCATAACAGAGTTATGTCCAGGAAGCTTCTAGTTTTTTAAACTAATTTTTTGCAGTGAGTCCATGATGCGTCGCCGTATAGCAGTAAGGAAATTACATAATTGTGTATTACTCTTAGTTATAGATCTCTTGAAATTTCTCTTGATATGAAAAAGTCGTTTAGCTTCATAAACGTTGATTTTGCTTGTGCTATTCTGATCCCTATTTCTTTGGTGGTTTTGCCATCACTAAGTTATTGTTTGTCCGAGATTTTTGAAATGCTGAACTTGTTAAATTTGTTTTGCTACTACAATTTTGACGTGGATATCTTTTTGTTTACTAACGATCATTGTTTGGTTTTGCTCATGTTCATGTCAAGCCCTTTTTGTTTATTATTACTGTTTACAACTTAAAAAAATTATATCAGGTATCTTAAAAAGTAATACAATATAACACCGTTTCCCTCTCTCTGAGTTAACGTAAACCGTAAACTGTAAATGCAGCTGTCGGGAAACTTGACGATTTGACGTTGTGTTATTTGTCGAGCGTTGCTCTGAATTAGCGACTTCCTTCTGCGTGGGACTAGGTGTCATCAACATTCAGGCCCGTTAAACCTACTGCTACTACTACTAACATCTGCATCTGAGGAGGTAGGAGGTTAGGCGCTAACCCGGCAGAGGCGCGTTCGAAACTTGTCATCATGTCGCCTTTCTCTGTACCTTTTGAGTCGGTGCTGGTGTCAGAAAACAGTATAATGTGACAAACTGAGACCCATGCTCTTTCACTATGTAGGAGAACATTAACTTTTCAGACATTAATCGCGGGATCTGTCCACGAGAAATCTCAGCTGCTGACATTTGACATGTATTATTGGACTCATAAATTTCCCACGACCGTCCATGTAACCCGAATATTTATTTCTCTTTCCTTGATCGATCGGTAGGCGGTGCCGTGAGAGAGAGCAGATCACAGAACAGGTGTGTGGGGATGAACGGGCTAGTTCGATCTCTGTGCTAGAGCTAGAGCCAGCTTGGTGGAGTCCACACAGTCACACTGATGGCAGCGCAGACTTGGCGGTGCGCGCGGTGTGAATGGCGCAGCTTGGACTAAACATAGTTCGGGAATTCCGATGAGAGAGTGATACTGTGTGACAAGCAGAAAGATCGGCTGAGAACAGACTGGTGAGTGGTCTTTTAGATCTAACTAAAATATTTTTTCTTTTATTTGAATTAGACAATGTCCACTTATATGAAGGGCATCTGATTTTAAGATTGTGTTCATTTTGTTGTTAATTTTGTGTTTTGTCGTTTGTTTTTTGCTGCTGTCCTTGTTGCTGATGTTGCTGCTGTTGTTGATATTGTTTGTTGCGGTATAGATCTAGGGGCTTTTACGAACGCGCATATTACATTTAAATGACATGTATCTCCTAGAGGGTGGTAAGCTCCTTTCTAAGAGTGATTGGTTTGACCATGTTATTTGCTCTGTTATTGTTGATTACATTATTATTTTAGGCCTATATCAATAGGGATAATATTATAACATGCTAAGAGAGAGAAAAATTCAAAATATTATTGATGAAATGTTGGACATCGGTTCTATATAAAAAAAGATAGATGCGCACTTGTAACTTTTGGCACAAGTATGTATTACATTTTAATCATGATTGCAGACACTATGAATACTATTATCTATCGTAGCAAAAACGTAATGTCAAATCAAATTGTAGTATAGATAATAAGAGCCACTTTTTAAAAGAATACTGAATAATTTTGATTTTCTGTATAAATTAGTTTTATGACATTTATTAGTACCGAGACCATCTATACCCGACCTGTATTCTGATCTTTGAGCTTTGTCCAACTGATACAAGAGACACAGTCATTGAAGTTGGATACTTGTTTGGATAGCCCCGACAAACATAAGTTGTGGCATCATTGTCATTCCATTAGGATCAATTTGAGTAAAGCTCCAGAATAATATATTATTTAAGTCGCTATAGTCTTCCTTCACTAAACCGCTCAAAGCAATGTTTCTCTCTCCCTTCACCAAAAAGCCTAAAACTATACAATAAAAATTCTCTCACCCTTCACTAACCCGTGTCAGAGAGTAACAGTTATCTCACCCTTCCTCCACCTGAATGAAACAATACGTGTTTTTCCACCCTTCACCAGCCCACATAAAACAAATATAAAACAATTTGTTATAATTATGACCCTCTAACCAATCACCAAGAGGCGAGTTGGCCGAAGTGTTAAAGCGTTGGTCTTCCAACCGGGAGGTACCCAGTTGGAATCCACGATCGGGCAAATTTATTTGTCGGATTTCGTCTCCTAATGGCTGGGTACATGTACACCGCAGCCTATATATGTGTAATGTTCCCAGCTGAGACAGGAGGTATGCTCTCTCCGCACTGTATGGTAGCAATGTTAGGCATTAGTCTTGGGGCCCGTTGAAAAAGCTTCTCTCCTATGAACACTCTCTTCTCAAACCAACATTAAACAATACCTATCTTTCCCCCTGTTCCAGCCCAGTATGGAACCTGTACCGCCCCAAATCAACACGGCCAGACTGAAGCCGTTCAGGCAGAGAATCAACAGGACGGTGGTGAGTGAGCCCTCATATCATTGCAATGTTATAATTTATATAAGATCTTCCAACTTGACGCCAAACAAGCGTATACTTACTCGATTTCTTATACGTGTTTGCATATACATAGTATTCATACACTTTGATGGTTGGTTAAGTTGACGTTTTGCGTCCAATTAGTTTCTCAGGATTTATGTAGGCTTCATGGCAGAGACATCATGTGAGATTCGAACCTTAGAGCCCATGTTCATCAATCCAAGGCATTACTGACTGAGCGGTATCATGGCCAGGGCTGTATGTTGTTTGTAGGCCTATCATATCTAATTAGTCCCCAGGGAATCACATACGAAGGCGGGGAACCAGGTCAAATTGGAACTTCCAGAAGGAAAAAAAATGACCGCGGTCGAAACGGAATCCGAATTATGGACACACCGGTCCTTTCAGGAGGCAAATACTTTAGCGCTACAACGTTCCTGACATTCAGCCTAGCGTAGTGCAAGTTTTAATTTCGATATTTCCGGGTTGAGTTCAGATGAGTTGGTTGATAATGTCTAACGTCAGCAGCAAAGCTATTATGTAGACGGGCACCAAAACTAACGTCCGATAAGTATGCGTGCTGTTACATAGAGACACTGTTGGGATATCAGGACTCTTATCTCAGCCAGTCACATTATACTGATACCGACCAATTTAACAATTAAGGGACGAAATTGGACAAAACAATGCTGACCAATCGTGGGTTTCGAACTGCGGACATCACAGTTGGAAGACCAACGCTCTATCGGCACCAATTCACAGCCCCACTCTCTATATAATTAGAGAGTTCCGTCAGAAAGACGATGATATCGTTATTAATACCATTTTGTTCCATAGCATCATTAATGAATGTTTCCGTTCTTTTAACCGTATGATTTATTTAACTAAAATTAATGCCGATCGACCAAGCACAGTTTCGAGGTCTATAAAATAAAAAAATAGAAACCAAGACTAGTGTTTGTTTCTCGCGTCATGGTTACGTCAGCTTGAGGCATTGAACTTCACCAGGTCTCTGTTATTTCGCTTGGCGGCTCAAAACGCTTTGTTTTCAATGAGCTGTTAAAATCGATAGTTTCTTTTGAAGAGCCTGAGTAAACAAGATCCAACCAATGATTCTCTTTCTGAGGTTCGAATCCCACAATTGGCAGATGCATTTGTCCAAATTAGTCCCCTGTAACTGGCTGGGTCGGTGTCAGTATAATGTGAACGGCTGAGGCGGGAGTCTTTGTATCCCCGCCCTGTCTCGTGTGTGGCAGCACATAAAATTGTCAGACGTCAGTCTTGAGGACCGTTCACAAGTAGTCTATGTACTACTGACGTCAGATGTTAAACCAACCAAAGTTAACTCAAACAGTAACTGAGAGAGTGGGGAAAGGGAGAGAGAGTGAGGAGAAAGAGAGAGAGAGAGAGAGAGAGAGAGAGAGAGAGAGAGAGAGAGAGAGAGAGAGAGAGAGAGAGAGGGGGAGAGAAAAAAAAATACCACACACACAGGCACGCCCAGGTAGATAAACATAATCAGAGACAGAGAGCAGTGAGCGGGACAAAGACAGAAAGAGAATCATTGGTTGGATCTTGTTTACTCAGGCTCTTCAAAAGAAACTATCGATTTTAACAGCTCATTGAAAACAAAGCGTTTTGAGCCGCCAAGCGAAATAACAGAGACCTGGTGAAGTTCAATGCCTCAAGCTGACGTAACCATGACGCGAGAAACAAACACTAGTCTTGGTTTCTATTTTTTTATTTTATAGACCTCGAAACTGTGCTTGGTCGATCGGCATTAATTTTAGTTAAATAAATCATACGGTTAAAAGAACGGAAACATTCATTAATGATGCTATGGAACAAAATGGTATTAATAACGATATCATCGTCTTTCTGACGGAACTCTCTAATTATATAGAGAGTGGGGCTGTGAATTGGTGCCGATAGAGCGTTGGTCTTCCAACTGTGATGTCCGCAGTTCGAAACCCACGATTGGTCAACATTGTTTTGTCCAATTTCGTCCCTTAATTGTTAAATTGGTCGGTATCAGTATAATGTGACTGGCTGAGATAAGAGTCCTGATATCCCAACAGTGTCTCTATGTAACAGCACGCATACTTATCGGACGTTAGTTTTGGTGCCCGTCTACATAATAGCTTTGCTGCTGACGTTAGACATTATCAACCAACTCATCTGAACTCAACCCGGAAATATCGAAATTAAAACTTGCACTACGCTAGGCTGAATGTCAGGGAAACTCTCCCCCTCCCCCTTCTGTCCTCACTCTCTTTTCTTCCTCTCCCTCTTTGTCTCCTTCCCCTCTCTCATCACGTGATTGTGTTGGACCAAGTGTAGTGAAAAAGGAGGGGGGAAATTGTGAAATTGAACTTTTGCATGCATCATAAAGTACCATAGTTAAAAATGTAACATGTCTTTGAATTTCAAAATACGAAAAAGCCAATGGACAAGAAGTTAATGAGCAATAAAATTTAATGAGCCCTAACCAAATAATGGAGTAATTAGTGCATTCGTTCCGACTTTCATTCAATTCTCTCCTCTTGGGATGAATGAATAAGGAGCTTTAATACCCGGACAAAGCCTCTGAAATAATAACCACCGGAAAGTTGAAGAGGGTTCAGGAAATACACAAACATTTCACTTTTTCGATATTTTACTGTTTCATAACAACTAATTGGCTGTCCTTAACTTGTGCTATTCAAAATAAAGTAATTGGCTGTTCGTTTACTTGTGCTGTTCAAATAAAGTAATTGGCTGTTCATTTACTTGTGCTGTTCAATATAAAGAATTGGTCGTTCCTTTACTTGTACTATGAAAAAGAAACTAGTTGGCTGTTCCATTAACTGCTCTGCTCATGACAAACTAATTGGCTGTTCCAGCAACCACTACTTAGGCTGTTACATTAGTTGCGATGCTCAGCAAACACTGATTGGCTCTTTCTAGAAGTGCAGTGTTTAAAATAAACCTACTTACTGTAATTGGCTGTTGTTTCTCTACTTGCTGGTAGGTGGAAGTGTATCAAAACGCGGATGGCGTTGCAGCGATGGAAGGCATTCCTCTGCCCGGGCAGACGTACAAGCTGTTCACCTACCCAGACCTACCCGGCAAGCAGATGAAGAAGTACCAGCATGCATACAGGTACGGTTGGATTTAAAAAAATGAAGTGGTACGCTCACAGGAGGTCTAGCATATAGTTATACAAAGACAAGAAAATCTTTAAAAAATTATACGAGGGTACCTATGCTCATAAGATATATATATATATATATATTTTTTTTTTTTTTAATTGAAAAAAACAATTTTTTTTTAGGCATAATAAAACAACAATACAACTAAACAAGAATGTTTTTGATCTACATATCCCCTCAAACAACACCTCTCCTGACATTGTGCATATAATGTCCATCTGTCCTGCTGTCCAGGTTTGTGGAACTGGTCAAGTCTCGGACGGCCAAAGTCGTGCTGGTCACCGACACTGCCCAGTGCAAACTCATGGAGAACTTGAGGCCGGATTTCAAGGCGGACTTTCATAATGGTAGGTTTACAAAACACAGTGTTATAAATTTATTGTCTCGGTGCTACATTTATGGCATATGTGAGACATGCTCAAAATGCAAGGGATATTAAAAATACACTAATACTAGGTTTTTATTTATTAGAAACAAGTATCCAATTTGAAGCAGGAATAAGGAAATAAAACAGTTTTTAGTGATTATCTCAGAAGTAGCTAAAATTATTTACCTAAAAATTGCAAGCTCAGTAGCAATAAATATGTGAAAAATATATATAATGAAATGGCACCATCAGGTTATAAATGAATATAATGATGTTATGTTCACCTAGAACTCAGAACTAAATCATCATCATCATCATACTAATAATAATAATAATAATAATAATAATAATAATAATAATAATAATAATAATAATAATAATAATAATAATAATAATAACAAA
>RQTK01000461.1:37130-66268 GCA_003991915.1 Elysia chlorotica
GACAGACAGACAGACAGACAGACAGACACAGACAGACAGACAGACAGACAGACAGACAGACAGACAGACAGACAGACATACACAGACAGACAGACAGACAGACAAACAGACAGAGAAAGAAAGAGAGATAGAAAGAGAGAAAAAGAGGAGATAGAGAGAGAGAGAGAGAGAGAGAGAGAGAGAGAGAGAGAGAGAGAGAGAGAGAGAGGGCGTACATATACTTTATCAATTAAAGAGCAAGCAATTTCAATCAAATGCCAAAACCTTCTAGCTAAACAGTCTGCACTCTACCCACAGTGCCACCACAAGTGCCTGGAGATAGAGAAATCAGTGAGCGCTATTCACACCAGTGGTGTCAATAATGAAATGTTTCCTGTAACTGTTGGCTCGTGAGTATTGCATACTAAGTTGTCATTAAGCTTGGCGCCAATGCATCTTAATACAAGATGTTAACATAGCAAACTTACCCTCATGTGTATAACAATTTGACGATGATAATAATCTCTATGATTAGATGTCTCTAGTTTTTTTTCTATTCGAATTTCAGTTACTTAAGTATGTAGTGGGGATGTCAAAAGGCAGATTGACTAGATTAAAACACTATAATTTTTTTAATGTAAATTTATCATGGATTTGTATTATTCTTTAGTTTTGATCGCAACTGGAAAAAGGTATTTTATTCACATTATTTTTAAACTTAACTTCTCCATGAGAATGCAGAAAATGCTCATTTCTACTAATTTTAAAGACTGTTTTTTGTTGTTGTTTTTTGAAATCAAATTTACAACAAATCTCAAAGTTTTCTTTTGTGTCATGAATTTCTCCATTCTTTTTCTGTCCTCACAGCAGGAAGAGTCCTTATCGGATTGGGCCAGTCCCCCAAGGAGAACTTCATCGTGACCATCAGTCGGACTGTCAGGTCACGGCTTGGCTGGGTCACGGAGAGCCTCGTATCCAGAGTGGAGAGCTCGGCTGCAGAGGAGACAGCCACGTCCGATCAATTTGTGAGTCCGTCAGCTCGGAGAAGGAGCTTTGCGACCTGATGGAGAGACAGCTCTCCGAGTTTGACGGGGGCAGTCGGGGATCCAGTGTCAAAAATATGTCGAGGTCAGTCACGCCTCAAAAGCGCAACTCTGTCACGCAGTGGCAGGATGTGGAGAACATCCCAACCCAGCCCTTGTTTCAGCACAATCCGTCAGATTCTCTTCCAGCTGTAAACATCTCTGGTGATATCAGTGATGCAAGCAACATTCAGCAGCAAGATATTCATATGAGTTCTTCAACAGTGAGCAACAAACAATTTTATACACAAACATCAAATGTTCCATATTGTGAGCATTTGTCCGCCGTGCCTTCCTCATATTCTCAAAACTTTGAAAACATTGCAACAAATTGTTTAATGTCACCAACACGAAATGTCCCTTTGATGACAAAAGATTTCTCCTACCATCATGTCGGAACTGAACCAGCTGCCTCACTCGACTGTGCTGACGTGGAACACCAACGTGGCCTATCCACACCAAGCAGGGATGCATCATGTCACCGACTGCAGCAACAACAACATGACCAAGACAACCCCCATGGCCTTGACCCCAACGCCTGGGAAAACTTCCCTCAGCCCCATCACCTGGACGAGCAGACGCGCCTTCTCCTGGAGCACCGACACAGCCTGGTCCAAGGTCACTTCGACCTCGAGTCGCACGGTCCAGGGGTGAGACGCACGTTGTTCAGTGACCTTGACCTCTCGCTTCCTGTCTCCTCCCCCGTGCCGACTTCTGAGAGTTACTGTCTACATCGCGACCTCCTGGCGATACAGCGGACACCTTCCCTCGATCTGTCAGACTTGAGTGAGGGACCCGTTGCGGACAGACATAGAGATGAAGACAATCTCGAAGACCTGCTGCTCTACCAGTCAGCTCAAGCCAATCAGTTGGAAGAGTATGACGCGCCTCAAAATTCGGATTTCAAAGCTCTAAATGATACAAGCATATCAGAGGCAGCTATATCAGAGCCTGTGATAGGGGAGGGACTAATAAACCAAGCTGATTTTTCTCACGAATTGTCAATAAAGAGCGCTACACGACCACCGCACACAGTGGTGTCACTTGAGCCTTCACCCATGCATACATCAACTCTAAATGATGTCTATGTTTCACAGCATTCATCCCAATCAGGGTGTAGTTCTCCCCAAGCAACGCATCCTGAAGATCCATGGCAAAGCTTTAATCTCCAGCCTAACATGAATGCTTCTCGCGACCACAACAATTCCCAGACCACACAGTCAAACAAGGATTTTAGTACTAGACAAGGAATGTCTTTGGGCTTAGTCAACTTCCACAAAAGTCAAATGGACAAACATTGCAGCAACAGCAACAGCAGCATTAACTCTGGTGTTGGTTGTAACAACACAAACATCAGTAACAGCAACAGCAACAGTAACAACAGCAGTAACAGTAACATTCACTCTGGTGTTGGTTGTGGTAACACAAACCGCAGTAACAGTAACACAAGCAGCTTCGTAGACCTGCCATCACCTCAGGCAAGTCTCCCCCTCCCGTCCCTCCCCCCTCATCTGCGTCACTCCCTGGACATGTCAGCGTCCAGCCAGTACAGCGACAGTAGCGCCCCCTCGTCTAGCGGGGCCGGGGATGTGGTACGCCAGCTGTTCGTGCCCTACACGGGCTGGGCGTCTCTCCACGCGACTGGCGCTGTCTGGATTTTGTACAACGACGGCACCCAGGTGGGCATCAAGTCTACAGAGCCCGCCATGGTCTACGTTGATCAGGACGGGACGGAGGCCAGGTAGGTGCACGCTGGGATAGCCGGATATGTTGTTTATTTGTGATTAGCGCTTGATGCAAAGATGGATTTTAATAATAAATAATAATAATAATAATAATAATAATAATAATAATAATAATAATAATAATAATAATAATAATAATAATAATAATAATAATAATACATGGCATTTTTATAGTGCATATCAACAACCTTTGAGACTTTGTCTCATCTATGATTTTGCCTAACTCTGCTTTTCCAGTTTTTCCATGTCTGCCTGACAAGCTTATGATTCACAGAGCATTGTCCAAAATTTATTTATAACAAATAACCAAATAAGTTAAAAAATGAAAATTTTCACTAAAACCAATGCTTGGTATATGACTGTACTTAGTAAATGTATCATTATTTTATACTGAAGTATCAATAAACGAAAATAATAAAGATATCAGATCCAGTAGGCCGCTATAATTATTGAAACCATACTGAATTTCATCGTTTCTCCCCTTCAGGTATTCTACGACAGACACTGTGCCTGAGATTGTGCGGCTAAAGCTGAAGAAACTTCCGTCGATCGTGGACCAGCTCATGAAGGCTCCAGTCACCATCGCGCCAGGTCATCTGTCCCACTCAGTGTCAAAACACAAGGCTTGAGATGGTTTCTCTACACAGACATAACAGAATGTCTTAGACCAAACAACAGCTTGAGCTTGGGATGTTTCACAGTATAAAAAAACTTACCAGCCATTGTACAGTCTGACAGACTGTGATAAACTACCAGAAATGGGCAATGATGCCATGTACAATGAGTGGATCTGATGATACTTGTTTTAGTAGACTATGTATTTATGACTATATCATGCGTTGGTAGTAGACTATGGGCTGTAAGTACAATTTTGCGGTAGTTTAGGACTCGTTGTAAGCCTTCTTATTCGCATATTCTTAGGACGAGTTGTAAGCTACCACGGCATTGTTTTTATGGCCCTATGATTGTAAGACTATATTATGAACTTTGTTAATTTGTAAGGTTGAACAGTAAGTTTCTTGTATACATGAATGTGCCTGAAAGTTACGGACTTGACTATTTCGCATCAGATTTACAAATCTGACACTTTCGCTCAATTGGTTTGTGCTATTGTATCATTTAGCCTTGCCAGTTATGAGTAGATGGTTGATCATAGTTATTCAAACTCGAGCCATCTAAGATAAGAACAGAAGAGTCTTTCAAGATGTGGCATTAAGTGATACGATTCCATGTTCTTATTCAATATTCTACAATATATTTCAAGTCGAGCTATTTTCAGCATGTTTCTTTAAAGAACGGGTCACCAACAAAAACAGGGAAAATATAAAGATAAAGTATACAGCAGTATATATAAAGTATACTTTTAAAATTAATGTTAATGTCATGAGGAAACTTATGTTGAACAATAGTTAAATGTACAAATAACGTTTGCATATTGTTTTAAATTAAAACTTTTGGAACAAAAAAAGTTCCGGGAAATATAAATAAAGGCAGGTAGCATTTCTGTGATATTTGACTCGATGTGTTTTAGTGACCTAACTATACTCAATCTTATCTCAGACAATAGAAAATTAGTTTTAAACTAATCCATTTTTATTTTAACCCAACGGTAAATCTGAAGTTATTTTTAACTAACGATAATGTTAAGAACTAAAATTGTAGCGTTCAAAATTATATAGATGTAGCTTGATGTATCCTACCTAAGTTAAAATATACTCATGAAAAATATTTACTCAATATATTTATACATACATATAGTGAGCTATATAAATCTTTCAAATGATAAAGATTATTTCTTTTTCATTTTTTTATTTATTGGAATGTAGATAGAATTATTAATTTATTTTATGCCCTTCAAATCCATCCATTTTTATGTCGTATAGACCAAAGTAATATTGTATTTATTTATACATCTTGTGATATTTTAATCACTTTTATTAATATTCTTTGACAATTTTTTTGTATAAATTTCTAAGTTATAACTTAAATTGCCAAAATATGCATAATTATTGTGCCGGACAAAACAGGTATGAGAGCTATTGTATAAATATGCGAAGTCTATCTAGTCCTATTTTGTCATTTTGTGAGTAAGCTTTTACGATTTATAATTGATGACAGCATGAATTCAAGAACTCAATAAGGGCATTTTGACTTAGTTCATCTGTGTGTGTGTTTGTATGAGATATTCAAGTTTGTATCGATCGAGAAGTATGTGGCTGACTAGTACCTTGTGCCATCAAGTTCATGTTATAACTTTTTTGTCAAAATTTGTGTTCATCTTTCATTTTCATCTCTTCGTCATAGTAAAAACTCTTTTAATGAGCTCTGGTAAAAAAGATTGTAAAAATTTAATGTTGTTCTGTATACAAGCTACAAGAAATCTTCCTCTCCGTTCCTTGATTGTTTGAAGTGCTGATTGCTCAATTGGTCAGTGTTTAGGCCTGAGAGCGGGAGGTCCGCAGTTCAAATCCCAACCCATGCTTTCATTTATTGATCTGGGGAAGTAAAACTAATGGCTATCAATCAAAGTGAATCAGGCACATGTTTAAGTCGCTAGTATGAATTTTGAGCTGGAGCCCTTTTAACATAAAAGGCGCTTCTTTTATTAAAACACATTTTTATTCTTTGAATTAAGTTGACTATCTCTGGTTCTGGAAATTTTGGAGTCATAATTTGTTCAACTTCTAAAAAAACGCATCTGATGCTTTTAATACGCTATGAATTACTCAAATTAAGACAAAATTCGGGCCTGTTCCTGATTCACTTTGGCCACCTCACAAATGCATTGTATTTCTTTTTGTTCATCCATCATAAAGTATTCAAACTTGTTCCAGATGTACCATTATCTGTTAAATACCGGTATATATTTAAATTATTTTTTCTTAGCTGTATGTTCTGTATTAGTTCATGTATCAATTTTGTATCATCCATGTTGTTGAATTTTTTATGATGTTAATCTAATAATTCTTCATCAACAACGAATTTACTCTTAAGATGCAGCAATCTGCAAGATTCTACTTTTAAATGCATCATTCTTGGCCTAATGAAAGACCACACTACCTAGAAGGCTGCAAGAAAGATTGTGTGCACAATGTGGGACTGTGGCTTGTTTGATTTTGCCACAAACATTTTGATAATGATGTTGACTGCCTTGCTTCCAAAGATAAAGAAATTCTCTGCAAAGTAGATTATAGATAACGCCCATTGTCAAGGAAGAGGAAAAATTTAAGACATGTTAAGGATCGAAAGATATTAAAGTTGAGTGCTAGATTGACAGTGAAAAAGGCCAGTTTGTTTTATAATCTTCCTTTAATTAAGCCTTATTGTTTGTTTTACGCATTTTTGTAAGAAAAGAATTTCCTTATTGATACCTGTACTATTTTTGTATGAAACTGTTACTCTATTTAGGATAATAAATTCTTTAGTCTCCCAGATTTCGTAAGTTCTCAGTTCTTCAAGTTCTTACCAATTTTATTTTGCATTTAATCCATTTAGTCTTGCCTTAAACAAATCTTAGTTAACTTATTTAAAAAAGAACACAGAAACAACAAAGAAGGACTAAGTGTAAAACAATGACTTTCTAAGTACACAGCACCAACTTAACATTATTACAAGGCAAGGTAAGACAAAATTAACCCATGAGTAAAATGCAACCCAAACACCCTAACAGTGCATTAGTGAACAAGTTGGCAGAGAGAAAATATTTTCCTGCAGTCCACTGCATTAGACTTCTATTTGAAATAAAGAAAAGAAAAATATCACCCAAAGCAATTTAGTTATTACAGGGAACATATTAAGCACTGTATTATGGCATTTGACAAAACTGCATGTCCTATTTCTGTTTCCAAATTACATAAACACTTTTTTTCAGCGGTAGAATGCATCACAATCAGTATGGTTGAACAGAACATTGTTATTTTATAAATCTTTTAGTCTCTCTCCCCCGTGCTGTTCTAAAGAAAAAATACAGCAAATTGAGTTATGGGTCCACTAAAAAAACAAGCAATTGATATATACTTGCTATTCTGTTTAGAAGAAAATAATAAAATCACTTTTTTTGGTCCAGGAAGTAAACATGCTCTTTTATCTCGTCTAAAACAATAACAAACCCGATACTAAAATGAGACATCATCCAACAGGCATGATCATGATATTGAAACGCAAACGATGTAAAAGTGAGTAAAGATAGACAACAACAAAAACAAAAAAACAAAACCAGCTCTTTCAAATAAACAGTGAATAACAATTGTGTGATTTAAAATACAATTTATTCTAGTAAACATCTCATTCAGTTTTCCAAAAAACATATGAACGAGTAAAAGAGTAACAAGCACCAAAATATGTATATATATGACTTCAGTATAACCCATCATTAACAAAACACCAGGAATAGTGTACTAGCATGATCATATCTATATATCTATCTTTGTTTAGAACTAAATACTTCGAAATACATGTCCGGTGGAATATGTTTAAGATAACCTCTACAGCCTAAAATTTAATTTCTCCTAAGTTTGACTGTAAAGTGGAAAAAAAAGGACTTGGTGCTCAGAAATAGTTTGTAGCCATAGTTTATCTTAAAAAGGTTCCACTGATGTTTAAGTCACATCGCATAATGATACGTGTAAGCGGTGAGTGTAGACATTTTCTTTGAAAGTTTTCCAAACGGCAAGTTTTTTTATTCTTTCTTTATTAGTTCAAAGACATGAATAATAGAAAAACCCAAAAATTAATACAATTTTTTTAGCAATAGTCTCTATTGAGCCAAGAATGTACAGTGCAAGCTTTTGATGACAATATCTAAGTCCCTTATGTTAATTGAGAATGTAGATTCATCCAAGACAATACATTTTACTAAGGTGTAAAACTTTGTTCATCATTGCAATACATGTTACTTTGTCTCACCACCTTATAAATTAGAGATTGTGTTTTAAATAAAAGAAAATGTGGTCTGGGGTGCGCTAATTCTGATAGATTTTTTTCTTTCATTTCTTAACGCCACACATCAGTAAGCAGCTAAGCTTTGTCATGGAAGGCCCCCAAGACTAATGTTTTATAATTTTACGCGCTGCCACATAGAGACACGAGTTGGGATACCATTACCAGAACTTCTGTCTCTGCTAGTCACATTACACAGACACTTATTCAACTTATAGAGAACAAGGTGGTCCTATCAGAGGTTTGAACCGGGGACTTCATGATAAGAACTTGTATGCTCTATCATTGAGCCCATTTTGTAATAAGTTTGACAGTTCAAAGGACTGATTTCAAGGATTGCTTTCAGTATAACTATAAGTCATGTTATAATAAGAGTTGAAGTTCCAAGTAATTCTCTCTCACTACACAAGTTTGTACATAAAATTCGCTGGCACCATTCCAGCCCACTATAGATATTTGTCCCTGTGGTTTTTGTCAAAGTTTTAATTCAATGAAAAGCACAGACCGATTATATGACATTGGTAAAGTCAATCAAAAAGAGAATATTGTACAATAAGGCTTTTTGTTTTATTAAGTGAGCAGGTAAGATTGAGAGTGAGGGATGGAGGGAGATAGAGATAGAGATAGAGAGAGATAGAGATAGAGATAGAGAGCGAGAGAGATAGAGAGAGAGAGAGGCAGAGAGGAGAGAGAAATTCAGCTTCCACCAAAAGACAAGGAGTAAAATGAAAGTAATTCATATGACACAATTTGAGCAAAGTTGTTAAATTCAAGAAAAAGAAAATCAGAGGGGAAAAAACAATACAGCAACATGAAAAAGTAGGCAAAAACTTCACAAGGAGCTGATATTTGGCAATATTTGGAAACAAAAACAAAAAAACGCTGCACCATTGAAAATGTGTCATTGCCTACAAAGACAAGCTAAGCAGTCTTCATTTGTTTGCAAAATAAAAATTAAATACATAACCCAACCCATATTTTACTTTTTAGGCAAGACTTTGACAAGGCTTGAGAGAAAAAAAAAGAAAATAAATACAGCCCTAAGACAATTCAACAGCCTGCAGTTAAACTCTGAAGTGTTTTGATAAATTTAAAAATTACACCACACTGCTTGCATGCAGAGCGGGAAAATGGAGCAGAGAGTAAGTTTCTGGATTAAATTTTTCAGAGTGAGCAAGAGATAATCTTGTAAAACTATAAATATCAGAGGCCAGGCGGGAAGTAAATTAATGTTATAAAGCAAAGTAGAACATTTAAAATATCAATTTGTGTGGAAAAAGATGAGGGGAAAACAAATCTCCAGGGGAATGTGGGAAAAGATTGACTTGCAAGAGATAGATGAGGGTCTTTTTATTTTCAACATAGATATTAAAAAATAGAGAATAGACCTTAGAATAGAAAGAGATACACCTCGCGGGTTGTAGAGGTTTTTTAAATTTTCAACATAGATATTTAAAAATAGAGAAGGGACCTTAGAATAGAAAGAGATACACCTCGCGGATTGTAAAAGGTCAAGGCAGTTTCTGGAAATAAAAAAAAAATTCAAGCAATAAAGGCAATAGGTGAATATGTGAGAGATATTTGAAGGCCCAAAATAATTCCAAGTTATCCTTGCAAAGAAGTTCTCATATTGAACACAGTGTGATCTACGATGTGAAAGAGACATTAGCTGGTGGAAAAACACAGTGCTAATCCTGTCTCTTCACTTAAACGAAACGCACATGAGTGTGGGGCCTTTCACTTTCAAGTAGTATAGATCAAATTTGCCAAAGAAGCAATCAGCCTCATAAAGGTGTTTATGTCAAGAATGATGGCATATGAAGAGACAGTCAATGTAATAAGGCGTATACATAGAAAGAACAGAAAAGCTTAACAGCTGTGTGCTCAGAGGTCATATATTAATATGTATATTATTTACAGATTCCCCCAAGTTCCCCAACTTTCAGAATGATTCTCAGTAAAATCAACACGCTTCCTTTACTGTCAGTATCACATTTTCTAGTAGTGCTAAGCATCAACAACAGAACTAAAATCTAACATCAACAACGCGACTAGCAGACTCTGCTCAAAATATCTCAAGATATTCTTTAAAATCGTAACAAGCTAAAACTTCTTAACAACTTCAGCACTCAAGCGGGCATGGAAGTTACAGAGCACAGCAATTGACAAATTCACATGACAAAAATCCTTCATACTTTAGGCTTTCTGACAAAATTAAAAGCTCTCAATCTGAATACAACTTTTGCCTTTTGCATTTAAAAAGTTTCGATTCTAAATAAAACTAGTCAGTCTAAAGCAAACATCTTTTTCGGTTAACAATGATGATAAAAAAAAGATAAAAAAAGAAATACTTATCTGCTGTATTCTCTTTACATACTTTCAAAATTGACAGGCATTTTTTACCACAAAAATGTAAGTGAGCGCTGAGTGCCAGAATGATAGGAACCCTGAGTGAGACCATCGTGTAGTTGAAGAAGTACAATAGAAGGCCACCGTGGTTTGTAGAGCGTGAGTATTCCTCTTTGAGTATGACATCAACAGGTGTGCACGAAAAGAACAAGCTCTTTTTTTCAGACCTTACAACTTGTTTGTCAACATTTCTTTAAAAAAAAACAACAAACAAAAGCAAACAAACAATGCAGCCGTGTTTCCTGTTTGGGATGATGTCGATTAAACATAATATATACACTATATGTAAAACAGCATCATAATAACAGCAGATAAACACTAAAATGAATTGTATTTCCAAGAATATGTAAAATGGTATTTATTCCTTGACTTTTTTGAAGAAATGTTGAACAAAATTAAGTCGCGGAAAACAATCTATTTTCAACGGCCATGCTGTCACCGAAGTTGCTTTTCTAAGTTACTTTTTATGCGGGTCTGAAATTTCTCAAAAGATAAAAAAAAAAAAACAACCAATGGGCAAATTTATGTTTTATTAAGTGGCATGTACTTTTGCTCCGATAGCCTTCGTGCTCGGGAAAATCATATTTAAGATACATGTTCATGGTTAGTTACAAACGTGTCTTTTGAAAACTGCCTCCCTCTTTCCTTATTTAAAAGTTAATAAATTAAAATGCAACCCAGACATGTACACGTCCGTTGTGTAGACCTTTCTTTCCACACTGTTTGTGGAGTCAACACTGCCACTCTCTTGTCTTCCTCTTTACTGGTCGGCAAGGTTTGTTTTAGAACTTCTCAAAATATTGATATGGCTAGATAAATGAATGGGGTTTTATTTCTGCTTTTTTATTTCTTTAAAAGAATCAATAATTCCTAAAAAAAAAAAAAAAAAAAAAAAAAAAAATTTGTACAGTTTAGTAATCAATTATGGTACACAGTTGTTAAAGTGTTCATGGTACACAGTTGTTAAAGTGTTCATGGTACACAATTGTTAAAGTATTCACAGTACACAGTTGTTAAAGTGTTCATGGTACACAGTTGTTAAAGTGCTCATGGTACACAGTTGTTAAAGTGCTCATGGTACACAGTTGTTAAAGTGTTCATAGTACACAGTTGTTAAAATGTTCATGGTACACAGTTGTTAAAGTGTTCATGGCACACAGTTGTTAAGTAAAAGGAAGTCTACTAGCTCCCTTATCTAATTAAATTCTTGAACCGTGACAAGCCAACCTAAAAACACTCTAAATATAAAAATGCGAAAAAATCTCCAGCGAACTTCTCTAAAACATTTGTTTAGATAAAACAAGGGTATATATATATGCCCTTTTAGGCAGAGTATAGTAAGGATTTATGAAAGGCTGTCCACGGATTAAAGATTAAAGATCTACTTAAATGGCAATCCACATAGGAAGAAATATACTTTGCCATGTCCGCTGCACGTATATGCTTAGAGGTTAACTATATTTCTTATAGTTTATGTATGAATTTTAGCACACAAAAAATTCCCCTGTCATTTCAAACGATTACAAAGGAATCTGATTAAGATAAACCTCTAGAGCATAGCCTAAAAATTTTATTTATCCCGATCTTAGATTAAACAGCAATTCTAAAGTAAAAAATTAAAAAAAAAATGTGCTTGAGAAATGTTTCATATAAACCTATAAATATCTTAAACAGGGAACGACCACCCACCTGAAGAGGCAGCCGGATGCATCAACGTATGTGACCGTCGTCGCCGTGGACTTGACCCCCAGTTGTGTGCCATCTTGGAATCGAACCCACACCTCCCCGCCGGCCGTCTGGGAGGCCCAGCCGATGTCTGGCACAAACATCTGCTGCAGTACGGGGGATGTTGCCGAGCTCGGAGACACAGACGCATGACTCGGCTGGCGCCCACTCGGTGTCGATCTTTCTCTACCATTGCCTCCCTTTGCTTGTCGGTCCGTCCCGACAGTAACAGGTCTCCTGCTACTGCTGTTGGACGATGAGGAAGAGATGGAGGAGGGTGAGCCTGTAGTGTTAGAGGTGATGGTTGGGTGAGGTTGGCCCGGTTGAACCGCTGCTGCTGCTGCCTCTGAGCTGTTGTTTAGTGTATGGATATCCGTGGTGCTCAGCAGGGTCCCCTCAAAAGCTGACATCTGGCGTTGGGAAAGGTATGAATGGATGGATTTCAGAGTATGAGGATGACAGTCTTTCTTAAATTAAAGCTGTTACAGTGTAAACATTTTTTAAATGCTGTTTTCCCCTGATTTGAAGAAAATGGCTATCCTCTCAACATAATGTATAATTAATTCTTGAGCCAAAGTGTCCTGCTTTAAAAAAAAAAAGTTACATACAACCTAGTGCAACATACAATTTGTTATTATTAGTAAATTGTTCATATGCTAAGTGATGAAAGAATCATGCCATTTTTAATATGCTTTTAACAATTCAACTCCAGTATAGTAAATGTAGAAGCTTTTAAATTTTATCCAAAAATCATTCTGCACATCACTAGAATATTTATAGATAAATTCTTCTTAAATTGATCAATCCCATAGTGAAAAGGGAAGACACGTTGTTAGGTTACTTTACAATCTAATGGTATTGTTAACCACATTGCTCACTCTAACATCTGGTACTTTTAATTCCTTTACTTAATACCACCTTTCTCAATTTCTCACCCTTCTACTTGTTCCACCTACCTGGACTTGAGATTTCAGAGTGGATGTATGGGTATTCCCGATTCCGATCGCAGATCTGTTGCTATCAGTACTGGATCCACTGCGCTCCACAGCACTTTTATCTGGCCGCCTGATAGCAAAATAGAGTCAAAACATATAAAATGAAATTGAACTCCAAGTTTTATTATAATTAAATTTTCTTTTTTTTTTCAGACAATCAATTTTCTGGTTGTTTACAACAACAAAAAATAAAACAAATTAAAACTTCAAATTAGGCAAAGGCTCAACTGCGTTGAAAATTAATACAATATTCAAACAAAATTATACAGTATATTCATAGTAAAGATTAGTTGAAGTTTAAATTATAAATAGATCTGCGAATTAGCGTCATATAAATCTGCATGCATGGTTGCACGCTTACCTTCCAACGATGACTGGGAAGAGCTGGTCTGTGGAGAACTGCACGCTGGAGATGACAGTCTCAAGCTGAACACATTGCTGGCGGCACTGGGGGATGAGAGAACAACAATTAACACCAATTGCAAACAAGTTCCAACAATGGTAAAACCTTAACTATGTTGGAGAGTACTGGTTTTAAACTAATCTTGGACAATTAGAAAAAAAAATTTTTGAAAAGATGAAACAGATGCTAACACACTATAAAAACATCAAACTGTAAATTAGACTACACTGGAGCCAGAATAATGATATTGATGACTTTTTAAGAAATTGCTGGTCATATGACCTTGGAAAAATGAGAATTTAATAAAATTTCTTCTTATTGCTAGAGTTCTATGTTAAAGGCTTAATATTAACAATTTAAAAACTTTTTTACATAAAAAATAATTGAAATTATACCTTGAAAATAGCTTTAATTTCGTTGAAATAAGGTCAATAACCAAAAAGGAAAAATGAACACTCTCTTACCTGTTTGACATAATCCAGCATATCTTTGGTGTCTGTACTCAACCTTGAGTTGACTTCTGTTGATTCTAATGTCAAGGACGTTCCATCTCTCTCCACAATTTTGATACCTTTAGCACCAGATGAAAACTTTGAACCTAAAATCATAAGTGAAGAAAACATGGAAAAAATAATCCATTTCAATTGTGAGGTACATCAGACAAAATTTAAAGAAATTTACCTGACTCAAAAGAGGAATAGAAAAAAAAATGAAATAAAACTTAGTGAACATTGCTTTTGTGGATATAGACGTTATAAAGCACGATAGATTCAGAATTATTGAAAAAGAAAGCGTAAATGTGTATAAACATATAAAAGGAAAAAAAAAAGAATATTTAACATTACACTGGCTATGACTACACTATAGCAAAAATCTAACACATATGGCTTAGGTGTTAATATATTGGATTGCTGTTCATAAAAATCATTATCACAGGCTTATCTATAAAAGAAGGAAAAACAAACTCACCATCATAAAACTCTGCAGTGAAGTCCGGGTCTGGGTGATTCTCCATGAGCATGCACTTGGCCTTGCGGGTGTACACGGTGACCTTGGGCGTCTTAGACTTAATCAGGGTGACAAACCTGGCGGGGAATGGGGCGAAATAGCCAATCACACACTTAACACATTGGGCAGGCTGATGGTGTATACATGCACTTAAGTTAGAATTTGTTGGTCTAGGTGTGGAATATGAAATAAAAAAAAAAAAAAACAACCATCCCCCAAAAATTATTACAGATTTGGAGTGATGATAGACCCATAAAGAGCTCATTAAAGAAAAAAAAAAAGCAGAAAAGATTGATAATCCACACCTAAATCAACAACTAAATATTTTCCATTTTAATACATACCATCTCTTCAGATTCAAGAGACATACCTAACCTCTTACCACATCTGAGTGAATTCAAATCAGCAATGCTCTTAACTTCGTGCTTACCTGAATCTTTTGATAAAGATCACTTCTGAAAACAGATTACAATAATAGTTCAAGCATTGATAAAGGAAAAAACTCTAGACCCAGAGGATCTAACCCCAAGGAAGTTTTTTTATTCTCAGTATATTGTTCTGATCCCAAAGCACCGCTTGCACAGTAAGTTAACTATATGCATATACCTAGCCCACCGTTTTGAATGATTTGAGAGCATAGTACTTTTCGCGATAACAGTGTGTGGCCTCACCTTGAGCCATAAGACTTGTCTGCTGACTTCCGGTAGAGTAATAAACCGACTTGTGAGACAGAAGGATAACTTCAGTCGGAATTGCATAATAGTCTTTTAATGTTTTGTGCGAATGTGTAAGCTTTTCACTCTTTTTTAAAAACAATATTATGTAAAGCCTCATAGGGTGGTGATATATCATAAAAACTTCACTTTCAACAATTTATGCGCTATGTAAATGGCAATTATTATTATTATTATAATGTTATTAACAATAATAATAATAATAACAATGATGATATCACTATTATATTTTCTTTCTGTTATTAATGTTTTTGTTGTTGATTTTTTTACAAGATAATACATGTACTTAGCTTATATAGTCAAAGCTGATATCAGATAATTATATTCTGAAAAATCATATTGTATTATAATGAATGTGTGTGTGTGTGTGTGTGTGTGTAGAGCGAGAGGAGAGCATGCACTCTGAAAACAACCATAAATGCGAGCGCAGAGTTGGGAGTGAGGGTCCTATCTCAACTGGCAGGAGCATCATGTATGTCTCATGCCTAACACGTTGCTTAGCCTATCTAGTCTATAAATAGAGTATCTCTGTCTGAGGGTCTTAGATACCCTTCCCCAAACATCAAAAATGAAATTGGATTGTTTTAAGAGGGCGAGAGTTACCTGGCAGCGTACTGGTACTTCTTGACGTATTTCTGAGGAATGCTGGAGAAGTCAAACTTCTTGCAGACGCCAGGCAGGGGCTGGGGCTGCTCCGACACCACAGCTCCGCGACCTTCATTCGGCTGAAACGTTTTCATCTAAGAGACGAAAATGTGAGAAACAAGACCAAAACTTTGAGAGTTGGTGGGAGAAACGAAGCACATGAAATTTTAAATTATACTCATCGCGAGCCAGGATAGTGAGATAACTGATCACTTTCATCTATATTTGTGGAATAACTGACACTGTCACTATAGATGCTTAAGGTTAACAAATTAACAAAAGCACTGAAACCAAACCCTAAGACTAAATACTATAAGTCAAAAAATTTTCATTCAAACTCTGTGCAATAGATTGGATAGTTATATGATTAAAACTAAGGAATACAAACAACCTGAAATTGATTTGAGAACTCTAATAAGCTTTAGGCCCATTATTTTCCCTTTCTTCAAATTGGAAATTAAGCAGCAACAAACTATACTCAAACTTTGTTGCCAATCCATCCATCCCTACCTGCTGTCCATTGCTGGAGATATAGAGGACCTCCATGACAACATCCTCATGCCCTTTCCTCTTGATGAACTCAACACAAACTTCACCGTTCTCAAGAATGTGTACCTGCGTAAATAAACAAGGGAAACAGAGAATATATAATTATATAAGAAAAAAACTTGAACGCTACATAACTGAAAAAGTCCGATATTTCACTCAAAATCACCCCTAAACTTTATTTTAAACTTAGAACATGAGCTGCAGGACCTTTGGCGAAGGTTGAAGGCGAGACACTCAGCACTAACTAGAGTAGTCTGCAAGGAAGAAGCGCTTGTAGGGATAAAGGCACAAACCACAACATTCTTGGTTCTCTGTCGAATCGGGCGCAGCCTGTCGGTGTTGAGAGGGGCGACCAGCTGCTCCTGGTGTGGGTCCTGCCCTCCGGCCTCAGGGCGACTGGCCTGTCCACTGCTGCGCATGCTGTCGCTCCGAGGGCTTGAGGCGCTTGTCGCCGGGACTCTCTCCGCCCCCGGGTCAGGCATGCACTTCTGGAGCTCTCTACTCGTCAGACGCACGGTCCTCTGGGCTGACTCAGGACTGGAAAACTGCAGCGGGGTGTATAATAAAACGTTCCATTTACTCAATGAGTTTGAAATAATTATGTGTTAAGACTTAAAGCCTAAGAAAAGGTTGGAAGAGGAGAAAACAGAATGACAGAAGTTCTGAAAGCATGTCATAAGAATCAACAAGTATAGCGTGATCTGCTTAAGACAAACCTAATAGGGATAGATTAAAAGTTTATTTAATCTCAAATTTATCTCAAACAGTCAGTGTAACAGTGACTGTAAAGTTAATCGTTAACAGGGTTCATCTTAAGAATATTCCACTGCATAGATGAAAATGATTAAAAAAAAAAAAATCCCTCCCAAAAACACACTGTATTGCTCATGATTGTGATAAAATTTGTGGCAAAAAATTTGTGCTGTAAGAAAATTACCTGGATAGGTAGACTGTCCGGAGCTGGTGGGTGCTGTTGTCTTTTCCCGCTGAGATGAGGAGGGAGGCACTGGTGACCCAGGTAATTCTGCACCTTGGCCAACAAGTCCTGTGTCTGGAAATTCTCTGGAAGAGCCGCCAGTGCCTGTGGTAGAAAATGGTAGATTGTGAATTGTCAGTGATGCTCACTGGATTATTTTATTTTTTACTGAACTTTTTGCAAACAGCGGTATAGCATATTGGATGACAAAGGATGATAGAAATTTACTGAACTCTGACCTGCCAATTAAAATAAAAATGAATTTGAGAAATCAGTTCCAATTGCATATTTAATAAAAACTGAAAAGGTATTGATTTGTTCTAAAAAATATATAAATAAATAAATATATATAAAGTTATGCCCTTGTGCTGGATCAGTCTAAGCAACAGCATTACTTTTTTTGTTAGCTCAGTAGAAAAACAAAAGATGGACAAACCTGCAGATCTCCTTGCTGTTCGTGAAGACTGCTAAGCTTGGAGTCGCCCTCAAAGTCGACAGCCTTGCGGGTTGCCTGAAGGCTGAAGTCAGGCTCTGAGGACACTGAGCCGCGGTGATGAGGGTCTGGGAAGTGTCGACCTGAGCCCACAGGCTGGGATGAGTGTGGTGCAGACACTCCACCTTGCTGCTGGGGTATCGTTCTGCCTGACGGAGTGAGGGTCCTATCAAATCTGTCCGATGGAGCCTGGTGCGGGTAATTGCCGTTTCTGTTGGCCATCTGCGCTGCTTGACCGTGAGCGCTGGCGATGTTTGACGAGGCGGTCGTTGGGTTCCCGCTAGAGCTGTAGTCGAAGAGACTCCCACTCTGGCTGTGGATGGAGGCAGACACAGACCACGAGCCCAGGCCGGGGGAAGAGTTGTGACCTGTCTCCCCTTCCCCGCTGTATTTGCCCGGGTCAAACTTCTGTGGCGGGTGAGTCTCACCTCTGACCCCGCCGCCTTTAGGATCGTACTTCTCCTTAGGAGCTGATGTTGGCATGTGCTGGGAAGCTTGTCTTGTCTTAACCATGCCCTGTTGGGCCGAGACAAAATCAGAGGCCTGGCTCTCTCCCTGTTGGTCCCTTGACAACTGCCTCCCAATCGCCTGCATGGTTCGCTGGAGCTCCTGCTCTGTCATACTGAAGGCAAGAGATATTAGTAAGAGTTATTACAGATCGTGAAAAACATTTCACAATGTGATAGTGGTCATAGCATGGAGATTTTAACCTATCAAATATTATACAAACATACATTATAGTCATTCAAGTGTTTCAAGTGTTTATATTACAGAAACCTATCCTAACACATAACAAGCATTTTACAAAATACAATGTTTTAGCTAAATTAAAATAGGACAAATTAAATATTCAATATGAATTTTATGCTGAATTTTTTTTCCTGTGTGCCTATGTACTTTTTGCTTCTGAGTTAGCAAAAAACAAGCTGTTTTATATCATTGAACAAAATAGAATTGCATCTTTATAATTTCATAGACTTAGAGCTCTCAGCACAAAATAGTGCAGTTTCTTTGTTAGCAAAGTGTGCAACACTTTTTGCGCCGCACAGGATTCGAACCCACACCCTCACCTTGGTTTTAAAGTCGCTAATCCAAGCAATTAACCATTTTGCCAACTGAGCTCCCAATACTTAGGGCAATTGTTTAATCCTTATATAACACCCTCTCATTCCTTCTGCTCTGAATCCATAGGGAAATGTTCTCGGCTATCTTAGCTAGATGTTTCAAAACTTTCGTACTTCTGTTGCTACATATTGAGAGCAAAGTGTGCACAGAAATTTTTAAACAAAAAAAACAAAAAAGAAAAAAAAAACGTTTATCTATTTTCCTCTGAATTTGACACAAACAGAAAGTGTACAGCCATGGTGATTCAGAGACTGTAAAAGTGTCACCGACAGTTACTCTTTAAACTGACTGTAAAAGACAAAGTATCAAAGCTGTGGTGTTTACCTGTCTCTCTCCCTTACAGGTGGACTTGATGGATTGCGGAATCCACCTTCAGAGTGTGCGCTGGTGATGGACGAAAACATGCCAGATGTTGAGTCTTGTCTATTGCTTTTGGCGTTTCTGTCCCTTCCACCTTGCATGTTCTTTGTATCACGACTAGCAGGTACCATGTCCATATTGTTCTTTCCATAAGTTATGGTTCCTCGACCACTGTCGATGGACATTTCCGACATCTAGAGGGGAGAAAAAAAAAAGAAAAACTTCTGGGTGTTCCATAAAAAAAACACATGGAAAGAAAAGTGAGGCATCAGAAGAAAGATGGGAGTCAAGAGTGAAGAGACAGAGAGAGAGAGAGAGAGAGAGAGAGAGAGAGAGAGAGAGAGAGAGAGAGAGAGAGAGAAAGTATAGTTGAGTTGATTTAACGTCCAACGTCAGCACTATAAAGGTTATATTGTGGATGGACCCCCAAGATTAACGTCTGACAATTTTATGTGCTGCCGAGACAGTTCTGGGATACCATGGCTGCTGTCTCAGACTGTCACATTAAACTGAAACCAACCCAACCAGTAGGGGGCGAAATTACCAGGTCTCTAACCACAGACATCCTGCGTTAGAAGCTGATGTTCTACCCCAGGGCCACCGCGCCCCCCAGAAAGAGAGAGAGAGAGAGAGAGAGAGACCTTCACCGATGATCGTCTTTTTTCACCTAGGCTCTCAATTCTGTTCTTCGGCCTCGATCGTCAACGCTACATGCTTTGTGATCCACACAGCGAATATCTGTGACCTAATCACGCCGTTTGGCACGGGTGTTTCTAGAGGGTTGATAGGTATGATAGGTATGTTAGGTATGTTGGAGTAACTGCAAATAAGGAAGGGAGGGAGGGAAGGAGGGAGGTAAGACAAGAAAGACACACACCTAAATTTGATTATTGTGAATCCAAGCAGAGAGAGAGAGAAGGGAGGTTTTACAATAATTATCCTATTATTCACACTGCAGCTGGAAGAA
The DNA here is from genome assembly GCA_003991915.1 of Elysia chlorotica. NCBI lineage: Eukaryota > Metazoa > Mollusca > Gastropoda > Plakobranchidae > Elysia > Elysia chlorotica. Next base: position 57,264 of record RQTK01000461.1, read on the forward strand.
AAAAAGTTCTAGTGTGGTATAATACAACGGCATTAATTTTTATGTACAGACCACCCACCTTTTGAGTCACTCTCTTGCTTCCACCTTTCATCGTCATAAATGGATGGGCCAGTATTTCTGAAAATAAAATAGAAGCCATTGCATATTCAAATGTTTTTACTATCAAACACAGAAGACCTTACAATTTATGAGCGACCGATTTTTTTTTAAAACAGAAATTTGGCATAACTGCTTGTGGTAGCCATGAGTAATATCATCTTGGTTTGGTGACATTGTTTAAAAAATCATGAGCATGCTTTGATAATGGAAAAAAACATTTTTAATTCAGATAAAGAAATTTAAGTGATTTAATATGAAAAATGATGGGGTGTGAGCCAGAGGTCATTCTCATTTAATTTAGGATGTCTCCAGATGGAGAAAACAATTCAAAAGAGAAGAGTGGAGATCATACTTATCTCAACCATATCTAATTACAAACCAAAATCTAAATTTCTCAAGTCAATTATTATTCAAGACAATAAGTTTACTTCCACTGAAATTCCCTAAAATTAGAGTAACAAAAAAAATCGACATCGCTGAAAGTATTGAATATGATAACGGAAAAAAGATCACCAAACCTCTGAGCGGCAATCGGTTTTTGGGGTTTTTCTGCAGCAGGGCCTGTATAAGATTGCACGCCGCAGGGCTCAGGTTGTCTGGGAGGTGATACTCTGCCAAGATGACGCGATTCAGCGTGCTCTTCACGGCGTCAGTGTCGAACGGTGCATGCCCCACCAGGAGAGTGTACAGCATACAGCCCAGTGACCACACGTCGGCTTCCAGGCCATGTGCCGACCTCATAGCGATCTCTCTGAGTGTGCGGGGTGGAAAAAAGTACAGGTTTGATTAAGCAAGGCACACACAATGAAATTAAATAAAAAAATGGGTATAGAATTGCAAAATACAGGCAATCATTTATACAAAGTAATGTTATATTCGGATGTAATAATCTCCAAGAAGCCTATTTGAGTAGAAGAGTAGATTTAAGGTTCATAAAAATTCAATGAAACCCAAATAGGTGTAGAGTTCAAAATGTGTTGATCTATCAAATTTGCTAACCCATAAAATATTGACCGTAACCAAAATGATTAAAAAAAGTAATATTTTCTGAAGAAAACTGCACACAGGAAATACTCAAGTCTTGGATACCATTGAGCTTGATATAATGAAAAGGTAAATGATAAATTACATCCCCAAACTGTCAACTGTAATATTATTCTCATTCAAATTCTACACAATAAAACATACGGTGAGATGTAGTTTGGTGTTCCACACATGGTAAAATGTTTCTCTTCTGGCCCTTGCAACTGTGTCGCCAGTCCAAAGTCAGCAATTTTCTACATGAGAAAAAATGTGAGAGAAAAAAAGATTTTCATACAATTACACTGTACATTTACAATAACAGTTTCATAAAGCTTCTATAAAAAATCTAGAACATAATTATTATTAAGACCCCAATGATGAGAGAGAAATAAATACAATGTCAACATTTGCTTTCCACCCATAAAAGTTTTGAATTGACAGTAATTTAAGATGATTTGTGCCAAACCACAAAGATAAGCAGGGCAACAGAATCAGAAACATTAGCACTGAGTTGAGGTAAAAGTTTGCTTCTTAATGCCCAACATCAGCAACGGGGATAAGGCCTATCAACACTTTACAGAGCGGGTGTAACAGGACCTCCGACCAAACCTTTAAGGGACAAAATCGTACAAAGTACAAACAAGTTTTCCTGAGAGAAGAATCAAACCTGGGACCTCGCAAATAAAAGCCCATTGCTTAACCACTTAAGACAGCTCACCTCCTTCATCACTGAGTACAACACAACATGCTAAAAATGTCAATCAGCAACCGAGTACCCACCACGTCGTTATTCTTGGTAAGCAGGAGGTTGGACAGCGAGAGGTCGCGGTGCAGGATTCCATGGGAGTGCAGATACAGAATGCCCTCCACAATCTGACGCATGATACGCCGCGCTGCGTCTTCCGTGAACGGCTGTGCCTGCGTCCGCAAGTAGCGCTGGATCTCCCCGTTATGGCACATCTCTAGAACCAAGTAGACGTAGTTGCTGTCTTCGAAGAAGTTATACAGCTAAAACATAGTAAAAAATATTTCATGTATTATTGAAATTTTTTTTAGCATGGTTTATAATAATAAATAATTATACAGACTTAACCAATCAATTTAAACTTAAATTGATTCTGTCAAACTTTTATTTTATTAATGAAGGGTTACCTGTATATTATATGTATGTTTATATGTTAAAGTCAAGTTATACATTCAGTCTGTTATTTATTTTCTATCTTTATTGTTTCAGTCGATGTCCATCCTATGTCCAACATGCATGTTCATCATTTATGTTAATAAAGATGTTTGCAACATGATGAGGAGTTTCTTCAATTAACTATAAAACTCAAAATTTTAACATTGATAAGAAACTATTGTTTATTCATTGTTAATTTCCACCCTACACAATTTCTTAATGCACTTAGTATCCCCATAACTTATAATACCCAAACTTCTGAAACAATATATTTTAATTTATCAAGCTTTATTGATGAAATATCACCCTACCACTTGAGCCTCGAATCTATTGTCTATGCATGACTTGCTTGACTTATGCCTCTGGGTAACATAGGGCCAAACTGTCTATGCATAGATCTTTGTTTTAACCTACCTCTAGAATGGATGGATGTTTGAGCCTAGAATGGATTTCCACTTCTTTCTTTACTCGAGCGTTCATTGAAGCTGCTTTCATCATCTTTTTGTCGATCTGAAATTGATTTATAAACTTTTCAATAAATATTTGATAAAAGTGAAAATCTAGAACAAAAAATTTGTTAAAAAACACTTCTAGACATAGTTATCTAAATCTGAAACATTAAAAAAAAGAAAAAAAAGAAAGAAGAATCAAAAGCCAAATGAAAATGATAATCTAAAATATGCTTGGATAGTAAACAAATGAAATCAATGAAAAGCTTGGAGGATTCTCAGCCGCCCTGTCACACTATGGCGGTTACATCACTGATGATAGCCTGAATCTTTAAGAAAGGAGAGGGCTGAGGAAGGAGCAAGATGCCCTCCGTAGATCTTGGGTAACCTGGTGGAGTTTAGACACACAAACACACACTGATGTGAAACAGGCGCTGGCTACATTACATGTGAACTCGGGCCTGTTCTACTCGTGTTACTGTGGGCTTGTAATTGTAATTGGCTCACTTTTTACATCTGGTCGTCGGGCTGCCTTCAAAGCGTCGCAGGGGTCCACTTTTAAAAAGTAATGTAATTCGCGATCACTTGTCCAGATTGATAGGGAATTTATGCTAAGTTCTTTAAAAAAAATTTTTTTTTTTTTAAATTAATGTGCACTTAGATACAACTGTGTATAAGTAAAACTTTTGCTAATTGTGTTGCTACATGTATATTTGTATAATTGTTTATATATTCATATTGCAAAGCAGCAAAGCCTGTTCTTGACAAAATGATTTTCGATGTGTATGTTCTTAATATATATATATTGACTGAATAAACATTGAAATTGATATGTCAGACAGTCTGATAAAAATAAAATATAAAACATACCATCTTCACAGCGACTTCCAACCCTGTTTTGTTTGAACGGGCTCTGTAGACACAGGCAAATCCGCCCTTGCCCAACAGGTTCAATACCTGGTAGTCCTGAGAATAATCAGAATATATGTCAAAATATGTTATAATAGACCTTAAAACTTCACTCAAATAACAATCTTCTTAATGTAAAATCTTGATGTTTTGCTTTCGGGATAACAGGAGTGTTTGATTTTGAACTCATTCTCATAGACATAAGGAGGTTGAAAAAATTAAACAAAAGGAATGAAATAGTAAACTGCAACTTAAAACAGCTTATAATGATGTAAGTCACTGACTGTAAGTGCTATTGTTAGTGATCTCCAGTACAAAGTGTTTTATAAATTTCACCTAAAGATTTATACTGTGCACCGAATGAGTCAGCCTGCAGACTTAATGACGAAATAATTATTCTGTGAATTTATATAAAGTGTCTATTCCTCCTGCAGTCTTGGGTTGGAATTGCTAAAGTTGTGACAGATGCCTCAGCTGTAGCCACAATATGAGATGCTTAAATCTGAAGGTGGCACACTTTTATTGTCTGGTACATGTACACTTTGTAGCTGTGAGCGCATGTTTGTGAGTTTGTTGACACACTTACCAATTATTATTATAATTATTGTAATTATTGATGTAATTTTTATTTACAATTTTATAATAAATTAAAGAATATGACGATGATGATGTTAATGATAAAGACAAATATAACAACCATGATGATGGTGGTGTTTGGTGGTGGTAATAATAATGATTATAATGATTATAATAATAATAATACAATAATAATAATAATAATAATTTATAACAATAATAATACTAATTAATAATAATAATACAGTGGAAAGCTCATAAAAAGAAGTCTGATTTAATCGAATTTTGCCAGAGAATCTAGACTATTTTTCTCTCTTGGGCTCTATTAAAATCAAACTCATAATTCAAAGTTTGTTCTGGTTTGATTGTCTTAATTCGAATCTCAGGCCACCCATAGGCATTACGCAATACTATCTGTCATTGTCAAGCAGAATTCAATCCTATTGTTGCCCTGCTGCCAGACAAATAGCCATTTCCTTATAAATCAAAGACAATGGTCTACTCTAGATCTACCAATTAATTAGAATAATTATGGTCATTTAAGTTTAGAGGATATTCAGGCAAAGTTCAGTTAACTGTCAAACAGAGAAGGCTGAAGCACTCACATCTAGTGAAACATTCTCCTCCATTTCTAATTTAGTGACTTGTCACACTCACAGCAAATGACTGATCTATATCTAACACTGATTGAAGTTTGAAAAACCACATTTAAATTAGACTTTAGATTATAGATTCCCTATATCTAGATCTAGATCTAAGTCTTTTCTTAGAATCTTTTCTGGGGAACAGAATCAAGAATCTAGGCTTCTAAGATCTTGGAAGTTTTAAAGGATTTGAGCATTAAAAAGACAGGGTAAAATTCTAGATTTTTCATGGATTTTGATGAACCATTCTGGTAGTGGGTTGATGGAGATTCGCACTAATGTTATTCATGATAAATTTGATCCATCCATAAGAACAAAGTGAAACCAAACCAAAATAAACAATCCAAACATGTTCAGACATGTCAAATTATTTCCCTTGCTTGAATTAAAATCAACACATTTTTGTACCTCTATAGTCTCTGAAATTCCAGTCATAGTGCTTGGTTCTGGTCTTACATGGACTACACAGGTGTATAATATTACTTTTTATCAGTTTACTTTTTGCCTTGTTAAAATTCAAGTTATGTCGTTTACTAGCTGAAGAAATGTTTCGTGTTTTCAGTGTAAATATCGCCACAGGAGCATCCATGTTGCACTTTCAGAATCCATAATATTCAAAGAACGCGCTGTAAGCGGCTGTATCAAAACATTGCAGTACCGGGGCAAATATAAAAATATATTTAAAAAAATTAACAAATATGTCTTTATTACTGGTATCAGTGATTTATTTGGTTTTATGATACCTTTAGAGCATTAACTTTGATTTTATTTTGCTGGAATGAAAATAATTGCTACAGCTAAGTCCTATATTTTGTGCGGAGATAAAAAGGAACGGTGTAGCGGCATGAACACTACCCAGTTTAAAATAAGTTCAACTATGCCTGTGACAGCCCAGAAAGACTGTCGCTGATCGCTGGGCTCTGGGCTGTGATGGGCTGGGTTGGGGCTTCCGAACTCTGTATGCAACGTCTCCTAAGTCCTGACAAATGTCACATAAAGCGACTAGACTCCAGATTGGGGTACATGGGACTTGGTCAGTCCCATTAGGGTGCGAACATACAAACTCATTCGCCCATCCAACTCAGTCACAGACAATAATATTATGGAACTATCTATTGTATTAGCTTTACATTTCTCGAAGCACACAAGGTGTCAGCCGACGGATAACAGCTTCCGATGCCGAGCCGACAACCTGTGCATTGCGACATAGAGGCAAAATTTAATCAGTGTAGTCTTTGTATGGCGCCCGCCACCTTTACCTTCTCTTGATTTTTTCTAGAATGCCTCTATACGTATAGACCCAAATAGTATAACTAGTTTCAGATAGTAATAACAGAAGATCACTATGAAAATGGTTTATGAAATAAGCTTAGTTTTGGAAATATTTGAAATTAATTTTTAGCCATGCGCGTTATCGCTGGGCTGACCGCCGACCTTGATCCCGGTATCACATGCTTCGGTCGGCAACTTTGTTTGCCTCGGTATGCATACAATGTACAACGGCCGACTACTTTGTCATCTGTGAATGACGACCCACACCAGGGGCACCCAAAGCGTGGGGTCAAGCCACAGACTTCTTGCGACGAAAGCCAATGCTCTAACCTGCTACTGCGCACCTACAGACGTTTATAGAACTGATTAAACCAGCGTTTTATTCAAAATTTTAATAACTTTCAGATCCAACGTGTAGTTATAGATAGGGGGCATATTTCCTATTTTCTGAAGACAAAATATTATTTTGATTGTAGACTGGCGTGTAGACCTACATTATATTTACAAAGCCCAACAATATGATATTGCATATTCCCCATTGTCACATATGGAAGTGAAGGTTGAACAATGAAAAACCAGTTCGAAAATGTCGCATTCATAAAATAGAAGTTTTTTTTTTTTCTGAAGTGATTCATAACAGAAATTATTATATTAATGACGTTCAAAAGCTAAACAAAGTGAACGTCTTAGAACAATATTTTCATCATATTTGTCATATTTATTTCAATATTGGGAATAAAATTTCGCATAGAAGTTGTAATATTATTTGAAAGGCATGGGAGATTTTCAACAAGCAGAAACTTCGCAGTGTCATTTTGCGATGGATAAGATAAATCCATTTTCGTTGTAACAATAAAACTTGTTCACCACTAAACAAAACAACAACAACAACAACAACAACAAAAACAACAACAACAACAACAACAAACACGTTCAGAAACAGTATTAACATCACTATCATCGACAAATAGGCAATTGCAACAAGGTACAATTTTGGTTTTAATGATTTTTGCAGCACGTGTACAAGACAATAAAATCTGAGTGTAACTGGTTAGAACATTAACTTTTGAAATACTAATGTTATCAGTGCATATTTGTAGCTCGGTTAATGGGTACCGGGTAAAACATAACACATAGGTTAGCACTCTTAATTATTTAACACGCTGCTTAGATCTCTGTGGTTTCTAATCTGTATGAATGTGCCATTCATCCCACATTCTAGTCCGATTATTTGTTGACGCTTATGTTTGTCTCCTAGACAGCTAATGTCTCAGCCAGCCACAGTGTACAAATTGGAGATACTAGGACTTATGACTCAGCCAGTCACATTACACTAACGCCGACCCAAACATTATGGAAAGAAATGCGACCAATAATTTTGCTAGGTGGTGGGATCGAATCTGCATCTTCCACACAGAATGCCAAAGCTCTACCACCTGACCCATCCCCTCCCTCTCACGCGCGTGGGCAGAGAGTGGAAACATTTTTCTAAGAGAGGAGTAGGGCCTACAGAACGGAATGGATTTCTCTCCCCCCCCCCCCCCTCCCTCCCTCCCCCTCTCTCTCTCTCTCTCTCTCTCTCTCTCTCTCTCTCTCTCTCTCTCTCTCTTTCTTCTTTTTCTAAGGTATAGTATATTGTGCATGCTAAGTGTTTGTGTGTGGGCGTACAAAGTCGTTAGTGCTCGCCTTCCTCTCCGAGATACCCATAAGCTAAACGAGCAGTACCACCACCCCTTGTTTTAACGAGCGTAACCCAGTCCTTGTTTACATACCATAAGACGTTTTATAGCTCAAGCGATTGATGAACAACAAGAGCAATAATCACGCATGCCAAGCAATGGCACGACAAGGCAAAAATTCAACAGAGACGAACAAACCGCACAATACAATTAAAATAGAATTTTTGTAATAGAAATACTCAGTAAAGAAGTAACGGTCTGATTGTCACGTTATTGTATCCCGGTAAATATTGAAGTAAAAAAAAACAAACAAATACACATACACTCACAAACTTATGTTCTATTTGAGAGAGTTTATTTGCGAACCAAACGGGAAGATAATCTCGAAATCTTTTTATCCATTTAATTCACTCTTACTCACCAACCCACACACACACGCACTCTCTCTCTCTCTCTCTCTCTCTCTCTCTCTCTCTTCATCTCTCTCTTTCTCTCTCTCTCTCTCTCTCTCTCTCTCTCTCACCCACCCTCTCTCTCTCTGTTTGATATCTCAAAGGTTCCATATGGGACTAATCGCAATTATATTTCATTGCAATTTTTATTTAGATATTCGCCGTATAGGATCCCCCAGCGACCCACGAGACGTTAAAATTTTACTTATTTAGAAGAAAAAACAAACAAACAAACCTACAAAAATACATACATAGCACAGCAAATGCATTGATTTCAGCTTTTAATGTGTAACAACAAACTTTTATTAGGAGCACTAGATAGCTTCACAGCACGGCGGGACTTGAATGTTGCTGCGAAGAGGAAACGGGGAGCTGGAAGCCGCCAATTACGCAATGTTATGCGCTAAGGCATGATGCCCTCGGCTAGTCCTAGCAGGCCTATGCCTATAATGTTACGAAACAATGTTACATGATCAGCGCATCTATGTATGTAATCAATCACAGCTTAAAGATGCAAATTCGAAGCAGTCGATCTCATCGGGTAGATTTAATTTGTTTTGTTTTGGTTAATTTATTGAGCTGTCTACCGAACGCTTCTACCTGGTGCTACTGACTGCGTATGTTTTAGTGCAAGTTGTTCACATAATAATAATAATAATAATAATAATAATAATAATAATAATAATAATAATAATAATAATAATAATAATAATAATAATAAT
>RQTK01000461.1:66923-128930 GCA_003991915.1 Elysia chlorotica
TAGCTATCTAGATTAGATCTGGGTTAGAATTTATTTAGATTCTATAAACCGAAGCCAAAGGGGCGTTAGCCGAGTCTTAGAGACCTCATTCATTATTCACCGAGAAGATCCTTTATAATACAACATCGATCCTAGATCTAGAACCATAGATATCTAGATCAATATACTATGTTATATTTATTACATTTATTTAACGCAAAGACTAGACATCTTATCAGATTTATAAGACCTAGACTAGATCTATAGATATATCCAATGTAGACTAGATCTAGATCTAGATAGATATGAAGTTTCCCAGCAAAATGAAATATCCATTTTGACAATTTATAATAATTTTTTTGTTGTCTTGACGTTATCTAGCACTATTTTTCAATACAATTTGTCGCATTTTAACTTGTTTATAAATCTCGTTTTGACGCAAGACTTTTCATATATAACTATCGGCAAGGCAATTTCATGGAATTCTTGCCACTGGTTCTGTGGGTTATTTCAATCAGCGATGTTGTTATTCTCACCCCTGGGTTGCGAACAACAAAGTTTAGTTGATTGGGGGGGGGGGGGGAGGGAAAACCCTTTCAAAATTGTATCCCCTAACCTTCCTTTTCAATCAGAGTCAATAATAATAATAATAATAAAAAACAAACAAAAAACACCATTTAATAGTTAATAAAACTTTGCAGAGAGCACCTGTGTCATTATTTTCCTATTATTTATCAATAGCGGTGAACTCGGTAGTTTCTGAATAAAAGAGAAAAAGCCCACCCTCACCGACCCACAGACACCGCGAGCTCGCGCGCTGATATGCCGCGAAGAGGGGCCGTCATTTTTTTAAGCGATCTGGTGCTATTAATAGAAATCTGTGGGTGTAAAAAAAACAAAACATACCGGAAGCAAAAAATCTAAAGCACCGCATTATTCATGAGTAATTTGATGAACCCAACCGGGCCAACCGACGAAGGCGTTGAAACCAAGAACTTTCTGTTCACGTGTGTTCTAGAATTTTCATAGTTTCCTTTATAAACCAACACACATACGCGTGTTTTCATACTCAGGAATATTGATAACGCACCGACAGAGCTGTGAAATATTATTTTTAAGTGTTATTATCTGGAAATTTTAGGTAAGATAGACGAAATAAATGGATTGATTTATAGATTCTAGTCTAGAATCTAGCTATCTAGATTAGATCTGGGTTAGAATTTATTTAGATTCTATAAACCGAAGCCAAAGGGGCGTTAGCCGAGTCTTAGAGACCTCATTCATTATTCACCGAGAAGATCCTTTATAATACAACATCGATCCTAGATCTAGAACCATAGATATCTAGATCAATATACTATGTTATATTTATTACATTTAACGCAAAAGACTAGAAATTAATCAGATAAGACGTAGACTAGATCTAGATCTAGTATTATAGATGTCCAATGTCCAATGTAGACTAGATCTAGATCTAGATAGATATGAAGTTTCCCAGCAAAATGAAATATCCATTTTGACAATTTATAATAATTTTTTTGTTGTCTTGACGTAATCGCATTTATAAATCTTGTTTTGACGGGGGGTCTCGTGAAAACCCTTCCAAAATTGCAGATCTACCTCTCACCTTCCTTTTCAATCAGAGTCAATGATACGCTGTTTTAACAGTATTGATAAATTGTTTTTTTTTTCCTATTTAGCCTAAGATTTATCTGTCTCTCTGGTCTATATCTAGATTTAAATGTAGTGTCTTAAGTAGTATCGCTCCCCCTTTTATTTTCTCTCCCTTTTGAATCTCACCAACTTTACCACTCAATTACTTCTTTCTCCTCCCGAGCCTAGATCAAGACTTCTAGTAGTAGTGCAGAAGTGAGCATTCTCAAATTTCAACTAGGCCTAGATTCTAGTTTTAGGTGAGAATAGATGTAGTTGTTCTCTATAACTGCAGCCTTCAATCAAACAATGAAAGAATGCTACTATTAGAAGCTAAGCTGGTTATAGGCCCAAATCTAATCAAGATCTTATCTAAATCTGGTTCTCTCAGTCTTACAGATTATCAGTACACAGGTTTCTATTGAAGATTTGGTAAATCCAGAGCTAGGGCTAGATCTACCGAGGCCTCTAATCTTGTGACTGTAGACACATTTAACATTGATGATTGTTAAGACCATCTAGTATATAGGTAGGCGTATTGGGTCTTTAAGATTGTATATGCACCGAATATAGTGTTTCTGCCTCTTTATCGTATACATAGGTCTAGTCCAAACTTGGATTGCACATACTATCTACATGTTGTCCAAATTTTGAAATACGCCTAAATATCTTTTAAAAGTATTTCTAAAAACTTAAATTTGTTCACATTAAATTCTTAGGTCTGATCGTTGAGGATAGCTAAGCTCTCTTCTAATTTAATGTTTCCAAGGTATTCACTCCCCTACGATGAGAAAAAAAAAACCCTGATAGATGCCCATTATTTAGACACAAACACTAAAAGGGTGCAGTGCTTATATAGCAAAATTTGGACAGAACATTATCTAGACTCCTCCTGATTTTTAAGTTTTATAATCACTTAATATCTAGATTTACAAAGTAATTAAATTGATGAAACCCAAGATTGGTGCTTTGTAAACCTTGTTTGTAAGACAGACTAATAGGTGCCTGAGGTACAGTTTCTTCAGACCTTAATAGACCTACATAATTACATTTGATGTAGATCAAGATCAAGCTCTAACCAAGTCTATAATTATAGATCTATTTATTTGAGGGGATAAATTTAGACCCAGTGCTTGATTATTTTAAAATTTAGCCATGGCTTTGTATTTTTATGATTGGATTTAAATTGAAGTATGAGTAAGCTTTTGGCAGCGCGGTAAAAAAAGTCATATCCTCTTGTAAAATATGGTTAAATGAGAAATTCATATCAGACTTTGGTTCAATTTAATAACCCAGACACATAAGATTGAAGAGATTTTTGTTGTGGTATCCATTAGCTTGATAATGCATTCCATGGATCTGTTTTCATGGGGAATTGGTTAGGATGTGTATCTCTTCCAAAGTGTATAATTTTTTTTATCACTAACCTAGGAAACTGAAGCGTAACTGCACATTAGTTGCTGACTGGCTCAATCAAGAGCCCCACCCTTAACTCCACTCCTGTTTTTTTTTTTCTCCCTGTGTAGTGGGAGGTGGGAATATGTGCATGTAATCAGAGTATGCGTTCACTAAGTAAATTGTATTATATTAAACACAATTAGTTAATTGCAACTTGCTCTTTCTGTACCTCAAAGCGGGTGAGTCGACTTGGATTTATATGATCATTTTTCATTAAAACTGACTCGACATTGACTCATAGGAATAAGAACCTTTTCTTAACAAAGACGATGCACAAGACTACAGGGGCTCAATCACAAATGCATAACTTTCAAGCCAAGTATCAAACTCATAAAAGTTTGTTTTGTGACATGTTTTTCACTTTTTTTACCCTTTCACATTGTCGATTGTAACACTAACCACTTTAAAAATTTAATGCTTTAAAAAACAAAACAACCCACATACTTATGTGCATCATTGAAATGTCTATTATCTGGTATGTGACCAATCTTCCTACTATTGTAATCCACAAGATTCCAAAGTTTGCAGTTTATTGTAACTTTTGTATCACCATTGGTAATGTATATTATTGTGTCATATTCATGAGATCTATTTATAACTATCCCATCAAGCTTTTTACTTTTTCTCTTTTTAGAGTGACTAGTCTATCAGAACATACGGTATGTCCGTTGTAGGAATAGACTTTGGATCTTTCTCAAGCTATGTTGCTGTTGCTCGAGCTGGTGGAATTGAAACAGTTGCAAATGAGTACAGTGACCGTCTCACACCGTAAGTGAAAATTAGCCTTTTTTTCTTAATTCATTTTGCCACTTGAGCATTATAGTTTCTGAAGAATGATGCGGAAGAATGATTTTCACTAATGTCAAGATTGATGGACATTTATCTATTTTTGTTTGTTTGTTCAAAAAGATGTTGCTTGTTGCCCACTCCTGGGTCAACCAGCAATGCTCTCAGAAGCTCAGTAATTCACTGGTGTATGAGACTATGACATTTTATTAGATTTAGAATTATAACATTGCTGCACAAACTATTGTTTATTTATGTTTATATACATGTATCATGATGCAACTTTTTTTTTCTTGAAACCTCACCTTCAGTCTCAAGCTTAACAATATTACATAGAATTTTGTTCGACCATGCTGTGTTTTTTTTTCTTCTTTTAAATTTGTAACTTTTCCCCCCAGGTCGTACGTTTCTTTAGGTGCCAAAAATAGAACACTTGGCTATGCAGCTAAGCAACAGGCGGTGTCGAACTTTAAGAACACAGTTTGTGGCTTCAGAGGGGCTCTGGCTCGCAAGCTCAACGATCCCCTAGTTCAAAGAGAGATCAACCGAAACTTCAAGCCAAACAATGTAACAAAAGACAGCCAGGGCAATGTGGTTTTTAAGGTAAAGCTTTTATCACCTCTTGGTTTTTAAAATCTTAATATTTTATTGGCGCCAGACAGCATAGATGGAAGATTAAATTTAATTAACAATATAAAACTTCAAGCTATTTTTCTCTTCGTTTGATTTGAGCCTAATTTTGTGCTTACAGTTCTATTCTGAGTAAACCTATTGCGTCTTTAAAAAACTTCAACCTGTCTAATGGCAAGTATGAGGTCAAGCTAAAAAGGTATTGAATGTTAAAGAAATGTATTTTTTAGGTAGTGCAACCTTGGTACAGCCAATCATGATTTTTGAAAATATTTGATCATTTTTTATGGTATTATTTACTAGCTGCCTAACATACTGCTGGTGAAAAAAAGATGGAATTAGCTTTTCCAAAACCATCTCTGCTTTGTGATTAAACAACTTAATCTTTGTCTCCAGCTGTCGTATTTGGGCGAGGCTCAGGACTTCACTCCCTCTCAGCTGACAGGAATGCTCCTCAACAAGTTGAAATTTACAGCAGAAGCAAACCTCGCCACTAAAGTTGTCGATGTTGTTGTGTCTGTAAGTCTTTTATTTTACTTCATTGGTATTAATTTTAAGTAAAGTTTCAACTCTCGCAATTGTTCAATGTGATTCGTATGAATTGATATAACTATTAAGATATAATGCAGAAAAGGAAAGGAATATTTTTAAAGAACAAAAATCAAAAGCATGCCATAGTTTCCAAGGGCAATGAATCTTTTACAATACACTGAATTAAGGTTGCTCATTTAAAAGAAAATCCTTTTAAAGGGTTGACAGAGATGTCAAGAGTTTTGGGATTTGTCAGAAATCAGTGGTGGCGTGGAGCTGAGCGAAAATCTGCACCAGCCTACGCCAACCTCCTGCCCCATGGTGGAAGCCCTCCACACTGGTCCAGAATATAATTAATAACGCGACTCTCCGATAGATGAACGGAGCGGCACTGGTTGCTAGAGTGAGCCGAAATAAAAGGAAATGCTTTTTTTTTCGCATCCTACATAGACTTAGTAAAAGTGTTATTCTAGGTTATGTGGCTGGAAATATTTATCACGATAAAACCTGGCAACATGTGCTATGTACCGACGACACGGAAAGTGAAAGTCCTTTCTCTTTACCATTACTAATACTTGTGTATTTCTGTACTCAATGTGTTATGTACAGGACTTACAAAGAAACTTCTAAGATCTAGATCTACACCTTGGAGAAGAAAATGACTTACTCAGTTCTTTCTTTCTCATTTATATTACATTTATAGTTATACATACTCTAGTCTTGGATAAGAAAAGAACTTAAGGTTTAACTAGATCTAGATATAATCTAGACATTACAGTTTTAGTTAGTGGTTCCTTGTCGTCGACTGGTAATTACTGTGTTCTGAGAAAGGCAGAAGGACTTGTTAAAGAAATTACACTGAGTGGAAATATCAGTGGCAGGAGGAAAAAGTGCACATAGTCAAAGGAAGTAATGACAAAATACTATTATAGTGAAAGTTGGAGAAAGCATTGTGAATGATCTTTTTCTTGTTCATCACAATAATTCACATGTTCCTTCAGTATGGGGTTGGAGGGAGGGCAGAGGGGTAGCCATAAATTTCTGTTGTTGCCGTGAAAATTCAGGGCTGGGGGAAATTTTTCAACTGATATCCCTGGGTTGAAGTTATTACCACTATATAATCAGAGCTAATTATGTCCAAAGAGCAAGTTACTTAAGTATTTGGTTTCCTTCCAACAACATACCTGTAACTTGTTTAAAACTTTCATTTTATTGAAGTAGAGATTTTTGTTATGTCTGATGTTTGTTTTAAAATCAAACCTTTTGTTTCTAATAAGCTAGTTTAAAATTGATGCATTTTGTTTGTCTGTCTGTGAAGGTCCCATCATATTTCACGGACATTGAGCGGAGGGCCCTGCTGGACTCTTGTCAGCTGGCGGGTCTAAACTGTCTCAGAATACTGAACGATACAACAGCAGGTAGGAAATTTGAGCCTCATTTAATTTTAATGAAGCAAAGTTAAGGGACAATTTTTGTTGGGAGGTCTTGTAAGCCTGTGTTTGGGTTTGAAATTTAAAATGAGAATGAAAAAAAAATCCATGTAATATAAAATTACTATCAACCCTTCAACTAAGATTTGACCATCATTTTTGGGTGTTTTAATTGTCTTTTATGGGTAATAATAAATCACTATTTTCTATTCTCATATTGTAGGTAACAAGAGCAGGAGGGATGGGGTGGGGTGAGGTACATTTGGGTTCACAATTTTGGCAAATTCTGTTATTATTGTTTGTAAAAACTCAATTTTAGAAATGAGAACGACATTGTGATAAATACATACTTAAAAATAAACAATAAAGATCTTGTAGATCTAACTGTGGATCAACTCTTTTTTTCCCCAACTCCATAGTTGCCCTTGCTTATGGAATTTACAAGACAGACTTACCGCAAGAGACAGAGAAGCCAAGAAATGTCGTTTTTGTGGACTTTGGATACTCCTCCTTACAGGTGTCTGCTGTGGCTTTCCATAAAGGAAAATTGAAGGTACTTGAATTTGACTGAGTGAACAGATACTTTTAGTTTGATGTCCTTTCCTAGAAATGCTATATAATATGAACAGTATTTTTCAAAGATCTATATATTTTTTAACTCATTGGCATGATCAAGGTGGACACAGCATCTAAAAATAGTTTTCACATCATGCTGGACACCAGTGTTAAACAGTTTTTATGATTGTTTTAATACCATAAGCGATCCAACTAATGCAACAAAGACTACTTTAAACCTTTAGAACAGGGTTTTGATTACAAGTTTATTTCCCTTTGACAGTGTTCAGAACAATTTTCGATTTTATATACATTTTTTTGTACCCCTAAGCATTTTGAAAAAAAAAGCGAACAGACTGTTTATAGATATTGAGGCTCTTGAACTAGTCCTCCAAGATGGGTCTGACGATCAAGAAATCATACTGCCACTATTGGGGGTGAATGAAGATGATGAAATTTCAGATTCTGACTTTGACCCACCACCAGGAGAGGCATTGAACTCAGAATTAAGCGATTCAGAGGATGACGAAGTTGGGTTTGAGATCTGTTCTTCTTTTTACCATGGATGCTCGATCTAGTTCTTCAAGTTCTAGAAGCTCACCGATCCAATTAGCAGCTCCCAGTCCCAGTCTCAAACCCAGGATGCTAGGGACAATGAGAGACGTGCTCAACAAGAAGCATTTGATGCTGATCCAAACACATATTCAGATCTAGACTTCATGACAGATTGGGTGCCTGAATTGAAATGTTGATTGATATGGCATGCAGCATTTCTCTTATATAATTGATGTAAACTTTCAGTTTGTATGTTTTTCATATCTCGGGTAAAAAATGATTTATTCAGATTATTTTTTCCTGTATTTAATATCATTATATTGCCTTTTTTTTCTTCTTTTTGCTAAATATTGGCATTTTTTCAAGATTGTTACCTAATAAAACCTTGGTGGGATTGAATTTTGTCTGGTTTACATTTATAAATCTACACCTAAATATTACATTACAAAAACGTTTGCAAAAAGACTAAAAAAATGAAAAAAAGATTATTTTGTGCGCGGTATGTCATGTTCCGAAATAGCGCGATGCCAATAAGTTATGGATTTCTTTTTGAAACATGTATACTTTCTGTAACTTCTTCAATTTTCTCTGTTGCATTATCAAGATTAAAAAAAAAAATGCACACAGTACTAATGCATTTAATATATTTTCCATCTTAAAATTAATTGGAATATTGTTTCATTTTGTTCGTTTTTTTTTCAGTGTCATTGCTCAATGTAAAAGAAAAACATTGAATATAAGATTCTTTTTGCTCCCTCTAAATTTCTGAAATCTAATTGCTTTGAACTTATCCTCAGATGCTTGCCACTGCCCATGATCATATCGGCGGGCGTGATTTTGACGAACTAATTGTCAATCACAATCTAAATTTCAGAAATCTAATTGCTTTGAACTTATCCTCAGATGCTTGCCACTGCCCATGATCATATCGGCGGGCGTGATTTTGACGAACTAATTGTCAATCACATGATTGAGGAGTTTAAGAAAAAATACAAAGTTGATGCATCATCTAAACCCAAGGCATATATACGTCTGACCCAAGAGTGTGAGAAACTGAGGAAGTTGATGAGTGCTAATGTTCAGCCGATCCCACTGAATATTGAATGTTTCTTGGACGACAAAGATGTCCATGCATCAATGAAAAGGTAAGTGAACTGCCACTGACAACCTTCTAAAGCCAGTGGTGAATATACACAAGTTCCTACAAATGTATCAGTTTTCATTCATCTCAGTGACTCTGCTTAGCTGCCTTAATTGTTATTGAGTTTCTTAAACCTTGAAATCTTTTATGAATAATTCGTTAAAAAGATACATTTATTTATTTTTGTGCATGTGCTCACTTATTTGTCATTTTTATCTCCACAGAGACGAGTTTGAGGAGATGGCTGCCCCCATCTTTAAGAGGATTGAAGACACCCTGCAGTCGATTCTTGGCAATGCTAGTGAGTTTTAAAGGACATTTACTTTCAGCTTTTGTGATTCCCCTTTTAAACTTTTTGATATCATGGAAGACTCGTCTCTCTGGGAGGGGGGTACAGTAACCTTGTAGTATAACATCGGTTTCAGACGCAGGAGGTTCGTGGTTCGAACCCTGGCGATATCGCCCCCTACTGCTTGGGTCAGTGTCAGTTTAATGTGACAGGCTGAAACAGGAGCCATGATATCCTCGACCTGTCTCGTCTGTGGCAGCACATAAAATTGACATACCTTAGGGCCTGTCCACAATGAAGCCTATGTAGTGCTCTTGTTGGATGTTAAACCAACTGAACAATATCTTCTCTCTGGTAAAATTTATGTTATCATTACTGTTAAAACTTGAACAGAGTTAGCCATCAATTTATGGTTAGAGCTTTTACTGAGCTGCGGGAGGGATAAGGAAATCGTCAGATTGTCTTTTTTTTCTTTTATGGTTAATGTAATTTACACTGGCATGGGTATGTGTGTCAAATGGGTTTTTCTAAAGAAAAAGGTTTTAAAGTTTTCATTGATTCTGTAAAGTAAATGATTTTAAGACGGTTTCAACAGAAAATTATTTGAAGAATATTTAATTAGTCGTTCCATTCAAATTGCTTGTGTAATCTTCCCACTGTGTAGAGCTGAAGACAACAGACATCGCTGCTGTGGAGATCGTTGGAGGCTGCAGCAGAACTCCGGCGTTCAAAGCCCTTGTACAGAAAGTGTTTGACAAAGAATTTAGCACCACACTTAACGCTGATGAAGCTGTGGCTAGAGGCTGTGCTTTGCAGGTGAGTCACCTTGGTTTAACTACTACTACTACTACTACTACTACTACTACTACTACTACTACTACTACTACTACTACTACTACTACTACTACTACTACTACTACTACCACCACTACTACTTCTAAGAAAGTATTTATTGATTGTACATTCAAAACTAGTTTATAGATGACCATACTGCAGGCTAAGACAAAGAGTAAACTACTTATGCTATTAATTTTTGTTCTAGTGGTGCTTATCCATACAATAGAAAGCGTTTTAATTATTTCATGCATTGTTTACTTGATTTGGTTATTGATATACAAAAAATGATATACCACATGACAAGGAAAAGTAGAGTCCGCAAAACCTTAGTTTCAATGTGGGGTGGCGGAGAACCTTGTTACGGGTACATTCTGCAGGCCAATGTTGAGTTGAGACCTCTGCTTGCAGGCCAAACTGACTCAGCCTGCTTGCACCCATGTGTACGTCTCTACTGGTGCCAAGAGGGGGAAGCAGATGTGCTGATCTTGCATTGTATGACTATGAAAGAGAAAGAGGGGGTTGATCAATGTGTCCAGCTTGCTTTGTGTTACTACTGGTAAAAAAAGAGAAGAAAAGGAAGAAGAGAGTGGGAGAAAAGTTATGATCTCGCTTTTTATGACTCTACTGAAGAGAAGGGGGTTCAATCTGCTCAGTTTTGTTTTTATGGCATGTCAGCACAGCACCGAATATATTGTGGCCATGATGTCCTAAGACAGTTTAATACATTACTCTAGTAGCAACGGTGATTCCTTTATCACTTTGAGTGGTAAAAGCATAAAAAGAAGGGCTGGTCGTGCTTTGTAGGATGCCTTAAACACCTCGTGATGACAGGAATGCTTGAAGGGAAAAGGAACAGAGGAAGACGTTTAAAACTGTTTAGTTTTGTGGCTGAATACGGATGACGTGATGGAGGCGCTGACGGCAACCAGGGATTCAGCAGAGTGGAATGGCATGATTGCGAACGCTATGAAACGTGGCACATGATTGCCAACACCATGAAACATGGCACATGATGATGATAAAAAAAGAAATACAAATAAACCCCCCCCATTAAAGTAAAGAATCTTAATATTTGTATAATTGTATGAGATGATCTACTGTTTACCTTCTGTGTTTTTCCTGCTCTAGTGTGCCATCCTTTCTCCAACATTCCGTGTGCGAGACTTCAGCATCACCGACTGCCAGTCGTACCCCATCACCCTGAACTGGCAACCGCAGGGGCAGCTTGATGAAGACAGGTACTGTATCTTTGCAGCCTTTGTGCAGCTTTCCTAGATAGTTGATGGATTGTCTTTTCTATCTGCATCCCTTTTTGATTCATGTTTAATAATTCTGAAGACATATATAACATTTTTAAGGGCCTGTGTTTTTCCATCTTCCTGAAGCTAAACATCGCCTGTTACTTTTAATGAGATTTTGAAAATTGATGCTTGTTATGTATGTTGGCTTCCTAGCAGTGATAGAACCATGAGATTTTGAATGCGTGCATTTTTTTCTTCTCTCCTTGCAGCTCTCTGGAAGTTTTTACTCGGTTTCACCCAATTCCCTTCTCCAAAATGCTAACGTTTTACCGCAAGGAACCCTTCTCACTCTCAGCATCTTACTCAAGTGCAAAAGATATACCTCACCCAGAAACTGATATAGGTATGTTGTTCTTAACCTCAGTGATCAAAGCATTTGCATGTTCCTTTGTGAGTCAGTCACAGATGAAAAGAGAGGCGATCCGGACCTTAAACTCCAAACCTGAGAAGAAATTTGTGGTAGATTCATGATTAGAAATATGGAAGTGAAAAGCTTTCACAACACTTTCAGTATGAAAGCAGACACTTTTTTTATTTCTTTACTTTTCATTTTCATGATATGCAAACTGAAGCCTTTGAAGAATATTGGAAAAAAGATTCATGACCAGAAATGCTTGTAACACAAAGCTGAAAATGTTTACTTAAAAAGGAGTTGTTTATCATCAGCAAATTTTATGTAAATAATACAGATACATTATTATATAAAATACTGTAAACAATGGAAATGTTGAAAATTTGTGATACAAATCAGGTCCAGTATCCTTACAATTCTGTGAGAAGGAAACAAATTTAAGAGAGTTACAACCATTTTCGTGAGAGAGATGTGAGCTCTGAGTTCTCTACCTATTGCAACAAACCTTCAATTTTTTTCTGGCAAAGTAACAAAATTAAGTTTTAAATTCATGTTCAAAATTATTTTCTTCAACTAGATAATCCTCAAAAATGTTTGTCTTGTCCTATGAGACATAAATTGAGCTGGAAACCTTTGAAGAAATACAACATAATAATCGCACCATCAATGTCATTTATATTTGATGCATTTGAAAAAGCCTTGCCAAGCTTTTATACAAGTGTGCACCACATGATATCTTTTTACTAGGTACGTTCAAGATCACAAATGTCATGGCGCAGCCAACAGGGGAGAGCACAAAGGTCAAGGTGAAGGTGCGAATTAACAGCCATGGTTGTTTCAATATCTTGTCGGCAAACATGTACGAAAAGATAGAGGGTCAGGTTGCAGAGGAAGAGGAAGAGACCAAGGAAAGCATGGATGTGGATGAAGAAGCCAAGAAGAAAGATGCTAGTCCAACTGATGCTGTCAATGGTGAACAGGTGAGATTCTGTGTTCAATCTGCTATCTTTCCTTACAGTTTCTTTATCACTGAATACAGCCCAACAGGCTGCATATTGATCTAAGAACAAAACAGTTCTTTTGAAATCAGTTTTCAATATTTTAATATTTGCTTGTACCTGCTTAGGATTTTACTAAAACAAAGATCCTACTGAAAATTAGATACAATTTTTGGAGATGGTTTTCTATTAAGGAAAGGTATGATATTGTGGTTTTCCATTAAGGAAAGGTATGATATTGTGATAACAGTTGAATTGCAACAGTAAGAATTTCTTCTTAAATTTTACTCCTCCCAGACACCCCCATCTCTCTCTCTCTCTCTCAAATGGCAACAGTAAGGATTGATCTCTCTCTCTCTTTCTCTCTCTCTCTCTCTGTGTAAGTGTGTGTAAAAATGGTTTATTCTATGAAATGGGAAATAGATAGGCCTATTCAGAAAATCAGTTTTATTCTTTATTGCAAATTCTTTTCATGAAGGGAATACTACTACTACTACTACTACTGCTGCTACTGCTGCTGCTGCTAATAATAGTAATAATAATAATAATAATAATAATAATAATAATAATAATAACAATAGTAACAATAATTATAAGAATTACAAATTAAGAACACAAAAAGTCCATAAAACAACTTTTAACAACTGGACTTTTAACTGATATCCCACAGAGCGCTAGCTCAGAGATGGATCAATCCAGCAGCGGTGAGCAACAGAACATGGAGGAAAGTACTCCCCAGGAAAAGTCTGAAGAAATCAGCTCTCAGGTTAGAGCCTATAATCAAAGTTATCCTTTATGTAGATTGGAAAAGTTAAGCCTTACTAGCCTGATCCAGCTAAAACTGAATGTCTTGAATAAGTAATCATTTTTCCGATATTTCTGGCGATGACTATTAAAAATAAAGTTAAATGGTTCAACTGTTAGAAATTAAAAAAAAATATTCCTTTTTATTTAGTTACAGATCTTTAAGACAATTTTCATCATTTGATAATTTTTTTTCCTTCTGAACATTAGGAATCTGAGAAGAAAGCTTCCCCCAAGAAGACAAAGAAGACTGTCAAGACGATCGACCTGCCGATAGAAACGGCCGTACATCAGCTTCCTAAGGACCAGCTGAATCTGCTCATAGAGAAGGAGGTCAGTTATGCTCTTTGTATAGCTTTTAACATTTTACATCTACTTCTTAACAATTTTGTTCTCTTATTTAATCCACTAACCATTTTACTGACAAAGAAACGCCAAATAAGCTATATAATCAGTTGGTAAAATATCTTGCTCTGTAATGATGCATGCCTTCTGTTTTTCATCATCTAGAGTATCTGATCCTTTAAAGAACAGTGAAATCCGGTTATGATCAGCTTCATGGGGGAAAGCTTAAAAGTATATTTTATTTCAAGTAAATATTAAAAAAACCCAAAAAGCTTGAGTTTAAATTTTAACCAGGGTTTATTTTAAGCGAATGCCACTGATCATCCAAACCACCTTGCCATAGATCTATGACCTTCACCAGAAGGCTCTCCCAGATCTAGAGGCACCACCACTCTAAAACTAGTTGAGCCCCAAGGTCTCTTTTACTGCAGAAATTGCTATTATAGTCGGGAGATGATCAAAAGAATGTATACTTTCCCTTTAAATGAAAAAAAAACAAACATGGCTGTACCTTGATCCAATAAATTTTGAGGGTTGTATGCACTGAAAGGGTTAAGAAAACCATTCCAACCACTTGTATCTTGTCTAAAAATACTCTCATGCCTTAAAAAAATATACAATGTTTTTTTTTAAAACCCTTCAGAATCAAATGGTCATGCAGGATCGCCTTGAGAAGGAGAGAGCAGATGCTAAAAATGCAGTGGAGGAATATGTGTATGAAATGAGGGACAAACTCTACAACGCTTATGAGGAGTACGTTTTGGAGGATGTGAGTAAACCTCTTCTTCAAGGCTTTTCCCCCAGACTATATTTTTTTATTTGTTTTTTTTCACAATTGACCAACTATTCAAAGTGTTGAAAGCAGTCTTTGAAAGCATTTCATAAAACGTGTTTGATTTTTCTTTACAAATTTATGTTTTGTCTAAGATGTTGATTCTTTGTAGTTTTGAGGCTGTTAACTTATCACAAGACCTGACAGATTCCAACAGGGCGGAGTCTTCTTTCAATTTCTTGGCGCATGCAATGTGATAAACATTTTCTTATTTTAGTCACCTCATCTTGTTTAGAAACTTATCTAAGGAAAAAAAAAAGATTTTATTTCCAAATTAGTCAAATTCATCAAAGACTTTTTCAAGAGGAGAGGCTCCTTTTTCTTCTCTCATTCATTTATTTTTTTAAATGCAAGGAATGAAGTAGAAGAGATTGTTAATAACTGTTTGTTGAAAATTCTGAGAAACTGTGAATATTGTAACTCCTGATAAGCTGACTCGTGAAAATTCTAAGAAACTGTGAATATTTTAACTCCTGATAAGCTAACTCGTGAAAATTCTAAGGAACTGTGAATATTGTAACTCCTGATAACCTGACTAGTGAAAATTTTAAGAAACCACATCTCCCAATACCTTTTTTTTGTCCAATCTGTAGGACCGTAACTCTTTCTCGCTGAAGCTGGAGGACACAGAGAACTGGCTCTACGAGGATGGAGAGGATCAAAACAAACAAGTTTACATTGACAAATTAGCAGAACTGAAGGTAAGTTGGATTAGATCCATAGTTGGCTTTATATGTAATTACCTTGAAGTCAATAAAAAAAATCAGTTTCTTGTGAATCCAGTTGTGTAATAGTGGTAATGGTAAAAATAGTGATAATAATAATAATAATAATAATAATAATATTAATTCTTACAATGATAATAATAACAATAATAATAATAATAATAATAATAATAATAATAATAGGAGCTACAATAGTCATGGTAGTAGTGGGAACGAGGGAGCAGCACCTAATTAGATTACCATTAGGGTAATACCCCCAGTTAAAAACCATACAACCTTACCAGCTGCACTTTTTTCCTCTATATCTCCCCCCACCGCCTCTTAAAAAGCAAATTAAATGTATAATCCTGATCCCGCCCCCGTAGACGGGAAGACTTGTCTTATCTACCTCCGGCTATCCCCTCTTTCCACTTTAAAACCTGAAAAATTAGAAACCCTTACATTAGAGGACCAGCCTCATAGTAATAGAATGGACTAGGATAGGATCTATGTCTTGCCTTCATCTTGAGCTTTTGTCTTCTGTCAATGCCACTTGCCGCGGTATAGGATTATAACATTACACACTTTTTCAGGCTGTTGGTCAACCGATAAAGGACAGATACAGAGAGGCAGAGGAGTGGCCCCTGGCCAGGGATGAGATGGGTTCTTCCATCCAGCAGATCAGGAAGTTCCTTGATCTCTGGGGACAAAAGGTAAGCAAGCGCTCTCATCTGCTAGGTTTTATTATCAACTTCAATTAATGTTTATTGCAGCATTAAGCACTTAAAACAATTCATAATGAATGAGTGATCTGGATTAATGTGAAAGAGCTTGTTAAAGGGCATGATGTATCTTTTATACAAGCACTACTAGAAAAGCACAAGATGTTATTTTTGAAACCAAAAATGCTGAAGAAAATTTACTTGAAAGTTGAAACTTTTGTAATTTATTACAGGAAACTTGGGTTTTAAAGATTAAAAAAAGAAAACATTCTATATGTCTCCTAATAAAGGTATTACTCTTTTTTTTTTTTAAATAGAAGACTAAATGTCTTTCATGTTTTTAAGTCCAATGAATACAATGTCCTCTATCAGGATGAAAAGTACAACCACATTGAGAAAGCAGATGTGGATAAAGTGGAGAAACTTCTCACAGAGAAATCCAACTGGTTTGGCTCTCGGATGACACAGATGGCGTCCCTCAAGCCGCACGAAAACCCAATAGTTCTTGCCTCACAGGTCCGCTCCGAGAAGCAGGTGAGTCCACAGACCTTTACAGCGTGTCAGATTTGTTTTCTAGATTCTGTGTGCTGTGTCATCTGTTGCTGGTGTCAGTAATTCAAATCTTTATGTAGCATGTTATCTATAACGATTTGAAAACGCTATCAGAGCGATATGACATAAGCCTTTTCTCTTCATTCCACTTCTAAGTTCTCACTATTTATGCTTTATGTTAGCTCTCTGAACCCAATGCTTCTTTATGCGCCTGAATGCGCCCGCCAACATTCCACCCAGATCATGTTCATGCGCCTGTTGTGTAGTCAGGGAGTAATGATTGTTTGGAAGCTCTCTTATACCTGAAAACATAAAGGCTTATGCATAGCAACACCACCCGCATGTTAAGCGATGTTGAAACTGAAACTAACAGTTTACAGCTTTCGATTTGAACGATTAGAACATTGTTGACGATTTTTTAAAGATTAGGCAACTTTTACCTCTCTATCTACAGTTTTCTACTGAAACTTTAAAATATGACCTTTGACTTTCAGAATTCTTTAGCTTCTGAAAGCGGTTTGGGTGAAACTGAGGACATTGGGGTTGATTTGGGTGATGAATCTGACATCTATGTTGAGGTTGAGATAGAGAGGAAACCAGAATTAAATCTAACTGGCAGTGAAAATGACGACACTGGGCCACAACCAACAGTCACTAATGAATGTTGAAGAATTTTCATCATATAGAAACGGTTAAAGACTTTGACACTATTTCAAGTCCTTTAGAAGTTTTTGATCATTTCTTTCCCATACCTCTATGAGCCGTTTGCTGATTAAAACTAATCTTTATGCTTGGAAAGCCAGGCCAGTTCAGGCCAAACAGACCTGAAGACTAAATAATACACAAGGTAAAATATTATTATATACAATCATATTGATATTACAACTTACACAGTTTCATTTCGTCAGACTGCACTGTGTACATGTTGCACTCTAGATCTTAAGCAAGTTATAATCCTTCCCACCAGATTTTGGACAATGTTTGCCTGCCTATCATGAACAAGCCCAAGCCCAAAGTTGAGCCTCCAAAAGAGGAGAAAGAGAAGAAAAGTGGCAAGAAAGGAGACAAAGACAAGGCAACTAACCAGAACCACAGTGAAGGCGACGCCCCTCCAACTGACGCAGCGCCAGACGCTCCGAAAGAGCCCGAACAGGAGATGGATGTCGATTAATGATGGTGACTGTTGTAGAGTGAGGGAGAGAGGGAGAGATAGTGGCTAGTTTCCTGCAGTTGTTTCGTGGACAGATTTTTGTTTTATTAAAGTCAACTTTGAAAAGAACTTTAGGCATTGTGATGACTCTTTTTTTTATCTCCTCAAATTGCCACAATTATGTGATCTTGTTTTTTATCATCGTTTTTTGTTGTTGTTGTTGTTGTACTGTAAAGCATGCAGGTACCAACATGTTAGTACTGGGCCTGTCTCTGCTGCGTAACAAGAATATCAACTTTTGAATTAATCACAGCTGCATAGAGTGGCTTTCCTGCAATGGTCACAGTCAATTGTGTTAATAAAACAATCAACACTCATACAATGTTTTTTGTGCTATTTATGTGTTTTGGAGATAATGTCAGCCTGCAGGCATCTCTGTATCAGATAATGAACCTGTTTAATTGATCAGGCTGTTTGAATATAGTTTTTTCTCTTTACTTTGTTTCAAAAAGAAAATCTTTTGGGCAACTTTCTGAGAGGAGTTTTGTTTTAAAAGAAAACCTATATTACTATATTGTTTTACTACAGTCATGAATTAGATTTTTTCCTTGCTGTAAAGCTGATTTCTCAGAGTCGCATGCGTGGGGAAACTCACGCAGTTTTGCTAGAAGTATTGTGTCTGGTATTATAACTTATTGGTGTTGAAAATTGAAGGGAGACTTTGGGATATATAATTATGCTTCATAATATACTCAATATAGTTTTGTTTAAACTGGTCTCGTTGAGGTTAGATTTGAATGAAAGATGGGCATTCTGTGTTTGTTTTTTTGTCCATACAATCCTACATAATTTTGGTCGTAATGCAATTTTATACCTTTACACAATATATTTAAATATGTGTGCATTTGACGGAATGCTGAGATGTACATACAAAGAGTGAGTGAGGGAACATGCTTTATAAGTTTTTCTAAATGCTTTGTTTGGGTCACTTCTAATTATTTCTATGTGCATGAAGTTAATGTGTTGTGATTTTTTATTCACCTTCAGTGTGTAGGAACTCACTGGGGAACTATACAACAGGAGTCTTCAAAGAGAAAGCCCCTCTCATCGCAAGTGTTTGGCCCATTACTCCTTACATTCTAAGGGGGTTGGGCCACACCCAAGTCATAGCGTTGACCATTAGCTTTTATTAAGTTTTAATTGGTTTATGATGTCGAACACTTTCCCTAACAAATTTCTGTAGAGTTTATTGGTGCGATCAGTAAAATAAGATGCAACAAACCGGATAGCTTTGGCGTAGAGACTAATTTTTCTGCTTTGATCTGGTTTAAAAAAAAATTATGATCTCTAGTCCCTAAGATTTTATTAGTCATACCAATAAAGTTGTTGATTTATGTGTTGTATATCAATTTATCAAAAGGAGTAAAGTTTTTGGCATTTAAGTAGTCTATAATGATTTATGTATTTTATTAATTGTTAGTTAGCTGCAACATAATTATAGTAGTTTGGAGTGGGATCCAGTTATCTTCATACGCTGCTGTAGAAGGGAAGGCATGAGGTTAATCTATCTCTATGATAATGGCTTGGGAATTTAGAGGAAATGTATAATTTACAATAATGATGCACTTTGGTAATTGAGGGAACAGTCCTAATACCTCTATTACATTTTTAAAATATTAAAGGATGAAGTAAAACTTTGTATAGCCATTTAGAATATATAATTATAAAAAAAATGTAATGAATTCTAAGTCTTGAAGATGTGCTTCCTCTCAATACTTAACTTGTTTCATTTTCCCCTCATGTAGAGCACATGTGCTATGGTTTACTCTAGGATCGATGTTAGTTGTTAAAAATTCTATGTATTTTTAGACTATAACTGTTCAGATACTCTTCTTTTTCCTCTTTTTATTGTGTTAAAATTAACATTATTTGGGTATGTTGTAGTTTCATATTATCTCCAAAATGGCTGTCTCTGCCGCTGTGCCAGTTAGCATTAACAAAAGTTGAATGAGTGGGGCAGTCAGTGCTCTCTCTCATTGTTTTCTTTAAAACTTGACTTCTTTCTGTTGCTTACTGTTATCTTTATTTGATACTGTGAAATAAAAAGTTCATTGATATTTGAAAATGTCCTCTGATATTTTTGCGTGTGTTTAAAAAAATAGATCTATATCCCTTTTTAAGCTTCTTGGGCCAATGTCCTTGCAGTGCACACCACCTTTCGAGATAAGTGTGTGGCCGCACCTTGAGCCATGAGACCCTCATTTGTCTACTGGCTGACTTCTGGTAGAGAAATAAACATGTCCTGGCAGAATTATGCCAAAAAAAACAAGAAGGCAAATTAAGGTTCTCCGTGCTGCCTATAAATGGGGCATAAATAGAATGTACCTGAATGAATAACCTAAATATGCAAACACAAGTGGATTCACCTTCCCACCCTTTTTTTGGTGAATGGTAATTTTGATCCAAAGACAAAAAAATTGAAATAGTTGCGTGCTACAGTGAATTCACCTTTGATCCTTTTTTGGGCCAATCCTCCTTAACTGCAAAAAAAGTGAGGGATCGTGTCTAAGGTCTGCACTTAAATTTCTTTCACCTTCCTTCCCCTTTGTAGTTTTCAAGGCTAGTGTGTTGTCAAGTCATTAACTTTTTCTGTGAACTTCGACACATATGAACCCATAATTGTTGATCAGAGCTGTAGAGAAAACACCAGCCCTTCTCGACACAACAAACAGTACAGCAATAGAAATATTCTTCTTTTCTAAAGACATCCTCCATTAAATAATATTTTTGCTAAACGCTTCTCGACGATTGATTCTATGGGATCGAATATCGGCATGAATTTTGACGTCTTTTAAGCCAGTACAATTAACTCTATTTTGTGAGAACCAAACAAATAGCGGATTGGAGGAAGGCGAATACACTCAGTCGTCTCTGAACCTCCCTTTTTTCACCTTTTTTTTGAGTGCTTGAAAAGGGAAGGAAGGCGGAAAGGCGAATTCACTGTGTCTGCAAGTTAACAGTCACTCAATAAAAAATAAGAAAAGAAAAAGTGGATAAATATTAGATTTTGTTCAAATATTTTTATTTTGTATACTATTAGTTGCACCAAACATTAACTTTTATACTATAGCATACAATCTTAAATCTTTGCTTTCAATACAACTTGAGCACTATGAAAAAAAAAATCTCTTTCTCTTGCAAATTTTCATTAACCCCAAGAACATACAATGAGAATAATAATTAAAGTAACATGGTTTTTAGGTTAGACTTTGATGGCTGCTAAAATTGTATCAAATAAGTCATATAAATATATCAATAAAAAAATAAAAAAAATAAAGTACATGAACCAATTTCCAGATTTATCCTCGTTTCTACACATTGAGAAACATTTGCCTTGACAAGAACATGCAACGGAGCAGAAAATGATACACAGCACTTTATGGGAAGTTGGGACATCCAGTAGTGAAAACAGATGCAAAACCTTAAAAAACAAAACTTTGAGACATAAACATGTCATTGGCAGAAAATTATGGGTTTACACAATAGCTTGAAAAATCTCTTAAAAGTGAAAGGATGCTATTACTAACAAAACTACAAATGCTTCTTAATTTTACCTACCGAGGAAAATACCATAAATCAAGATACATGTAGTTTATTTACTGAAGTACCAAAACATTACGCTCATAGATGTAAACTGAATAGTTTTAACATTTTAGAAAACTGGACAATCGATGGATAAACCAAACTCTACTAAGCAGTCACCATTTTAAATACTTGCAGGGACGGGTGACATGCACTAAACTGGCTTACATAGCAGCACAAAAATCAAAACGGCAAACACACTTTGAAATATGTTTCACCAAAACATGACAGTAACAATTCTGAGGTCTTCCAATAACAATCTCAACACAAATCGTTTGAGGCAAAGTCTGGGAAAACATGTACAGCATTCAAGAATGTAGGGTCATGACAATAAACACGCATTTGTCAAAACTGAAGACAAGACAAATGACTGCCTTCAGTCGGTGATAATGTTATGCATTCTGCAAACATTCTAATACAGTAAAATACATACATGTAATAGCCTTTGAGAAAAGACTACTGAGATATGAGGTCTCATGAAATGAGTAAAACTTTACGCGAGTTTACATTAATTATAAACAGGCAATTTAAACCTGATGAACAATAGCCTAATTCTCAGCCATACGTAAGTATTGTAGTGACAACAATTAAGTTTTAGGTAGTATAAATAGAAAAAGGCTTTGGTTCAAAATGGTCAAAACAGTGCTTACAAACTTCAGAAATTAAAGATGGCATAGTACATTTATAATACATTATGGTTATTACAGTGGTTAGCCACTTCCAGTTCAGAACCGATTTTTAGTAACCACCAAAAGATCACCAAAGTGTTCTGATGGATTTCTTTACCATCCATTCGTATCATGAGATTCCAGCTAGACAAAAAGTGTTATTAATTTTAACATGGCATAAATGAGTTGTGAAGATAAAACCCGCAGCATATCCCTTAAAATCACCATTTTTGTACACTCTGCCCCAAAAAGGAATAAATAATAGATACCATATTATGTACATGCAAAGAATTTCCAAGGGGGCTAAAGGTATAGATAAACGGAAAGAAACAAAGTCTACGAAATAATCTGGCAGTAACATTCTGAAAAAACTTGGAACAGATGTGCAACAATTTAAACCAAGACCTCTAATATAAAACTGTTAATATTAAAAAAAAAAACAACCCACCCCAAAATAAAAACATCCATCAATGATATTCAACTACATTGGATTTTCTAATGATTTAAATAAAAAAACAACAACCCAGCAATGTAATGGTGACACAAAATGTTCTACTATGATTAAAAAAAAAAAAGGGAACTAACATAGATAAAAGGCTTCAAAATGAATCTTTAGTTTATGACTTACATAGAACAACTCTTTGTGAGACAACTCTGCTTAAAAAAAAAACAGACGACAATATTGAATTGATGGATCATTCTGACTCTGTACAGTATTAACTCCATGAATGAGTAAAGTGCTCTCTCTGCTCTATCCAGGGTGAACAGATCATAGCACTGGCTTTCCTTTGTCCCGAGAGATTCCATTTCAGAGCAAATAAAAGATGATTGGATTGCAACATACACACCCACAATTGTTTTTATTTTATCGCCCAAGCTCAATAGTATTTGACCAGAATAGTATACACACAAAAGGGAAAAAAAAAAAAAAAGAAATTCCGGGATGCCACCCAGACCTGGCGAAATTTCCGGAACCTTGCATGATATGAACTTAACTTTGATAGACTTTGTACTTACGAATGTTTGTGGCACAATAACAGGCAATCAATTACAAAATATATCAACCTTTTACCAATTTTGCATAACTAAATTCTCACTCTCTCTTCCAATCAAATGCCCTGAAGTTTGTGTTTTCCAACTGTTCTAAGTGATGACGACTTTATAGTTATCCTACAGTAAAACATGGTAAAAATGAAGACACACAATTATAGAGTGCAGCAGCTTACTGAAAACAAAATCATTGAGGCAAAGAAAAAAAAATGCTTAGAAATATTGTGCACAAAATGAATGATACAATAATAACGTTTTACATTTAAAGTCAATTCAGGCAGGAGAAATAAATTCGTTATTAGATAAAAAAAAAAGTGAAACCCAAACTAAATAAACCCTCCGCTATAATACAAATTATGATCCGCCATGGGTAGGAACATTGTATACATACATGATTCCTCTCCAAAAATGTTTCAAGTTAAGCCTATACAGAATATTATGAACGATTATACAAAAACAATTGAAAAATCCTCAACGAAGCAAATTCCACTCTGTACATTCAACATTGTATTTGTGATATGACTGTAACGTGGTGAGTAACGAAAAAAAAAAGAAGATAAAGCTCATCGAAACAAAGAGACACATGTGCTGATCAAAAACCTCTCAAATTTACAAAATACAATAAGTATGGAGGTCAAAATGCATAAGGATTACTGAAGCAGCACCTCAATCATTTATAGGCAATTTAATCAGACTTTAACTGGAAATACAGGTACAACTATTCAAAGGTAATAAAAGGGGAAAAATAAAAATTGGAAAAGTAAAAATAAAATAAAATAAAATAAAGGACTTTACCTCAAAACTTTCCCTGTCGACCTTGATCTGGTAACCCAGGGGCACCAAACAACTTCTTAACATTTGGGTTTATTCAGGTTTGTTACACCGAGATATAACGATAACATTTTGGCCTGTATTCGTTGATGAGGAAATGAAAGATTTCACAGTAAAGTTGACATAGTTTATACAAAGCAGTGCAGAAAACAGGTCTGATACCACCAATCAACGCTCGAAACATAGAGACATCGGTAAAAGTTCTCATTGGAAATTAATAGTTTTCATGCTGCCATTTTATTGTTTTACTTTTCTACCCATGAAATTAAAAAGCTAACCCCGACAAACTATATCTCTCTCAAGCATTTATCGTACTAGTAAAAAAAAATGTTAAAAATACAAGACAAAAGGACTTTATGAAATAAAATTTGTGACATTCAAAATAGTGAAAAAGTGCTCACTCTAGCATTCACATTGATCACTGATATGCTTATTTACACCTTCCAACTCAAACATTAATTCAATACTGAACTTGAAGATTATACGGTGTAGAGCTCAAGAGTCACCTGG
This sequence comes from Elysia chlorotica, assembly GCA_003991915.1. Taxonomy (NCBI): domain Eukaryota; kingdom Metazoa; phylum Mollusca; class Gastropoda; family Plakobranchidae; genus Elysia; species Elysia chlorotica. The sequence continues at coordinate 91,229 of RQTK01000461.1, forward strand.
CTCACCCTGCAATGTGTACAACTTGAAACAGGTCAGTTTCTCACTCACAGCAAAGTGACTGCTCACATTCATCAACACAATGAGATTATTCACAGGGCTTTAAATTTTACAAAACGACTTTAAATAAAAAAGAAGCTAGATTATAAACCTAACGCCTGGAGATTTTTTCCAGGTTTAACCCAAGTCCTCTACCAACTAAAAATCATTGAAACAGTGTCTGTTAATGTGTAACCTTATTTCAATCTTGAGATTGTAATAAAAGATATCAAACAATAACAAAAATTCTGTTTTTAATGACAAGGAAGGATTGTAGTTTGTATCAAATAAAGAACTCAATCATAGTATAATTATACAGATGGTTCAGCCTTTCAAAGTACACACTACAATGGATACCGGGACATAAAAACATTCCAGGGAAAGAAAAAGCAGACAAACTAGCTAAACAAGGAACAACCTACCCCCAAAACCCTCAAGCAACATCCACGACAACAGCCAAACAAGTTATAAGAAACAACAAGAAAGAGGAATGGCTACTTCAGTGGGTTATGGGAAAAGACATGCAAACACCCAACCCAAAAGACAGGTGACAATATATCTGCTATGAACCCAGCATATCCCACTCAACTACTACATCAATCATTTACAACCTCAAAAAGAACCTCTCTGCTCTCTCTTCCCCCAAACATATGAACAGTCAAACATATGTTATTAAACTTTCAACTACAAGACCTCCCCACAAAACTTTGTCCAAATAACCCTACTTTCGAAAACACATTATATTGCAAAAAAGACCAACTGGAAAGGACATGTACATTCTTTATCGAGTCATCAAGGCGAAGGTCGCAGGCTCAAGTGGCTGCTGGATCGGAAAAGTGAAGTACCAAATAAAGAGCTGTGCAAATTTAACTTTCCAAAAAATCGCCCCTTAAAAAACCCTGGGTGAAAAAAAATTCATGAGTTTCAATCAAAACTATGAACACCTTTCCTTGATACATACATGAACCATGCGTGGTCACTAAATGTGTTTATGGAATGGTAGACAGGGTTATTGTTAGGCATGACAGCAATTGTCACGGCTCAAATATGTCCTTTATGTACATTCAAAAAATTTAATGGAATTAAAGGTGCAGTAGTAGGAGAAAACAAATTTCCTGTAACAAATAAACACGATTCTTAAGTCAACGACATCCTCCCACAGTAAAAAAACAACAAAACAAAAAATACAAGTTTTTGACATAAAGAATGAGGCTTAATGACCACTAAACATCAAAAAATGCTAGAAGATTTCATATTACATTAAATAAGATAAAAACAAAATCTAACAATTCCTATTTAATTATCAACGGTCTTGACTTGGAGGCACGTCACACAAGTTCGCTCAGACATTTTTATCATTTCAATTCAAGAACATCATAAAGGGATACATTATTTTGGGCAGCGCACAACATATCTTTAATGGTTTCAACTTATGTCACACAATCTTTCACTTCCTAAAATTTGTTCAATCGACAGTGGACTAAAGAAACCTAGTAGGACTCGCTTTCATGTACAAGTCAACGTAGTACTTTGTGATTGGAGTGACATGTTTGACTCACGACAAAGCCATGTAAAAACTTGAATCATCACAAACTTTCAACATTCTTGTGATACCAAGACAGAATCTGTGGTTTACATGAATACAGAGGGCTGGAGAACAACTTTTAAAACATCAACAATCAAGTAACACTTAAGTTGGAAAGCATCCTTAAAACATCAACAATTAGGTAACACCAACGCTGGTTAACTCCATCACAATTATATATATATATAATATATATAAAATAAACTACAGGTTACTTCAGCTTAATGTTATCAAAGAACATGACTTTCATATACTAGTAGTAAGTTAAAGAAACAACCCAAACAAAAAAAAAGACCACAGTTTAATCTAGGCTCTCAAGTGCATAAAACTGATGAATTTTCACAGTTCAGCACACCTTTCGTAGAAAATTAACCCTCAAAGATCTCTTTGAATTATGCGAAGTTTGAGCAAGCCGCCCCTCAGACAAAAGGCGAGAGGAGAGTGTTTGTGACTCCAGATATTAAACTAGATAACCCAAATCTAGATATCGCCATAGAGCAAGACTTATGCCAAAATCTATCTAACTAAACTTTCAGATTAACAATGAATGCCCTAAACGGTTTTTGCTTTATCATAATAAACGTGAGTCCAATCTTAAGCAAAAATAAAAGAAGTATTATTGATTATCTCAGAAGTAGTGAACGACATGATGTAGTCAGTGATTATATGCATCATTTTACAGATCTTTTCTCAGTCTAAGTTTTCCTCCGTGTGCATCTTCATATAACATGGAACGAAACTCATAAGGTTGAGGCAACCTACATATGATCTCTAATCAAAGAGACAAGTTTTGTTACATGTAACCATAAAGCTTTCTTGCAAAAGAATCAAACAGACTGCATAGAGATGTACGTGACTCAAACTCTCTGCTTCGATGCTGAAAGAGCAAGGAAGTGTTTTTCCAAGTGTCACGTCAAGCAAAATACACTGATACATGAACATTTGTTGTTGTGACTTGCAAAACAACCTGCCAAAACCAATGAAACCACATTAAGATGTTTATTTCATCTGCACTGCCCAATCATAGCAAACAAACCTAGTGAAAAATGGTGGAACGCAAGACATGAGCTCTTCGTTGAAAACATTTAGCTTGAGTAGTTTGTGACAAAATAAAAAAATAGCCTATTAAAATTTTCATTGATTTTTTTTTTTTTACGTGTAAGTTAAGCAGCCAAAAAGAATAATACCCATCCCCACAATATGTGGGGTTTGAAACAACATCATGAAATGGAAATAAATAACAGCAATTACATGTTACAGATAATTTGAAAGAAAAATGAACAAAACAAATTATAATATTCATTTTGCTGGGCACATATAAAAAAAAACCCAACAAATGTAAGGAGCAACAGCTCTGTGAGTGTTACCGTTCACTTGTGTGACGATGAAAGAAGAGTGAGAGAGAGAGAGAGAGAGAGAGAGAGAGAGAGAGAGAGAGAGAGAGAGGTAATACAGAAACCAAACAAGCTCAATACTCTCGAGACCCTCTGAGTTTTATTAATGGTGAAAGGCATACACGAGATCTGCCGGAAAAAAAAACAACAAAAAACAACAGCAAGCACTATAAGGCATTAAGCGGTTGTTACAACAAATTTTCTGCGATGCGTTCAAAGATTAACGCTAGTTTCATTTCTACAGAAAATCCGTAGTGTATTCCGTTCAGTTCATCTTTGTCGACTGATAAATAATTGTTTGTCTTTTTAATTACCGAACGACCACAACCATGAATCTTTTTTTAAGAGGCATAATCTTTTCATCGTCTCCCCGAATAGCTTATTGCATAGCATAGTGCTCATGGTAGGAACAACGTGCATATTTCGGATAGTCATGGGAGCAGCTAGCTTCCGACTCATCCATCGATACTCAGCCGAAATCTCCAGGCTCGTTTTGGGCGTACAGACAGGGAGGGTTAGGCAAAGCGAGTTTTGCTTAGGATATGGGAATTGGCACATTAGGGGAAGTGGAACGCAGACACACTTCCAGAGAGAGAGAGAGAGAGAGAGAGAGAGAGAGAGAGAGAGAGAGAGAGAGGGGGGGGGGGGGAGAGGGGGAGCGGAAGGGAGAGAGAGAGAGAGAGAGAGAGAGAGGGGGGGTGAGACAGTGGGGTAGGTGGGGTTTAAAGCCAGCGGAAGCCTGTAGAAATTTGGTTCCAAGGTTCCAGGACGTTTAAATGGTTGTGGGGCGATGGGCGATTTCGACAAGCGAGATGGATTTGGGACGAGATCGCCATTGATTTTCTTTGTCAGTGGGAATGGTGTCGGGCTTTCCATGTTAGAACTTCGAAAGGTTTGGGCGGGTGGGTGTGTTAGTGTGGGTGAGATGGTTCTGCAGTTGCCTTTCTTTAAAATAAAAAAAGAAGGATGGAATTGAAATGTCTATTTCCTTGTATGGTATTCAATACGAAATTCAGAAATACAACACTGGTGCAGCCATTCACGGTAGAACTTTTGTGCATCGTAAGTCTTAGCAGAAAGATTTCATTATTTCATCTGGAGAGATAGATAGATAGATAGATAGATAGATAGATAGATAGATAGATAGATAGATAGATAGATAGATAGATAGATAGAGAGAGAGAGAGAGAGGAGAGAGAGAGGAGAGAGAGAGAAAGAAAGCCGATGCTCTACCCCTGGACCACCGCGCCCCCCTTGTTGCTTAGTGTCCGCCAGCCCTATAGGCTATATTGTGTACAGACCCCAACACTGACACTGACAATTTTTATGTGCTATCACACACGAGGCAGGTAGGGGAGACCTGGACTCCTATATCAGCCTGTCACATTATACTGACACCGACCCAACCAGTAGTTGAGAAAATCGGACAAATAAAGTATTAACCAATGACGAAATTCGAACCTCCCGAACAGCAGATCAACGCTTTACCACTTGAGCCTAACACAAGCGGTGATTTTTCAAAGTTTATTTGAAGATGTATAGATTAGTCCAAGTTTAAAATCAATTGCAATTTGAATTCAGAGCCTTGATGGTAAAGATAAAATATAAAACCTTTGCTATCAAGGTATCAAGGTATTTTGAAGCAAGACAAGTTCTATATGTTGATATATACACTTCAGTGAACAGATGATAGAAGAAAAATGAAGAAACTAAATTTTATGGCCTCTGAGGCTCAGAATAGAAAAAAATTGTCATAAAATTAAAGAGTTTGAGTTTGAATTTGTTGCTTAGCTTCCCTTGACAGCATTAAATAGGCTATTATGTGGACAAGCCCCAAGACACATGTCTGACAACTTTATTACATGCCGTCACAGGAGACAGTGCAGGGACACCATGACTCCTGTGTCAGCTGGTCACATTATACTATAAATTAAAGACACCCCCCCTCCCGTTCTCTGCTATGCTCGCGTCCAAGCTAAACCCCAGACTACGCTGTCCACTGACCTGTCCTCACTGATATCCTCTGCGCCACAAACCTCCCGCCCATGACAGCCAGGCCTGTGCAGAGAGAGTGACCAAGAAAGCCCCCGAGCATCACACCAAACACGTCCTGCGATAGGGGGTGAATAAAGAGTTGATTAATTCCAGAAAAATAGGTTACTCTTCGTAGAAAAAAATAGATTATTCATAGAGAAAAAAACAACAACAGATTATTCAAAGTGAAAAAGGCATTTGTTATTCTTAGTTGAAAAATTAGATTTTTCATTGTTGAAAAGCATAGATTATTCATTGCAAAATTATATGATTTGGTGAAAAGAGAAATCACATGTAATTCCTTGTAGAAAACAGTAGGAAATCCCAAACAAGGGATTTGTTTCAAGTACAAAAGTACAAAACTTGCTTATACAACATATCAAATGTTAAGGAAAAAAATGGTTAATGTGGGGGGAGGGGGGAATTGCGTACTTTTTAGTCATAGTCTAATGAATATCATGTAGTTCAAATATTGAAAGCAGCTTGAAAAAAGGCATATTCCTTAGAATGTCTAGTGGACAAATGCTAATTTTTTTTTTTTTTTTTTTTTTTTTTTACAGACTGACTCAACTATCAAGCTTAGCACTGATTTTTTACGTTGATTGTCTAGAATATGTGTAATGGACTCGGAAAGTGATATCACATTTTGCCTTGCATGACGAGAATGGATGGGTAAACACCTTGTTCTCAACAATGGAACCAGTATACACTCCTTCCATCTCTTTATTGAACTATATCGAGGATACAAGTTGAACCATATTTTTCAACTTTTCGGCACAGTTAGAACATTTTACATTTTTGATAAGAATTTAGAATAAATAGATCATTAGTATTCTTATTATCCAGAAAAGTGCTCATGCAAGTAAATTTTGTGACTTGGCCTGTACTTACGGAGGCCTTTCACCATATGCACCTATTTTCTCTCTCAATATCCTAAACAATTTCATAAGCTTATTTTTGTTCTTTCACTGAGCATAAAAGATTGAAATTTGGGACAAACCTTACGAATCAAACTTCAAAGACTGAGTTGCAGAACCAGAACAGCTCTGCAGACAGCCATGATACCAAATTATAAAATAGTTCTTGACTTACTTCTCTCGCTCCGAGGATAATGGTTGCTATTTGTGAGCGGTCCCCCCACTCAGCCAGAAAAGTCAAGGTCAAAGACTGCAGGAAAACGGTGGACAAAATCCCGCTGAAAAACCTGCGACCAGGGGTGCGAAATCCCGTCCCGGCTTCAACATCTGGCGTTGACATGCTCTGTTTCTCAATCTAATAATAATAATAATAATAATAATAATAATAATAATAATAATAACAATAATAATAATAATAATAATAATAATAATAATAATAATAATAATAATAATAAAATATGAGCAACAAAAAACATTGGCAATTTTAAAACTCAAGATGTAGACATTTTTTACACAAAGTTGATGACAACTTCTCAGTCTCACATTGTTTACAATACAAAGGCAATGGTAAACAAACTGGGCCAGTGTATCAGTGTATATAAACTGATAAAATGTAGAAAAAACACCAATATAACATACATTTGGTTGCTTTATCACCTCATCAACTTAGAGTTAAAAATATTTTATATCCTATGCACAAAAGCTTATTTAAGTTTGCATTGTGGTGCAGACCAACTCTCTCATTACTTAGAGAACAAAAAACACAAAACATTTAAAGGATAATAGCAAAATAGAACCAGGTAACTTAAAAAAAATAGAAGTCATCTGTAACAGTCACCAAGAAAACATCAGAATTCTGTAGCAACATTATTTATGTTCTTTGAACACAAGACTTCCTGTATCACTACCAATCTAATTTGGATCTTATACATAGCATGTACAAACAAATGTTGGCTGACATTCTCTTTTTTTCTTCTTTCTAATTTGGAGCATGGCATTTCTACAGCAATCATCTTTTTCACATTTAGGCTCTTCTGTGAAGGGATTAATTCCTTGATTGTGTTTGTATTGATAGGACAGCACTATGTAAGCTACAAAATTAAGTCCTTGATAAATAATAACAAAGTTTAAAAATGTATGTGATACCAATCTAATGCAGTCCTAACTATGTTTAATCTAGTTTCACTCAGTTCAAGCTACAGTCTAGACCTACACATGACGAGACACACCAGAATCTTTGTGTCTCTCAATAGTGATTATAGTTTTGTAAACTTGTAAACACAAAGTTTTTCAAATGTGTCACCACAACTGTTTCCAAAAAAAAAAAAAAAAAACCCCCCCCCCCCCCCCCAAACAACAAGAGCAAAAAACCCAACAAACAACAGCCAACAAACATGGTAAAATAAAGTGCCCACCTCCATCAGAGCAAAGATCTGTCAGAGAACAAAATACTATATCATTGCTATAGCCTTTTACATCAATTTCACATAACTTATGAGAATGACCCACAACAGTGGTAATCTCCAGATCATTTTTGTTACCACAATTGCCCTATTTATCTCCTCCCTTTCTATGTATACTTTAAAATATGCAAATTGGAACATTAGAGAGATAGAGGTACATGTAATTATGTAAACATAAACTGACGCTTAATATCTTGCTGTGCACAAATATTCATGTCAGACACTAACAATAGTTCTGGTTAACTGTAGTATATAATGCACTTCACAACAGATCAGTTGTTACTTATTACATTCATTGTCCATACACATTGACATATAAGTGACAAAGAAATTTTTGTTTTGAACTTCCTGAAAAAAAAACAAAAAACAAAAAAAAAACCCCACAATTATAAAAGAAATGATATTCTAAGATAAAAAAGTACTTTGCCACATTTCTCATGGATTGGTGGATTATAAATATTCCTCACCCCCAAAGTGTTTGTGTGAAAAATTATAAGACTTGTAAATTGAAGATGAAATAAAGGGAAGCAGACCTGAAAGACTAATTATCAAACAATAATGATATCACACATTCTTGAGTGCAATCATTACAATACAGATCCACCATTAATGTGTTTACAACAATCATTTCTAGGGGGGACAAACTGGCACAAGTGGAGGAGCGTTAGTCTCCCAATCAGGAGGTCCTCGATTCAAAACTCACAATCTAACAAAATTTATTTGTCCGATTTTGGGTCGGTGACAGTACAATGCGCCTGGCTGATGTAGGAGCCCAGGTATCCCGCACTATCTCCGTATGGGAGTATGTAAAATTTTCAAACAAAAGTTTCTTAACCAGTCCATAATATATACCCTTGCTGTTGTTGCTGGAATTATACTAATCACCAAAGAGTGAACATATTTATTGCGGTCCAAGTATTTTTTTTTTTGTTCCTTGTCTATAATTATATCAAAACAGAGTTAAACGTTGTTTTTTTCCCCAATACTTTAATTACATTATTTTAAAAAAAAAAGACCACACAACATAAATTGATCTGGTGAAGTAGATAAAACTATTAGGGGCGATAGAACACAGAACGTACCTCATCTTCTCTCCTCTTGAGATCAGCTTGTACCTCCTCGTACTCTTCCTTCCCTTCATCTTCTGACATGACCCAGCCTGATAAAAGAGGAAACAGGCATGACAGATTATCTTTGTTTCACAAATCAATTGCTACGATTTTGGCGAAAGTGAAACTTATGCCAAAATGCAGGTTTTATACATTTGTAAAGGTGAAAATGAGATCTATGTCACTTAACTTTCAGATTCAAAATGTGCTGATAGGTTTTTGCTTCATCCTATTAGAAATTTGTATCCAACATAAAGCAGAAATCAGGAAATAAAACAATTTTATTGATTTTCTCAAAAGTAGCAAACGTGACTTATGCCGAAATCATAGCACAGTAAAAAATGTTCATTGCATCTCTCTTGCTGATACAACACATCCTTTCTTTCCAATTAGCCACCAATGTTCAGTACTTTTATAATGGCAATTCTCATGTGTTGTGGAAGCGGGAGCCACTTCTAACATGGTTTCAATTCCTAGTGACTGAAACCACCCAAAGAGGGCCCACAATGATGCCACCAGGAGTTACATAACATTGCATATATTGGTGCCATTATTATAACCCTAATCGCAAGTCAACACTCCACCTCTGTAACTTACCTTCTCTCAACATCTTCAGACCAAAGATGGCGAACAATGCTGATGATATATAGTATGTCAGGGCCCTTGGTATCACAGTGGTCGCATAGCCCACCATAGCTGGAAAGAGACAGAAATAAGAAATAAGAAACAATCGTACACTTCAAATCGCTGGTACACATAATAACGCCTTAAGGTACTTTAGGTTGGTCTGTATCAGATTTGATAACAAGGTTATAACTCTGCAAAGAAAAAGTTAACACTATGTTGCAATATTGTATTTCTGGCAAGTAAAGCATCTAAGTAAAATTCTGAATAAACCATATCAATTGATCCAGTTTACATCTCAGATATATACAAAAAAGTAGCTATGATAACTAGAAACCTTTAAGAGAACCACTGGCTTCAGAGGTACATATTCAAGCTCAGTGAAGAAAAAAAATGAAGAGGCAAAAGAAAGCAGTAAACAAAATACTTTAAAAACATTCTAATTATAACAAAAGTATATGATAGTTTTTTATACAGCAGTGTCCCACTTCTGTCAATTAAATTCTTTATACAGCAGTGTCCCACTTCTGTCAATTAAGGGCCATGTAATTATAGTATCTGTTGTTGAAAGATTTAGTTCTTCTTCTAAAAACACAAAATTGTAAACTCTGAGCACATACTGACTCAACCAATTGAACATGAATAGACAAATTTTAGTAGCAAGCTGCATTGACAACTGGATCGAGGTAAAAGACTGGTTCAATTTTTAAATCTAAGCTCTTCTCCAAATGAATCTGGGGCACACACTAAAATAAAATTCAACACAGGGGGAGATTTCCAAACAGCCTCACCCGACAGAAACGTCATGGCAAAGAGCGCGGCGATGGCCCCCATGAGCACGGTGATGCGTGAGTGAGTCATGGCCATGATGGCGGCGATGAAGAACGTCTTGTCCCCCAGCTCAGACACGATGATCATCGACAGGGAGGCCACGAAGCCGTGGGTGAACCCCAGGGTCGGCTTGGGTCCGTCGGCCTCGCTCATCTTGCTGAGAGAAGCGGACACGGAATCGGCGCCTTCGACCTTCTGGTCTGACTGGTGCAGCAGGCCATCTGGGTACTGGCGGAGAGGAGAGCAAAAAAAGAACAAAAAATGTAATAACCTACTTAAGTAAAACTTTTTGCTAATTGTGTTGCTGCATGTATATTTGTATAACTGTTATATGTATTCATCTTGCAAAGCCTGTGCTTGACAACATCATTTTCGATATGTATGTTCTTAATATATATATATTGACTGAATAAACATTGAATAAACATACTAAACATGTCACATGACTTAAGGCCTATGTCTTGTGTGCATACTGTTTCGGGGAATTGAAAAAAAAAAGGAAAAGAGAAAAAAGCTTTGATTTTTTTTTGTTATTTTGAAATGGAAGTTATGCAGATAAAGACAAAGAGGTGCTAGCACAAGAGCATATCAATTCACACAACATGTATGCGTAGTGATGGGAAAGGATTAAGTGTCCTCTTTTTGTTTTACAGAACATCTTTGAGTAAGGCAGGATTTTTTTTATACAAAGAACGTAATGTAATGAACAGCATGAACTTTTTTAAAACCGAAAACCCTTAAATTATCAGTGCATAGCAACCAAAGTTATAGTCTGATGAAGGTGTAAAAAAGCTTGTGAATGCGATGTGTACTGCTTTTCAAATTTAGAGTTTTAAAATATCTATGTACTATTTTTTTTTCAATTGTACTAAGCTAGAGAGTAGAGGCTTGCCCTGAGACCCCTTATCTCTTCAGACTGCATCGACTGTTCTCTTGGGATTTGGATAAAACTTTTTATTTAAGTATAGGTTTTGATGTCTCCTCAAATCTCTCTTTTAGATCCATTATCAACACAAATCACACCCAATAAAAAATACAGAAAAACAAACCAACATTAAAAATGTCAAAATTAAAGTCTTAACAAAAAATCCCTACATACACTCTACCTTCAAACTTTAGCAAAACCAAAATTACATGATCGTCTCTACATCTAATTAACACAGATGGCTGGGGCAACAAGTATTTTGGGTTTATGCTAATTGCCATCTGGCACACTCTCACATAAACGTCTGGGCAGAATCAATACACAGAGCCAAGACAGCTGCCACAATGTGGGCCAAAATAAGGTCAAACTAATTTCCCTGTGCCTTGCTACCACTTATACAGTGAGCTTGCACAGTTAACTATGTTATGTTTAGTTCATTAGCTGAGACATAAAAAAAAAAAAGTCCAGGACAGACACACAAAAAAAAAAACCCCAAAAAAGAAAGTGTTTTTAAAAATATCTTTTAAACAAAAATTGACTCGGACAATGACCTCTAAGATTTATTATCTGTCAAGACCGTCTTTCCTTTGATCAATTTTGTATTTAAACTCAAAGATGCACATCACATGTGGGAGAATGAGGAGGATAGATATACAAAGAGAAAGAAAGAAAAAGGGAGAATGAAAGCACAAAGAGAAGTAGAGTGAGAGAAAGTTAGACGAAAAGAAAGTGAGTGAGGAAGGAGAGAAAGGGATGCAGTGAGAGAGAGAGAGAGAGAGAGAGAGAGAGGGAGAGAGAGAGAGAGAGAGAGAGAGAGAGAGAGAGAGAGAGAGAGAGAGAGAGAGAGAGAGAGAGAGAGAGAGAGAGAGAGAATGGAATTTATACACAAGTTAAAGAGCTACAGAAGCCAACAATGGCAGCAATAACAAACAATGACACAGTGACATACATGAAAATGTAACCAAGCTAGTGACAAATAGCCACTTGCACCTAAAATCTAATGTTTAAAAAATACATATCTTGTAGACATAGAGTTTTTAAACTGTTTGTAAAGGCATACAATTAGTATCAAAGACTTTGGATAGACAAACCAATTATCACACATACATTACAGATATAGTTAAACTGAACTTGGTAAGAAAAAACAACCAACATAGATAAATCCTTTGATACAAATTAAATTTATGTTTGAGTAAAGCATCAACATTAACTGACTATCAATGTGGTACATGTATTTGTTTTTCTGCCAATCTTGACTTTTTTGTTTGTCTGCCCAATGTGTGTGGCTATTTTTTACTGTGAGCCTTAAGTTTGTCTGCTTACTGTGTCTATTTGATTGTGTGCTTACCTGAACCAGATTCTTGTCGAGGGGCGCCACTGGTTTCTCCGCCAGGCCGGGACCCAGCAGTTTCCCTGCGTCATCACTCACAAGCAAGCGCCGCGACGCGGACACAGTGCCTGTGGATCTGGCCGGGTCAGCTAGAACGGCCAGGACCAGGATTATGGCTGTCAGTGCAGCTTGCGTAGCAGACATGATAACTCTTCGGCACAGAGGACTTATTTAATTTTAAAAACTCCGTTTTTTTTTCTTTTGTCAGTCTTTTAATGTTTTAAAATGCTGTAAAGTCCAAAAGAACAGTTATAAATTGCAAACAGATGCAATTATTTAAAAGTATATTTCCGTTGTATAATTCTCTCTTAATCTCAGCTCTGATACTATCAAAGCATTTTAAGGAACGGAAAAACAACTAAAAGTTAAAATTGTTTTTTCCACAGATGGAGTCAGTTCTAGTTCATTTATCTGTGAAACTAGACTCTGAAAAGAGAAAAAAAAACAACATTGAAATTTTTTCAACTCTCCTTTATCTGCACTGCATTTGCAAACAACAAAGTACATGTATGTCCTCAATTTTTTCTAAAATATCCTGTTTTAAAAACAACCAGATCTACACTAGAGACTACTATCTCACTTACTTTTTCAAACACACCCTGACTAAACCTTGAATTTCAAATATAATCCATAACAGAAAGGAAAAACACAATAACGTTTCTTCGCTCAGTGTAATCTTCATGAGAAGCTAAGGTGCACAATTCAAATACTTTCATCCAAAGATATAACCTAACGGTTGAGCTCAGTGAGCTCAGTCTTTACCTCTACAGAGGTGAACTTGCTGCATACACTGAGGTGAAACTATTAATTTATTCTATGATAGAATATCTTGGGGGGGGGGAAGGGGCTTTGTCTTTCATAAGTGTTTGTTTAAGCAAAGTTTATGACTGTCATGTAAACAATCAAAAGGATAAGTAGCATACAAGGTTACTTAAAAGCTTTATATTAATAGTATTCTGTTTTTTGTTTTTTAAATTCTGAGAAATCTGGTTACAAGGATAATGGATTTGCTTATAAGATTAGAGTAAGTCCTACTAATTCTAAATGATAACTTGGGAATATCAAACTACCTGCGCATCAATTAACCAGATATCCATAGAATTTTATGATTGAATTATCTTCACTGAAACTCTAGTTGTGTCTCACAGTCAGGTAAGTGTAACAATTGGCATACTCTAGGCCCCTGTGCACTGACAGCTGAAGATGCCTCCCCCTTGATGAGCAACACTTTATAATCCTAATCTGCTTACAGGATTGACAAAGGCTTTGTTGATGTGATTTTCTAAGGCTAGTACAGCTAAACATTGACTGTCCCCTATCACTCTTTGCCAAATGGTTGGTTCAAGTGTTTGCTCTAGTATTTATTGTTATTTGTGCAAAAGGGAAAGTTTGAACTTTTCATGCAGAATATTCCCAACTATGTTGTTGGTAAAAAAAAAAAGAAGCATCAGATAATGTGCAAGGGAGGGATATATATATCTAAAGAGAGAGAGAGAGAGAGACAGAGAGAGAGATTGCTTATATACTTGAGATAAGAGATGGATGAGAGAGAGAGAGAGAGAGAGAGAGAGACAGAGAGAGAGAGAGAGGGAAGGGGTGGATGAGAGAAGCATCAGATAATGTGCAAGGGAGGGATATATATATCTAAAGAGAGAGAGAGAGAGAGACAGAGAGAGATTGGCTTATATACTTTTAAATAAGAGATGTCAACCGACGAACCTAAACCCCTCCCACAAAAAGTAGGGCCTGCCCTCGAATAAAAATCACCACTGGGCAGCAGTTGCTTTGTTACGTGAGAGTGAGTAGGTATCTAATCATTGAGGAGTACACGACTTAACGTGACTTGACCACTCAACTATCACCCCGATTTTTGTTCTAATCCCGCCCACCTATCCTCCTGGCTGCTCAACAAAAGTCTGTAAATCACTAAATTGTTAACAGACTATGAAAGATGCGCGCTGTCTCTCTCTCGCTCTTGTTCTTTTCCTTATCTCCTCCTATCTCTCTCTCTCTCTTTTTCTTTTTCACTCTCGTCCCCCTACTCTCTCTCTTTTCGCTCTACCCCTCCTCTATCTTACCATTCTTTCTTTTTCTCCTCTTCCCTTTCTATCTCTGACCCTTTCACTCCCACTCTTTCTCTCTCACCCTCTATATTTCCGTCTCTCTCTTTCTTCCAACTCTCTCCTAACTCTATCTCTTTATTTTTCTTTCCTTCTCTCTGTTTCTCTCTCTCTCTCTCTCTCCCTTTATCTCTCTCGATCTCTATCTCACAGCGGCGCGGATGTCCAGTTGTACGGCCATATGTTCGATTTCATTTCATTTCCTCAAATTAAATTCTGACCCCTTAACAAGAAAGTTGACCGTTTCTACACATGTAAATCTTAGATTGTGAAAAGATGTGTACACTGCTGTCTGTATAACTGTATAAGTGCGGTAACGTCAGTAATCCACCTGATCGAAATCAAACAAATCTTTCTTTCCCTATCGTCAACTTCCCGCATTTGATAGTCTATAGGCAGGGAACTCAAAGAGTCTTACAAAACATGCAGGTGTGAACATCTGGCTTCTCTAGACTGAGAATCATGGTTCACTGACCAGAAAGAAAAATAAAGAGATAGAGTTAGGAGAGAGTTGGAAGAAAGAGAGAGATAGAGGGAGGTTGCTAAAATGAGAGAAAAAGAAGAGAGAGGGAGAGAGAGAAAGAGAACAACAGGAAGTCTAGAAAAAAAGACTGAAAAAAAAACAGAAGAGAGAGATAGAGACAGAAAGATAAAAAGAGAACAAAGGACTTTAAAAAGGAATTGAATGAAGGTCAACTCTTCTCTTTTCACTCTCCTAACTCCCTCCCCTCTCTCTTTTGCTTTCTTCGCCATCTTTCTTTCTCTCTCTCTCTCCCACCACCTTCACATGTGCGGTGGTCTAAGAGTAAGAGTACACAACCTCCAATCGGATGGTCACAGACTCTGATATTTTTTCAACTTGCCAAATCAAATTCTTTTCCCTTGAGCAAATTCTTGACTGTAACCTTTATCAAAATCTGCTAGGAGCTGTGCACACATCAGTCTGTGTGGTGGGACTAGGGGAGGGGGTAGCCATCAGGTGTTCGATCTAAGAAATTTATTAAACAATAATTGTGTAATGCGAAGTCTTGCCACTTATAGCCTACATCTAGCGGTTTCAAAATAAAAAAGTTTGGCATAGAGGTGTGAACTGTAAAGCTGTCTGGTCTAGCAAGAGAATCATGGATGGGCACAACCGTTTAGTTACAAAAGACTAGGCATTCAATCACTGAAGAATAGGTGGGAGTTGAACAATTACGCAAGGTGCCTTCATGTAATTAATTCGTTTTTAAGTCTTCATTTTCTCTCATTCGTTCACATGCGTGTCAAGCACTCCCTCGGTTGGTTTGTCAGCAGACCTGATCTGTACATGAGCGTTCTTTACATAGCATTGCAATTTTATAACTTACAGTTACAAACCACAGGCACAGTCATTAGACATACTTTCAATTCACTTGACGGACAGACAAGTCTAGACATTTAAAAAAGCTGCATCGAGGAAATTCGCTTGAAAACAATAAAAAAGGAATTTTTACGCCAGATTGAGACACATCATTGGGTTTATTTTTCATTTACTCAGACACGCCCCTAAAAAAAATAAAATGTAAGAACCCGCTTTGGGAGGATTTTACATGTCGGGCCCAAAATTTTCAGGGATTTATTTGAGGGGACAACCTGTATAAAAAAGGGGCAAGGCTTTTAATAAAGTAACTGAATATTTTTTTGTTCACGATTTAAAATTTATCTGTGTTTCAATAAATATTTAGTGTTTTTTTTCTTCTTTTTTCTTTTATCTATTCCTTTTCTTCCTTCCTACTTTCCTGGGGATCTGTGCTCAGCGGATGTGTCTTGCTCCGCCGAGCACCCCTCCCCTGCCACAAGGGGAGTGCACCTTTCAGGGTCAAGTTACCACCCCGAATGTTCTGCGGCACTTGAGAGCGGACTCAACCCTTTGGGACTACTCTCCTGTAAATGGAGAGTAGAAACCCTTGGTGAGAAAAAAAGGGTCTTGTCAGGGTCTAGACCTCTTAGTGCTACATGTATTGTATGTGGCTAGCTTTAGGGTTAGGGCTAGGGGTAGGGTAAGGGCTATGGTTAAGATGATGTAAGGGTTATGGATAGGGCTATGGTTATAGTTAGGGATAGGGTTTGGAATATATTTAGGAATAAGGATAGGGTTTGTGATAGATACGGTTAGGAATTGGGCTACAAGTGTTAGGTGCAGGACTACGTTCAGGGCAATAACTGTATGATTTAGGCCTAAAGGCTAAGGGGTGAAAAGCTGTTTATATGAAAAGGGTCAGCGTGCGATTAAATTTAAAAAACTTTCTTTTCAACATGGCACCTTTCCCGCCTTTAATTTTTACAATCCTAATTGTACTACTAGGCCTAGATTATAACTAAGAATCTTTCGTTTACCTCCTATGGAATCGTTCACAAAATTTATTTAGTAATCGGATCGCCCACACAGTGCGCCTGAAATATACTTTGTTTACTTCTACAGTCGGGAGGATTTTACACGTCGGGCCCAAAAATTTTAGTAGCTTAATGGGGCATGGTTCTTTGGGGGGACGATTTTTTTTAATGTAATCGATTATTTTTTTTTAATAATGATTTCGAAAAAGCTTATTGCAAAAATTATTTTTATGACAATTTCGTTCTCTTATTGTTTTTCGTTATTCTTTCGTTTACTCTCTTGAGAGTATCTGTGCTCGGCGGATGAATCGCTCCGCCGAGCAACCCTCTCCTACTAATAGGGGAGAGCACCTACAAGCGTCGAGTTACCACTCTTAATGCCTCCGGCACTTCAGAGCGGACTCAACGCTTTGAGTCTACTCTCCTGTATAGAAGAGTAGAACTCGTAGGTGAGAAATATAGGGTGTTGTTAGCATGGGCTAACTATTACATAATGGGGTCGAAATTTGGGTGTCCATACGTAATGGGACATTGAAAATACAGTTTAGTTATTCTGCACATTGCATTTTGTTTCAAAATAATAAAAAAAGAATATACCTAAATATATGTTTTTGTTGCTATATTATCATTGTTTGAATTATGGTTAAAATAAAAAAAATGCTTATTAACAGTTTTGCGTCTTTTTACTGGAATTGTGACATTGGAGTGCCAAATAAATAGGTTAGGGTTGGTGATAGGGATAGGATTAGGGATAGGGCTATGGTACCGTTAGGATTCGGGATAGGTTAGGGATATGGTTGGGGATAGGGATATGGTGATGGATAGGGTTAGGGCTATGGTTAGGGTTAGGGTAAGGGTTAGGGTTAGGGTTAGGGTAAGTTTTAGGGTTAGGGTTAGGGTTAGGGTTAGGGTTGGGGATAGGGATAGGGGGGGGGGGGTACCGTTAGGATTCGGGATAGGTTAGGGATAGGGTAGGGATAGGGTTGGGGATAGGGATATGGTGATGGATAGGGTTAGGGCTATGGTTAGGGTTGGGGATATGGATATGGTAATGGATAGGATAATTTATTCTGCCAAGGACATAGTTCTAAAGGAAGGGACTTTTTGAAGATTTCCTTCGGGATATCGCCCGTGTGTACCCAGGACAGGCACAATAAAGGTTCGTGTGCAGCAAACTTATATAAACAAATTATTTCTATTGAATAGACGCCTTTCCGGGTTTCCCCCTTTTATTAAAAAAAACAACAAAAACAAACCGTAGGCTTCTAGGCCTAGATTAGATCTATAAGCTTTTGTTTCGTCCTATGGAATCGTTGACAAAATTTATTTAGTAATCGGATCGCCCACCCAGATCGCCGGAAATAATTATGTTTTGTTTACTTCTAGTTATGAACGTCACAATGGAGGCTATTAATTAGATCTAGAATCAATATTGAAAGATGCTTTAAAATCAACATTGGGGAAGTTTTGTGTTTTGGTTTTCCTATTTAGCAAAAAACAGTAGACTATCCTAAGATTATCTTAAAGAATCAGTAGATGAATACTAGTTAGCAACATTTTATTTCTTTATATAAGCTACTAAATTTTTGGGCCCGACGTATAAAATCCTTCCCTACAGTCTAAGAATTATGAACGTCACAATGGTGGCTGTTGATTAGATCTAGAAGCAATATTGTAAGCCGATGCTTAGTCAATGGGGGAGGGTTTGTGCTTTGATTATTCACAACACAACTGTAGTAATTCATTTTAGAGAACCAGTAGATTTATTAATAGTTCGCAAAATTTCATTTCTGTAAAAGTTTTGGGCCCGACGTGTAAAACAACCCCGCTTTTGGTGTCTCCCAAGGGGTGGGTTCTAAGGCGGGGACCACTGTACTGAAAATGGAGAGTCCTAATACCCAGATCTTGCTTTAAAAATGTGTTTTCGTGAAAAATTGATTAATTCCAGACTTGCCAACTGTATTCCAAAACTTAACGCAGGCTTGGAGATTTAGTCTCGACCTACAACACATTTTCTACGATTTCTTATGGCTAAAATACACATTTATAAGCTAGATCTAAGAATCTAGAAACGAGTTATGATGTTGGTAGCTAGATCTAGTTTCTTCGAAATAACATAGATCTACTGTCAATAAACGGCCTCAAACGAATGCTTATGAGTTTACCTCGATTCTTTTAAAACTTTGAAACGTGTCGTTGTTCTCATTTAAATTATTTTAGAATAAGTGTCACGGTGACTGTGGACACAATTTTTCAGCCTTGACGACATGACACGCATATCGATCAGTTATGTCCCTTGTTATGCCTTATTATCACGTGACTCATATTTTGTTTCCTTTTTTTTGTGGTTTTCAATCAAAATGATCACTATAGATCTAATGCAGAGGGCTATCCCACTATGAAATAATATATGAAACGTTATAATAATATTTTGTCTCATGGGTAAACAACGACAAAAAAAACAAAAAAAAAACAAACAAAAAAAAAAACAACAAAAAAAAAACAACAAAAAAAACAACAAAAACAAAACAACAACAAACGAACAGACAAATAACAACCATAAACGACAGTTTTGCTGATTACTATTATTTAACACCGCTGTTATTGTGTATAAATTCATTACAAATAATAACTTCCGAAACGTTTTTCATACATGTAGGCTACCAAAATAAAACTTAGTACACATGTCACCGAAGTAAACATACATTTACATGCCCGGTTAGCGTTCCAGTGTTCTATTTTATTTGAAACGTGAGCATGTAACAGAATAAATATAAAGACGTTTTGTGTCTTGTTCATACTCTTAAATGGACCAATACAGTACATTTTCAAACGTTTTTATCCACCACGCTCTTTGATTAACAATTGACAGTAGGCATACACCAGTGAGTCTTAGGAAGTACCACGAGAAACGCAGAAAATTATAAAAATAAATGACCAGCATTAATCAGACATACGCACCTTGGTTTCAACATAAAAAGCAACAAAAACGATTTTGAAGTTATTGGCTACCAACTTGAGTAGAATGTGGTGATACGACTAAGGTTGGCAAATGATTATTTTTACACTCTTAGGGGCATTAGTTCTCAATTAAACGGTACCCCCCGTAGTGGAAAACGAAAAAAAAAAACAACAAAAAAACACTTATGTACGAAATGAACTAGTAAAGCGAGATTCTAGCAATTCACACAGTGCTATACTTTTAAGCTTACAAATAGTAAAATAACGAAGATGCAGACAAAACAAGAACACATCAGTTAACAAAAACGCAAAAAGCAAAAACAAAACACACACACACACACAAACACAACAAAACTCCATCAATAATAAACAAATAAACAACAACAACAACGACAACAACAACAACAACAACAACAACAAAAAACAAAAAACAAAAAAACAAAAAACAAACAAAAACAAAAGGAACCCCCCCTCCTTTTCTAGGCAAGTCGAATAAAGATGAAATTACGGTATACATATAAGGACACTTGTGTGGAAATTGGAGATACATTTTTACTCCAAATTACCAATTTTATTGTTTTGTCGTCTTGTTGATGTCTCGTTTTTTTATTTATTTTTTTATTATTTTTTTTTTAAAGAAATCTCATTTTTATGAACTTCATTTTGTAACAAAATGTCTAATTTGAGCCATATATCTATGATTATACCGATATGCAATATTTCTTTGCCAACCTAACGTAGGCCTATAGGCCCCTATGAAGATTACACGTTATCCTAGCTCCACTATAGTGTCGTTCTTTATGTCCACACTTTAATTTTTCATTGTAATTTTTCATATTTTCATGGTTGATTTTGAGACTTGTCTATAATAAAATGCTGTGCTCTTTCATCTTATAAATAATCGATTGTCGAGTAGACATACCTTTGCATATATTACTTGGTTAGTGTTTAAGTAGTATTTTTAAAATTTAAAATGTTAGCATCGGTCTAACATAATAATATATTGACGTTTTCTGTCTTGTTCATTTACTTAAATGTACCAATAAAGTAAATTTGATTTAGAGAAACGCATGGTATCAAAGCAAAACAGAGAAAACCCCACAAAAACAAAAAAAAAAACAACAAAAAACAACAACCCAAAAAACAACAACAACAACAACAACAACAACAAAATAAAATTAACAATAAGAAGTTATAGTATGCGTTGATGTAAATAGTTTATTTTGTTATAGCAGGATAAATATGCAAATAGTAAATACCATGACAACGAATAATTGCGATTTACTGAGTCGAATAAAGATGAAACAATAGCATCTTGGAAACTTGTATAAAAATAGCGATGTGCTTTCTCTCCAAATTGTTGTCATAATTATTGATGTCACGTTTTGAAAATAAACCTATTTTTATGAACTCAATTTTGTCCCAAAGTGTGTAATCATTGAATCATTTATTATAATGCAGTTATATTATGCAGTTACACAAAACACCATATTTACAAATCATTGCAAAACAAATGTATCGGTAGGTAACGCTTTATCCAACTATCTACTTGTACAAAAAGTTGCACTCTTCATGTCCACGCTTTCTACTATACACTATCATGGTTACTTTTGAGAATTATCACGTTACTCGAAGTTGATAAAATACCGTACTCTTTTCTAAATGATTATTTAAATCTGCATGCTCCATACAAACTTGTGATCGTTACCATAACAGCTGACTTACTGTTGATATCCGAAGTACGCACGTTAAGTATGCAATAATTTATATGTCCTGTTGGTAGCGTACTTAAACCTGATAAATTATATATCCATTGCAGACGATATATGCGTCTTTTGCACCTACGACCTGGCCCTTCTGTTTACAACGGTGCACAGAACGAACAAATGAAATAATTCTGATCTCCTCCGCCCTGACTCCCTCCAGACGACTCCTTCATGACGCATGCGCGGTGCGCCATCCGGCCACACATGTAGCACTTGGCGCTGTCTCTGGCCGTGGCCTCAATCTTGTTGTTGCACAGCACGCACCGACACTGCACCGGCTCGAACACGTCCGGCAGGCGCGGCCTTTTGGCCACGAAGAGCGGCGAGTGCGGGGAGTCCGGACGTACGGGCTCCACATGGCGCTTCCTGGCCCTGTGTCTGACGCTCATGGATCTGCGCTTTCTGCTGCTCACGCTGGGGCTCGCGGCTCGAGGCTTCAGTCCCTTTGGACCTTCGGATTTTCCGCGCCTTGGTTCGCCCGTTGGTGGTGAACAAACGTTGATGTATCTCATTGGGTTATTTTTTGCGCACGTTCCGTTATTTTTTGCGAATTTTGCGTTGGCTTTTGCGGATGTTCCATTAGTTTTCGCGGATGTAGGCATGCCAACCACTTTCATTTTCTTAGAATGGGTAGCATCCCAGGAGCCCATGCGTTTGGCTAGAGCTTTGACTATTGGTGTACGGAGTGGTCCTTTTGTGCCAGAATAACCACAGGTTAGCTCACCAGTGCAGTTATTCATTTTCATCTTATTGCCACACAGATACTTTTTCAACCTCTTGGGTTGTACATTAAACTTAACGACTGGCTTGAAATCGCTGGTTTTGTGGTCACGGCCGACGCCAACCTTGGGATACCTGACCCGACTGTTCCAGTTGATGTTTTGATACCGGGTTTCCCCCTTGTCAACGTTGCGCAGCTCTCTTCGCATTCGTTTCGCTCCTTCTAAGAAGGCAGCGCTCGCTCTTCGTTTCTTGCTGGCGTCCCCCTTGTACGGTTTACAAATGGCGTATCGGTACTGGTAGTAACGCTCCGTCCACTCCGGCTCTTCATCCGACTTGCCCGGTTTGCCATCTCCGCCATCGGTTTGCGTGAACTTGTGTAAAAAGGTTCGCCTCCGCCTCCTGTTGCGAGTCACGGAACTGTTCCGTTTCCAGAAGACGGCTGCTCGAGCTGTCGATGTGGCCGCCTCCGCCGTCCTTTGCCCCTCACCAGCTGGCTCGGCAGCGTCTTTAACCGCCATGGACGCGACCGGCTGGAGACCGTCTGAGTGGAGAGACTTGTCGGAGTCGCGCAGGTAGAAGTATTCCTTCTTGGCGTTGAGTTTGGCGTTCCCACTGCACCGGTCCTGAGAGTGTGCGCTGCCTGTACTGCCCCCTTCAGCGTCTGAGGGAAGACAATTTTAACATTAAAACCTTAGATTATAAAACGTTCGATTGTAAGTATACAACACGAATGTAATAAAGTTTAAAGGAATCGATGAGGAAGGTTTTACGTTACATTTTTTATTAGAGATGGCGAGAGAGGAGGACATAGTGTTTTAGCAAGTTTTAGGCTCTTAACACTTATGTTGTCAGGGCCCTAAGCTTTGTCTTTCTTAAGAGATGAGAATACACACTGGTCATCACATTCTTTTACATTAGGAGATTGATCATCATTGCTTATATTTAAATGACTCATCTTAGCCTTCACAGTATCTACAAAATCTCAGTAATGTAGTGTACCGTTAGTTTGGTGTTGATCTCCGGAAGTGGTCAGTCTGCGGAAATCCCCGCATAGATCCAACTGACTGCTGGGGCGGTGCACCGTGACGTCATGGTGTCCATCTCGCCCACCACAGCT
This sequence comes from Elysia chlorotica, assembly GCA_003991915.1. NCBI lineage: Eukaryota > Metazoa > Mollusca > Gastropoda > Plakobranchidae > Elysia > Elysia chlorotica. Next base: position 114,579 of record RQTK01000461.1, read on the forward strand.
CTCGGCCTGCTGGTCATCGCTCAGGATGACGGCGTCATAGTGACCCACATCTGCTACCAATCGCGTGTAACGTACGGCCAAGGGTACCGACTGTGTAGCACATGTTTAGAGGTTTAAAGAGGGGGGAGGGGGGCAATAACTCGAGCAATGAATAATTCGGTTAGTTTAATAACGCCCATACTATGTATGTAACTAATCTATGTTTTGATGGGGTTCCAATATTAACATCTGGCAAATGTATATGCAGTCGATAGTTAGTTTAAAAAAGAAGTTGGTGTTCAATTAGATAATTAAGAAAAATCTTTTATAAGCTTGATATAAAAATAGACGGCCATTGACATAACTAACAATATAAAAGAAAGATGTTATTATAACAAATAATAGAAAGATATATACGGAGACAAAGAGGTTCTTGGTGCACATTGATATATATGTTGAAAGAGAGATAGAGAGAGAGAGAGAGAGAGAGAGAGAGAGAGAGAGAGAGAGAGAGAGAGAGAGAGAGAGAGAGAGAGAGAGAGAGAGAAACATACATACATACATACATACATACATACATACATACATACATACATACATACATACAGACAGACAGACAGACAGACAGACAGACAGACAGACAGACAGACAGACAGGGACAGACAGACCTGAGGGAAGCGGTCGTGGCCGTAGCTTGTGATGATGGCAAGGTTCGTGTCCAGCACCAGAACCTGACGCTCCATCACCATGGCAACGGCGTTGAGCTCCAGGTCGCCAGGCATGGTTGACGGCTGAGACATGGCGCGCAGGCGGTCCAGAAAACGCTGGTAGCTGCACGGAACAGGCTGGGGACATACACACCCCAAGGTCATGGCCGGATGGAGAACGTTCTTATGTACACTACAAAGTCATTTTTGGACAAAATTAATACACACACGGTGGATAAAGGGATGATAATAATTATTTTTTATCCAGCGAACATTGTAATGCTATTTTGGGCACTTAAACACATGCACACGCACACACACACACACACACAATACACATAGGTGTCATGCCTCTTGTATATATCTCGCTATTTATCTCCGCCTTCAGGGCTATTATGAACAACACACGATCAACTCGGATGAATCCCCAATCAATTGGCAGGAGAAATAAATACTATTTGTTTTTTTCTTATGAAGATTGCTAGATCATTTTTGGACAGAGGCACGCATATACCTAGGTATCTTGATTCTTGTATACATCTCATTATTTATAACCGTCTTACGAATACGAACAACACCTGATAAGCTTAAATGAATTGTCAACTGAATAAATGAAAGCTATTAGTTATTTTCTAGTGAACGCTGTAATATCATTTTTGGACACATGCACTCATATACACACCTAGATGTCCCGATTCTAGTAGATATTACTGCCTTATGTTACAAACAAGACCTGATAAGCTTAGATGAATCATCAATCGAAAACTGAAGTAACATCAAATACATAATTCCGGACAATATGGAATACTTTCGTACCATCATTGTATGACAACATCAGCGCCCCTGCCAAAAACTATAAAATTGAAGCGCCTTGAAAACAATGGAAACCTAGCAGCACTCACAGAGACCCTTGAAGAGCCCGAGAGACCCACCGAAACCATTGAAATCCCCCAAAGGTCTACGCAGTTCCACGCAGACCCTTTCAACTATGGCTATCAAGGCGTCCAAAAATGGAAGGCAAGGTCACCGAAATATTTATAAACTTGCAGCAAGAGTCAAAGTGAGCTATATTTTGAACATCTTCGCATCGCGCTGCGCAACTTGTATGAAGCAACAATAGAGGGACACAATAGATATAAAATGATCAATCATTTATGAATTAAAAAAAAAAATAAACCAAAATAGTGCGCACATAGATAGGACAATTCACATTTTTGCAGTGTAGGCTGATCGTGTGGGCTGAAAAATAATCTCTGAGCATTACTGTGTCCTATCTATTCTTAGAATAAAAAGAAATAAAATCACTTTTACCCTTAATAAGCAAAAATCTTTTCACTTATTTTAATTAAGGTCACTTGGCCTTCTATTTTTGGGCGCCTTGTTATCGATGGAAAACTTTGGAAACCCTTGGAGACCGTTGCAGATCCATTTAAAGTCACGGAGAGTCACGGAGACCCATCGAAGCCAACGGTGACCTTGCGAGACCCACCGTGACCCCCTCCCCCCAAGACCAAGACAGACAAGCAGCGAGACCCATCATACCTAGGGAAAGCTTCCCATACCGATGGAGGTTAATTGAGACCTACAAAAACCCAACAAGCCCCCGAAGATCAGTAATTAACCACCAGACCCATGGAGACCCCCTAAGCCTCAGGAGACTCACGGTGACCCGAGGAGTGTCACAAAGACTACGACAGACTCACGGAGAGTCACGGTCTCCCACGGAAATACACGAAGATCCCCGAGATCCACCGAGACTCACGGAGATCCACAGAGCCTCACAAAGACTCCCACAGACTCACGGAGAGTCACGGTCTCCCACGAAGACACACGAAGACCCCCCGATATCCACCGAGATCCACCGAGACTCAAGGAGAACTACGGAGACTCCCAAAAGACCCACGAAGACCCACCTGGTCAGCGTTGATGACGCCCCTCTCGAGCTGCGAGTAAAAGTGCATGTTGTCCGCCATGATGGCCACCACGCGCGCTCTCAGCTGGTCAGCCCGGGCCGTCTCCAGGTCGGACAACTCCCGCTTGACCGGCCGGCCAAAGTCGTCCCGCCAGCCCAGCTGCAGGGGGCGGTACTCTGCCGTGACCAGGGAGCGGAAGAGGCAGCGGCCATCGCCCTCCACCTTCACCACCCGCCCGCTCAGGGGCGTCCGCCTGACGGCCTGGCTGGGACTCGCCTCACTGCAGCTGTTGTTGTTGGTTTCACGATGGTTGTCGACGTTGTTGTTGGTTTCACGATGGTTGTCGACGTTGTTGTTGGTTTCACGATGGTTGTCGACGTTGTTGTTGGTTTTCTGATGGCTGTCCATGTTGTTGTTTCTGTTGGTTTGCTGATAGTTGTCGATGTGGTTATATTTGGTTTGCAGAGGGCGGCTCATGTTATTTTTGTTGGTTTGGCAAGGGTTGTCGATGTTGTGGTTGTTGTTTGTTTTGCAAGGTTTGCCGATGTTGTTGTTGTTGGTTGGCCAAGGGTAGTTGATTCTGCTGTTGTTTGAGGTGATAATTTTATCACTGACCTGAGTGTCAATACAGAGTCCACACTGGTGTGGAGGCCTCACAACATCGGACCCCCCTCTTTCGTAACCCTGTGTGGGAAAACCGTTGGCGCTCCGTTTTCTGTAAGGACAAACTGGTTGCTTCATGATGAATCCGACTTCGTTAACACCATCAGCACCACTGGTGTAAGTACTTTCGTTCTCTGTACTTTTGAAAATATTCCAAGGTTTCCTTTCGATTGAAACACTCTTGCTTTGTATATTGTCAAAATCCAGAGGTTGTAAGAAAGTGTTGCTGGGTAAAACACCATGAAGACTCCGAGATGGTGTGCTTGAGAGCGGGAAACATCTCTTAGGCTGCCTTGAAACTCCAGAGAGCAGAGAAAACCTTGGATTTTCCTGTTTTGATTCAGAGAGAGCAACTATAGGACTTGAGAATTTAAACTGAGGTTGAGTATTGTTGTGTACAAGAGAAGTGTTGGCCTTTGAGGATAAAGGGCAGCTGGAATGAGTTAATGGGCTGAGCTCAAAACCTCCAGAGAGCAAGTCTTCAATAAGTAAGTCCCGTGCAGGTATGACACCAGAGGAACCACTGTTAACCCCTGAGAAGTCCACACAGCAACCGTTAACTCTCTTGAACTCCGTAGAGCAGCTGTTGTTTCTTCCCACCTCTGATTGTCTCTCAATGACTTCATCTGCCTTGCCTGATACAGATCTCAGCCACGAAGAAGTAGGCGTCTCGAGCTCCACACGTCTTTGCTTCGCTGATTCTTGGGTAGGTCCCACCAGCAACCTTGGAGAAGGAAATCTGCGATAGAATTCGCGGTCTGCGGTGTTGTTAGTTTTTAGGTAATCAAACCCGAACAATGGTTTATGGAGATTTGCGGTATGGGATGTTTTTACGAACGGATTTTCGCCAGCATTGATTGCATTTTGTGTAGACTCACTACACAGTTCTTTATGAAATAACCGACGCAAACCTGGCTTCTCCTGGCGTATTGGGGTATTAAACCTCACCAGTTTAGGCTGTTTGCCCTCGCAGGAAGACACCATGCCGGTATATCTACTTTCAGAATTCAGGCCATTAATATTTACGTTGAAAATATTCCCATAGTCAGGAGTAAATATTTTAAAATCTTTACTGAGGCGCCCGTCGTTTTGGTAAAACTTCGCCTGATCTGCCTTATAATGGGATTTGGCACCAACGACCCTTAAAATATGTTTGCGTCTGTCACAACATCTTATATGGTAGGGTTGGTATCTAGATCTCCGCAGGCACAAAGCGTTGCGGTTTTCCGGGTTTCTAAGCCACATTGGCTGTCGCGCATTGCAAGGTCGGCATGGGTGCCTACAAGGTTCGTACACGGTATCACAACGCTTTCTGAGACGGTAAGGCGCCACTATGTTGGCTGATGTACGCGAATTTGGAGCATAGACTTGACCGCTGGTCTTCGGAATAAGACAGTTACTATAGCTGATTCTGGAAGAATTATTGATGTTTCCATGAACTGATACCGGGTTAGAACGTTCGGTATATGCAAGAGCGTTCTTGATCTGTTGAATGCGCCTCTGGTCCTCACATCCCCTCCACTTGCCGAAAAAACTTTTCACATTTGAAGAAAGTAAACAAATTTCCGGCTCCGATGTTGACAACTTGTGAGAGCCACCAATCTCAGCACCATCTAGTGCCCCACTCGTGTCGCTGGGGCCCTTCACCAGGGCGATATCCACATCACAGGGACACCGGAAGCGCTCGCACTGGAACCCGCTCCGCTTGCAGGGCTTGGGGAACCGGCAGTGGCCGCAGTCATGGCTGCCAACAACAGGGGCGTCATCTCTTCTCTCCCTGCCGCGGTTCTCTCCCTGCTTAAAACCATTCTGGGACTTCTCGCCGCCGACATCGCTGTAGGTCCAAGGTATGCGCATTCTGAGAGCCACGTCGTCCATGCACGTTGCGAGCGGGTAGTGTGCGGCTCCACCGTTATCAAGGGGCAGGAGCATCGGCAGCGGGCCGTACAAGCTTGTGGGTCGGCCAAAGCCAAAAGGTAGATGGAAAATTGGCTGTTAGCACCTGCAGCATCCTGTGAGAAAAGATTGAGCCAGAAAGGTTATTTTTATTACTGAACATGTGCTAGCTTACCTGGCCATGCTTTAAACCATTATTTTGTTGTCTGTTATTGGAGCCCACGGGTTGGCCAACATTATGATGGAAAAGGAGCTTTCCACAACAATTCTATATCTGTCAGAGTTTTAAGGAATATAGTTAAACCTGGAATTTTTTAACAGTAGATCACTCACTTGCACTTTTACCGCTGGGATGAAATCACGGTCATCCTAAAATCACTGTGGCTATAGCTTTATGTTTTTGCAACTAGATCTAGACACATAGATTACAACCGCAATTTTTTTTTTCATTTTGTCAATTATGTTTAGTTTGCACTAAAAAAAAACCCCAAACATTTCATCATTTCAGACAGAGAAGAACATATTAAATTTTATTGTTTCACCTGTAGAGAGGGATGGAAGCACTCTATTTTTTGTCGCAACATACCACACATTAAGCTATAGGGAAGACAAAACTTATAAAGCCTACCTTAAGAAGCAACAAACAAAACAAATATGAACCAAAAAAACAAAACAAAACGAATAACAACACCCCCCCCCTCCTCCTTTTTTTTCCAAAACAACCACAGAATCTAACCAACCAGAGATTTGGCTTGGAAGATAAACCTTATTAAATATATATTATACATGGCTATTGCTGATCGATGGAAAATTACCCTTATCACATAATTATAAAATACGATATATTTCACGTTGTTATATCTCATTGCCGAACTCAAGATATCTTATAATCTTAGAATTGTAAGTTTCTGCCAAGCTAAAGCTAGCCGACCTAATACTTGCAAACATGTTTTTCTTTTAAAACGATTTGTTGCTAGAAAAGTTTGAGTGAAGTTGAGACTGAATCAATAGAATAAGATTTAGAAGAAGGAGATTTATCTCGAAATAGATCTCGCTCAACGGTGCACCAATTAAAATGGTACGACCCCATAATATAGCAACACCTATTTTACGAGAACCTACGAATCGAATTTCGAAATCCTTTAAAATATTCCAATATCTAGGTTCAATTAAATGGGTACCTCTTTTTACAATTTTAGAGCCTAAAGCCGCATTTTTGACAAAACTTAGATTTCATTATTATGTAAAACATATATTGATTATGCCTCTATATTATGTCTATTACGGACATAATGCACAAACATGACGTAGCTTACATCTCGTTGGAAGCCTTCTTACTCTGATATTTTTACGACGAGACGTAAGCTACGTCATGCTTGTGCATTCCAACCTATCTATGAAACTTTACAAACTGCTCACTATTCGGTCCGCATCGCTATATCCACTTTCATGTCTGCCCTCAAGTCCTTGTTTTAATTGAAAAAAACAAACAACAACCAACAAATCAAAATCTAGATCTAGATTACAGATAATTATGGTAAAACCGATGCCCGCTGTTTCATAGATGTAATCTTTGCTGGCTTGTTGGCAGGGATGGTGAATGGACTGTCAAATTTTTGTGTGACAAAAATTGGAATGTGTTCAACAATTCTAGTCACAGCGGCTCATCGCGTGGAACTTAGATCTTACATATAAAAACAATGTTGTTTTTCACGTAAAAACGAACAACCATCACTTGAACAGAAAGAATTTACTCATTAATTAAAAAAATTTATATTCTTCTGATAAGTAAATATAGGCTATGAAATTTCCTATGTAAAGAAAATTTAAAGTGAAGATATTTTTTTACAGAGCCATGTAGCTTTTAATAATGTTGCAGGCAAAGTCACCGAATTGAAAGAAGTGAAAAGATTTTGGTACACTTAGAAAAAAAAGTGATTTAATTTCCTTTACTTTTAAGCATAGATAGGACAGAGTGATACTTAGAGAGTAATTTTCAGCCCACACAATCAGCCTACACTGAATGCAAAAAAAAATGTGAACTGTCCTATCTATGTGCACACTATTTTGGGTTATTTTGAAAATTCATAATATTAATGATCGGATATTTGATATCTATTGTTACTAAATAATAGTTGCGCAGCGCGATGCGAAGATGTTCAGTTTATATGGCTCACTTTGAGTCTCGCTGCAAGTTTTTGTATATTTCGGTGTCTTGGCCTTCTATTTTTGGACGCCTCGAGCTTTTACTAATGGTGCATGGGAGTGTTACCGCTGTGCATCTTTGTACGCATATCTTAGATGCAGATTTCTGTTGATATTGTGCAACCATGCAGTTTGACCTCCAGATTACTGAGTAAAGTCTTTAGTTATTTTTTTCCTCAAGACTTGAACCACATACGTTCACTAGCACAGGAACGTGATCAGTGGAGATCATTCATCAAGCACATTGCAGAGATTGCTGAGGCGCCCCGATCTGATGATCAGGATGCGAAAGGCAAATAAGTCAAGTAAGTCAAAGTCTGCTTATTATTTTTCCCTCATTATGGCACGGCTCAGTAGTTTTACAAAAACAATAATCTTAATAAAAAAAAGACAGCAAACCAAACCAGGATAAAAAAAATCTCGTTGATTCCTAGTCTCTATGCAAATTACAACGCTGCACGCATAATGCTAAATTCTTAGCTTAGCAACAGCTGCTGTCTTATCATTAACCGCATGTATATGCATGTTTGCACACAAAGCATGAAGCAAAGTCACAGGAAAACTTAAATATAGTTTATGAATCAGTATCATTTCAAAAGTTAGTAAAGGCGAAAATTCATTAGTGAATATTATCATTTTTATTTCATTTGTACACATGTCAGTGAGCATGTATATCTGAAGAAAAAATTCCGTTAAGAAAAGTTTAAGGTCTAACTTTATTTCAAATGAAAGATCGAAAAATCTAAAATATATTATTAAGATATTTATTCTTCGAGTGAAAATAGAAAAACAAATATAAAAGAGAAGACCACAATTTTGGTACCGTACTAAAAAAACATAAAATTTTCAGCACCAGTAATTAAATGAACTTTCAGCGTGAATTAGCTGTATCTGTCGATCTTCTCATATTTAAACGGCTAAAAGGAGATATCTTCAATATGATAGGCATATGCATCAGTTCAACTACTAGCATTCAAACTGCAAAGATGAACTGTGTAGCATGAATTCACAAAAGTAGTTACATGACTAGTCGTCACCATGACTGCCAATTTGCAATCTTACATCATGGCGGATGAGTCTATACATGACATACACACTTTGACATCAAGTGACCTTAGCTTCTTCTGCTGCTTGATCAAGATTCCATAGCGGAGACAATCTTGTCACTGCATAACTACATTGTTCTATGCCATTCTTAATAGGAACAAAGCAGTTCTGAGATGACTATCTATTTCTCCTTCAGCCCAAACAAGCTTTTAGCCGTGCGTCTGAACAATGTCCCCGTGCTCAGGTAGATGAAAATGTTGACACTGGAGTTGATCATGGAGAGCTGGAACGTGGAGAAGTTGACGAAGCGGAACGTGTTTCCGTAGGCGCCGGTCGCCCTGTACTGGGGGGCGGCACTGGCAACCAGCACGTTGATGGCGTTAGGCGTGGAGCAGGCGATGAACACAACGGCGATGATGACCACAGTCTTCGCCAGCTGCAGCTCCCTCAGGCTTCTAGTTCTGTCCCCTGACTTGGCTACAGTGGCGCCCCCTGCTCCGGTTAGGCTCTGCCGCCAGGTGGCGCTGCGAGTCAGGCTCAGCGACAGGAACACGGAGCAGACAGTCACCGTGGCCAGGGGGATGAGGACTGCCGGGAAGCTCTGGAAGATGAGGACCACGTCGTAAACTCTGTCGACAAGCGGCGTCGAGAAGAGCATAGTGCGCACGGTCGTCTTGTTGAGGCGCGGGTTCCAGGCAGTGACGAAGCGGGTGATGACGAAGCCGGAGCTCGCCAGGGCCAAGTTCACGCCGTAGATGAGGGCGAGCAGCACGCACGTCCTCTGGCGGGTGAAGAGAGAGCCCACCTTGAGCGGTCGCGCCACAGACACGCATCTCTCCACGCTGATCAGGGCTGTGATGTAGGCCGTGATGCGCGCGAAGCACTCCGACGTCCACGCCCCCGTAACGCTCGATATAGAGTGCACGGTGAAATAGCGGTACGCGAATCGGGAAAACGCCGGCACGAAGCAGAGCGCCATCCACATGTTACATAGGACGCAGAACAGATCTGACAACGCCAGGGCGAAGTAACTGACGTTGATAGAAGAGTTCAAACCTATGCGCTGGTACGCGAACATGATGATTACGTTCCCGGACAATCCGACGACCCCTATGGGGAAGGAGAGATAACTCGTCTGGCTCAGGAGCATCAGAAACTGGGCCGAAGTGAGGAATCCTCGGGTCTCAGGGGCACAACATGGCGGACTCTGATCTGTCAGGTTCCCGAAATGGTCGCCACTCTCTGATTGGTCCATTGTCCACGCTACCTGGTGAGCGCAAAACATTTGGATTAAGATATGGCGTTATTTGCGTTGCTGTGAAGAAACAGTGTATTTGGGATGACGATGTTACGTCAAATTGTCTGAGAAAATTTAGCTCTGTTCTAGATTAACGTCTCCTAACTTTCCAATGGGGATGCTATATGCCCACAACGGTGTTTCTTTTTCGTACAGTTGTTTAGTTTGTATAACTTTGCGGACACGAAACTTCTTGCAGACATCATTTCGAGCGCTCTAACCTATGTTAATGTTGTATTTATATCCACACAACCATGTAGCAACCAAGCTGAATTTGTCAAAATGTCGCTGCTAAAATAACATAGAAAAAGCACTCTATATTGACCTTTTTCATATTCAATCAATCAAAAATATTAGTTTTTGGTTTTTAGAAATCATTGCCTTAATATGCTTTTTCAACCTTTAAAAGTGTATTTGAAGCTTCTCAACATATAATTCACAAGTTCCCACATGTGCTTGCTTTACCCTGTTTGCTTCAACATAATATTGTATTTTTCAAAACGTTCAAAAGATAAAGGTTTTTGCCAAGGGTGCCATATTTCAGTGGTACATGATTTTAGATAATTTCATGAAATCCAAAAAAAATTTATGCGTTTGAAAAATGGGCACCTCAGAATACCATAAAACAAGATATGCCTTCTTATGCCTCTGCAAAGAGAGATTATTTTCAACATTATGAAGATATTCTGTTCTGTTTCGAAACAATGTTCATTCTTCCATTTCATCTGATAAGAAAACACCACAGAGCTACATTAATTGACCAATCAACCGTATATTTTTATAGTCAGTTTGATTGCCCCCCCCCCCTCTAATCACAATCCTTGAATCGATTTCTTCTTTTTTTGTTTATCAGTTTATCAGGGGAAAATGTTGTAATATAACCATAGGTTGGTAGGGGTGAGCACTAAATGAGTAAACAAACGAATGTACAATTTAAAAAAAGATAAATACCAAGCTCCTAGGTATGTAAGACTAAAATAATTTTGGACCACGACTTGCAAAAGTTTTCTGGTTTTACTTGGCGACGAATGAGTATTGCTTCCAGAAAGATGTGTTAAAACATTTTTGGTTTAAAGTGCTAATACTGTAACTGTCTTCAATAATGCAGCTGATTGAAAAAAAGAGAAAGAGAGGGCCAGGTCGCCGATGGCTATAACAGACATGACATACTTATAAAAAAAGAGGGGCTTAATAAGACTTATAATTGGACAAAATGGTGATCTAAAACACACGTAATATCATGTAAAGATAAAATTTAACTGACTTAAAGTGATTTAAAAATCTATCCAATGAAGTAGTGCATAGACATTTTTCGAGTTTTAAGAAATATCGCCTTTCAAGATCTTTTTGATTTGAATTTTGATAGGGACGAGACTTTCAAAATAGAAGGTAAAATCGCCGAAATAGGCAGAGTTTTGCCGCAAGAGGCGTAGTGATCTACCGTGTATATCAATCAACTTTTAGTCACACTTAGAATAGTTGGCATTGTTGCTGTGCAGATCCATTAATATTTTTTAATCATTATTGTAATAATAATAGAACAAATGGATTTACCGAAACCGACACTATTTATCCTGCTCTTTTTGAGTCCTAGATGTTTTTTTTTAAAGTTTTGGATTCAGTTTAAATGAAAGTGAGATAACGAGCGAAAAGAGAGAGAGAAAGAGAGAGAAAGAGAGAGAGAGAGAGAGAGAGAGAGAGAGAGAGAGAGAGCGACAGAGATGGAGAGATAGAGAAGAGTACAAATAAAGTCTCTTGTAATCAAGTGTTTAATTCTCATGGGTTGTGCATAACTTACACTGTGATCCCCACACACCCTGCCTAGATCTAGATGTTAGAAGGAAAGTTCCCAGCTCTAGGCCTAGTAAATGAAATATTGGGCCTGATACAAACTACACATTTGAAAGATGGCAGTCAGGCAAATGTTTTCTATACCCAAACAGCAAGCATGGGAACAGCATTTATCAACTTTGCTATTAATAATATCAATTACAAAGTGCACTAAACCATAAAAGATATCGACAAGAATAATAATACCCCTCACAAAATTAATTTTCTAACATTCAAATGTCAACGACCTCAAAGCGAACTATTTTAATTACATCTTTTAAAATTTTAAAATTCTCATATACAATCATGAGACAGGTAAAAGCACTCTGTGACCTCATAATATTAGAGAAATCTACATAGATTGAAATTAGGCTAACTATTAATTTGCTACAATCTTTTCTTTTAACCCTGTGATTTTCCGACTCCGCGTCGGGAGGGGAAGTAATAAGGTAATAAAAAGAAAGTCACAATGATCTCCCCTTAGCCTAGGTTGGCTTGACTCTGTGAAACATTGGCATCGTAATTGGAGCACTCGATAATGTTAATCCCTTAAAATTAAAAAAATGAATGTGAAAATTAATTTCATGAGTACTTTTATACTAGTTTAAAATAATTTTGAGTCTGATTCAGATTCCCTCTCTTTGGTATAATTATAATCGGGGATAAGAAAGGTACAGTCGTCTGAAATCTTTGTGTAGCAATTAAAGTTGTATCATTATTTAAACTGTAAAGCATGCATCTTTATTTCAAATTAGAAGCTAAAAATATAATTGTTATGTCCACAGCCTAGTCTTTTTCTGAGCGTTTCTATTTTAGAAAAAAAAAACCACCAATAAAAACAAAAGAAAATATTTGAAAAAAAAAGAGTTGTTTTGCGGCTAAAAACAATGACAAAAACAGGCATACAAAAAGGATAAAACCAACATTGTAACTTTAAAATGTCTTTCTTTCCAAGGCTTTTGTTCTCCTGATATTTTGATGATAAACGTGCCCTAGCTGTTTCATTGAAAACCAAGCCAGATTTATACCTTACTTAGATACTTTTCATAATATCCTAGTTAAGCACGCAAACGTTATTTCTTGTCAGACTTATATTTCAGCATGCAAATTTGATATCGACTTCTCCACAAAAATTCTAACTTTGTTTTCAAATGTTAATATTGCTTAATGATCAATTTTCGATAGTGAACCGTGTATGGCCTTCACTAGGCATTGGATTACGTAAGTACAACATCGTGGTAGCTTACAACTCCTAAGAACATGCAAATAATAAGGGTCGTAAGCTATCTCACGTTGTAATTACGGCCCTAGAATCTATCGTGTTGTCAAAGCACCCACATCAATTTCTCCAGTGTCTTCTATCAAGATTTCTCGAAAGTTGAAGGCCTTGGCTCCATCCATTTTGTGCATTCCCCCGATTAAGTCTCATATCACTCGGCAGAGACAACGGTGAAAGCCTTCGTAGGGAGATTATCCTACAGCATTACTATCAACTTCACATCAACAGACAAGCTGCGAAGGTGCATTACCCTACATCGATTTGTCAAGCCAAGGCAAGGTGCGTAGACGTACCCGGTATTAACCTACAAAAAAACTGTTAACCCCTACAATGATCCAGAGAGAAGCTGCATTGTTGTAAATCTGTCATTGCGAATTACAAAGGGTGCTTAATCTAGCCAAAATGTAAACGAGACATATAAAGATAATTATGCTGCGTCTTTTTGGACGTGTCCTTGCGAAAAACAAATTGCTCCTGAAGCAAGGGGTTTATATCCGAAGTTGTGTAATATCACCAACATTATAGAATATATCATTATCACATTCTGGGGTTTCACGGGAGATGAGATCGAAACTCATAAAGACTTAAGTTTTCTACGCATCATAAAACAAACAAATAAATTTTAAGACCAAATCAACAACAACAACAACAACAATAACAACGACAACAACAACAACAACAACAACAACAATAACAACGACAACAACAACAACAATAACAACAACAACAACAACAACAACAACAACAACAACAACAACAACAACAGCATGACAAAAGAGCCAAGCTCCATGCACGCCTACGGCCTTTTAATGCTTTCGATTGTTTTACTCCCCTCGGGTATAAATTGTAATCAAATCTTGTCCCTGTATAACTTATTTACTTTCTAACTCTCATTTCCCATTACTGGTTGAAACCGACACCAGTGTTTTTATTTTTGTATTCTTTGCATTCATTAGTGACGAACCTAAAAAGAAATCGGTGCAGAAAATATTTCTAAACATTTTACAGGAAACTGAAATCGTTCCATCTTTTTTCAGCAAAATATGAACTTTTTCTACAGTGAGTTTGAATAGTCTATTGAGAGTTTTATTACATACATTCAGGATTGAAAGTAAAAAAAATCAATCACTATATTACAAAAAAGTGTGTCCGTGAAGAAATTAAAAAAAAGAAGGGGGGGGGGGGGGGGGGGGAGGTGAGTATATTTTTTCAACTATAACTGAATGTAAAACGTCTGGAAAATTTAAAATCTTTACCGCATACTAAAAACTATTTTTGAAACTAAGATTGAATTTGTATTCCAAGTTCCAATATGTTCAATTCTTTGACTGCAGCCTACCGGCGATAAGCGCAATGTCGCAGTAGCTTGCAAATCGTCGTAAGCCTTCTTGTTATTGGCATACTCTTACGACTGTTGCAAGCTACCACGACGTTGTATTTGCAGCTCGAGGTCTACAAGGCAACAACAACAACAACAACAACAACAACAACAACAACAACAACAACAACAACAACAACAACAACAACAACAACAAC
>RQTK01000461.1:129904-145309 GCA_003991915.1 Elysia chlorotica
CTCTCTCGCTCTCTCTCTCTCTCTCTCTCTCTCTCGCCCTGTCTTTCTGCCTTTGACATTTTAAGATTCTCTATCTATGCCTCTGTCCCTCTGTTTTTTTGTCTCTCTGTGTGTATATGTTTCTCTATCTATGTCCCTCTCTTACTCTTTCACTATGCATTTTTTGTCTATATCTCTCTATGTATCTGTATAATTATGTGTCTCTCCTTATCTTGCAGTCTCTCTATTTTCCTCTTTCTTTCTGTGTCTGTCTCTGTCTCTGTACCTCTTCCCTTCTATCTCAGTCCCTCTCTCCCTCTTGATCTTTCTATTATTATCTTTTACTCCCCACATATATAATTATACACACACACAAAGAAAAAAAACACACACACACACACACAAGAACATACTATGAACTGATGGTCCCTTGATCCTGCAAATACTGTACCCGTTGATCCCTCCCGGCCCAGATATGGTCACAGTCTTGGCACGTCTGGAAGAGCGAGTAGCCTGGGTTACTGGGGTCGCCTCCGCTGTTTAAGTCTCCGGGATATTGTGCGGAGTGTTTCCCATCTCGAATTCATTCATACCCGGATTTCTTGGTCTGTATTGCTGATGATTGGGGAGCTTAGTGGACTTATTTGTAAGAATGCCCTTGATGATGATCGGGATTGACTGATATATTTTTTTTAAAGCGCATTTCAGCTCTTTTTTAAAAAATAAAAGCTCTGTGGGATCTAAAAAGGAGGGGGTGGGTGTGGTGTCAGAGAAAAAAATTAAGACAGAAAGAGGGACAGAGAGATACGCAGAAGGTAAGGCAGATAGATAGATTGATAGATAGAGGGAGTGAGAGCAGGAGGAGGAGAGAGATAGATACATAGATAAATAAACATAGAGAAAGAATCAGAGAGACAATTGAGTTAGAAATAGATAAGACAGAGAGAAAGCGGGAGCGTACGTTGTTTTAAATTACAGAACCACGCTGTCAAACCTCTCTCAAAAATTGAAAAAAGACAGAATACATCAACCACAGGACGGAAACTTCAATGGAAGACTAATTGTACAGAAGTTTTTGTTGGGCTAAAACTTAACTTAAATTTTTGGCTTTTAACAAATGCGGCAGTAGACTTTGAAGTTAGACCAGGCAATAAAGTTTCAGGTTTTTTCAAAGAGTAAAACAGAATTTCATACCAATAATAAGTAACAACTGATGTTATTGGACGAGAGACTACTCTAAGGTATGATATAAATTGGAACTCTTCATTTCTAGCGTACAGGAAGAAGACATTGAGCTTGTACTGTTTTAGTTCGATTTCTGAGAGTAGTTTCCCCACATCGTCCAATGATATCGACTGTCACTTATTGTTATGAGCATACTCTCAAAAAAACAGTAATTCCACACCATTAACAACCTACACATTGGCCTTATCCTTTTTTAACCATTCGATCTGTTTAGGATTGCAGTCCTGGTAACTCATATTTTGTAATTTGATCAGGAATAACAATGTTAAAAATCAAAACGAAACAAAAAACAAACAAACAAACAAACAAACACCCCCCCCCAAAAAAAAAAAAAAAAAACAAACACACAACAAAATAAACAAAACAAAACGATAACAATTTAACACAAAAAACAAAGAGCAAAAATGACCAAAAGAACCCCACACTCACACGAGGCACACAGTCAGTTCTATGAACCTTTCGGAATAAAGAGAGATTTCATCAATAATAATTTTAATTATTACTTTTTTTCCTTTTCCAATTTCATGTAGGTAAATATTATATGTAACTATTTTCTTACCAAAGAAACTGATCCACTGGCATGAATCACCAAATAACATGCGCAGGCACTAAGTATATTTGACCAAGTTTTCAAATCCCAACTTATTGATGGATGAATTTTTCACACTCTTAAAGAAAAGGTCGTGTAGATATAAACAAAATAAGATGGTTTGGATTCACTAAGAAACTTTTGTCGGACCCAGTATACTATTATCTTGAGCTTTTAGAATTAACCATAAGTACAATGGGAAAGTAGAAGATTTACATGTTTTTCCAATGCAGATGGAATTACACTAAACCGGAAACAACCACAACAAACAAACGAACTTTCTTTTTTCAACCCACGGCATAATTTGGATCCCTCAATATCTTGAACGACATAGTCATTAACACCGCGGTTGTCTTGGAATGGAAATTCCTGTTTATTTCTACTTTCGATTTTATTCGTCCATGTATATCCTGCCAGTAGCTTTCATTCCTTAATCTCTTGGAAAGGGACTTTACGTGTATTTCTACTTTCGGTTTATTTCTCCCGTGCATATTCCAATGGTCTCTGACCTCATTGTCGCCTCCCTACACGTAGGCGTCGCTGGGGCCATACCATGGCGAAGGAGGTGAGGGGCCACCATCAATCTGCCAAATCTCCAGAGTGTCATAAAGCGTGCTGATTGGTCAGAGCAATGAGAGCAGAAGTCAAACCCCGCTCAGGCCCAGAATGGGAAAATCGCTGGGCGTTATTCGGAGTGACGCGCCCTTGGCTCTGATCTCCATATCGATGAAAACATAAATCTCCTAGTCAGTTGTATATGGCAACAGTCGCCACCTAAGGTCAATGCGCGAAACGTATTTATCGGAGTTTGGTTTCAAAGATGTGGACGAACAAGCTTTACCAATTGTTATAAACAGACTTAAATTGTTCGGAACAGTTTCGTATTAATCTTATACTCGCCCGTATTATATCCGTTTCTGTTCCCCTGTGTCTTTAGCTCTCTTGTCCCTTTTTGGTTCTCCCCTCTCTCTCTCGCTCTCTCTTTCTTTCTCTCTGTCTCTCTCTCCTCTCTCTCTGTGTCTGTCTATCCTCTCTCTCTCTCTCTCTCTCTCTCTCTCTCTCTCTCTCACTCCTTATGTATCTGTCCTGTATTATCTGCATCTGCTTGTCTGACTGGCTGCGACTCATTCCACTTTTTTATCCACGCATTTTACGTCACACTTCTTCACACTCACTCTTCGTATACCTGTAAGTCTGTATGTCTATCGCCTTCTCTCTCTCTCTCTCTCTGTCTGTCTCTCTCTCACTCTCTCACTCTATCACACACACTCCCTCCACTCCACCCTAGTTAGTTGTCTTTTTAACACCCCATTGCTCTACCATTTTCTAGACGGATCGCCCCCTTTATCTCCCTAGTCACCTACAAACTGCTCCCCTAGGCTGGAGCTGATAACTGTCTTAAACCTGGGCATGTCGATGGTCGATTTGTTTAATATATAGACCCCACAGAGAAGAGTTGATTTGAGCTGGCTGCTTACCGTTCAACTTCAGCACTATAAAGGCTACATTGTGAACGGGCCCCAAGAATGACGTCTTACTATTTCATGTGCTGCCACAAAGAGGACATGATGGGGAGTCCAGGGCTGCTGTCTCAGTGGTTTACATTATCCTGACACTGCACAAACCAGTAGGGGACGAAATTAAACAATTAAATTTTTGACTGATCGTGGGTTTCGAACCGCGGGAGACTAACGCTCTACCACTTGTGCCATCAATTCGTCCCGCTCACCCACAGAGATGAAGATTGAGGACTGTTGTGATAGGGTAGGTTGACTAACAGCACATACCACCACCCGAATCCCTAAACATGTATAATTACAGCATCCTTTAACAATATTCTCTATATAAAAATGGGCACGGTGGTCTTAAGTGCGCTCTCTTTGCGGTCCCTGCTCTCCATTGTCTATGCTGTGCTGACTACCACGTTTATTCCCCATTAGTTGGTAGGTGTCAGTGTAACGTGAAAGTCCAGGTCCGAGATACCCCGCTCTGGGACCACGTCGCCGTACATTACTATCTTTATATAGATCTAGAAGATATATTATCAGAAGGGAGCTCTCTATCTAGAATATTTCTATTCACTAGTACATATGTTTATATTTACTCATCCATTTTTTGTACGTGTATACATGTATTATGTATAATTTATAACGTTTACACAATATGAGATTTTTCATCATTCAGTAACTTGAGCTGTGATATTGCGATATTATGGTTTATATTTTATGTATACATATGATATTATTAATCTGTATGTAAAAATTCTACCTTTAATTTCATTTTCTTATCGAGATAAACTTTTAAATTTTGATTGTTATATGAAGAGGGTGTGTTTTTACTTTCCTCTTGAGGAATGAATATTTATGTATTCTGCATTCTGTATCGCAGAAACATGCACACGGACAAATCTAAAAATAAACAAGGAGGCTCAATTTTCCATAATAAGAGCTTACGCCCTAACTACTGTTCCGACCGGCAGGAAACTTTCCATATGCCTTAATTTGCTCTTAACCCGCTTTTGTGCTCTCCATGTTCAACCGCTAAGTATATTTTTTTATTATCATTTTATTGAATCATAATGTAACCCACTTATTTATTTACTATTGTAACTATAACACATCCGCTCGCTGAAAAAAAAATCCACGCATATTTTTCACAAGGAGGTGTTGAAGTTTTGTAACAAGCGGACGTAACTCTCTCCTCATCATTTTCTTCTTCTATGGCGAAAGACCAAATTGTACTGCTTGCCTTTTCTCTAATGAATTTTTGTTTCATAGCCGTTGCACCGAACAGTTTCTTCTCCAGCCAAATTTTATAAACAAACCGAACTCTCTAATCCTTGTACTCTGTTATTGACTCTTATTGTAGTCTCACAAAAAAACTGGCGCGGCCATGTTATGACCAGATCACTTTTACGTCTTCTCACGGTCCTGCACCGCCCTGACCCCCCAGTGAGGCTATTTTTTAGACACGCCTTAATTCTTTTCCTACGAGTAAAGAAAGAAAGAAGAAAATCTCACAACCATTTCCTGTTTGTCCGGACAGTCGGAAGCTTTGAGTTGACGTCCCATAATCCCCTGCTGGGATGCTGATTACGTCACTCCTGGCGCCATATCCCACAATTCCTCTGGGCGACGGTTTTAATTTCCTTCCCACTCACTGTCCTGCAGTTTACAACCAGTGTATCAATAGAACAGGGGAAGTAGAGGGCTCAGTGATCCAAATAGTGCTCGAGAAAACTAAGAATAAAAAAATCACAGCCAACAAACAAACAAACAGAAAAACAAAAAACAATAAACAAGCAAAACCCAAGATAAAAACAACAGCGACAACATTAACAACGATATATGGAAAATATCGCCACTCAACTTGAGAAAATATACATTAGACAGGGCTTTCCTCACGCTGATTGAAAAAAAAAATACTTGTGACTGCGATCTATTACAAGCACAAAAAGGTATGTGTAGAATCAGCTAGCGCTCTGTGTTATGGTACTTTGTTGGCGTTTCAACGAGCTTTTTGAGACACCGAGTATTCTCAAAGTTTGATGAATCTTACGATCGGCAGATTCATTTGTCCAATTTCGTCTCTTGTATTTGGCTGGGTCGGTTTCAGTATAATGTGACCAACTGAGACAAGAGTCAGGGTATTCCCACCCTGTCTCGTGTGTATGGAATTGTCAGACGTAAGTCTTGGTGTCCGTCCACAATACAGCCTATGTAGTGCTGACGTTGGACGTTAAATCATTTCAACTCAACTCCAGCTGGATACTGCATGGCCGTAAAGCGCAGAGAAAATAATCAGGGAAGTGAATGCGCACAATATGTTAATTTCACTAGTTGTTTTAGCGGTGATCATAGTCACACAAGGAGGGAGACAATGATAACTATGCGCTCTATCTGAACCTCCAATAAAATTCAGCGTCGATAGAACAAATTTTTGGTATCTTACAAAGTCTCGCATTTCTTAAGATGAGTTTTAAGCTTACGGCGGCGTTGTACATTCTACCCTAGATCTAGATCTGAAGTGTTGTTCTCTTCTGCATCTTCATACAAAGAAATAGTATAAGATCATGGTGTGGAAAAGAAGAACAAGACTCAACCAGAAAAAAATAACACTAGATAAAAGGTTAAGAATTCCCTAGTGTGTAAGTTCATCTCGTTCAGTGTGATATAAGCGCACAAACAGGGACTCATGATGAAAGTCAGGACTTGTTTCTGATTCGGGAAGTCATAGATATTGTCAATGAAAGAAACCCACTGACGCCTTATCGTGTGTACACCAAATCACACAACATAGTAAGGAATATTTAGCTTTAGATTTCCTTATTAAAAATATTTTCTCATTTAGATATAAATCCCAAGTAGACACGCGAGAGGCCCAATTTCTGAAGAGCAGCCGCCAGTATTCAGTTTATAATGTTTATCTTCTTTTGCGGACCGGGTCTAGATATAGATTTAAGTAATCTTGCCCAGAACTAAAATACCAGCATGCATGTAGAAAGCTTCTAGTTACCAGCAAACATTTTCGTTGGATAAACTTGGGAGTGAGGGCTGGATGATCCCATTAAATTCGTGTTACAAGAAAAAATAATTTAAATTTTTCTCAAATAATTCCAAGAGATTTTTTTGGTAAAAAAAAGGGGGGAAGGGTGTTACCCGCATTGTAAACAATAGAGAGGGAGAGAAAGATAGAATGATAGATAGGTAGATAGATAAATAGATAGATAGATAGACCGATAGATAGATAGATAGATAGATAGATAGATAGATAGATAGATAGAAAGATAGATAGATAGAGTGAGATGTCAGACTGAATGCGCTCCAGATTCGTATCGATGACTTCTCTGATCTCCTTGGACCATGCGAAGCCACGGACCTGGAAAAGATCCAATCGCCCAGGGTAGATAAGTCGGAAATCGAAGCCTGAGTTTCGGTGATTTAAAGTTCCAACGTCTAATTCGAAGCCTGAATGTCTTTAATTCTAATTCTAAAAATCTTGTACTTCAAAGTATACAATTGTGTAAGTTTAAGTCGAAATTTAAAAGTCTATAATTATGTGATTTAAAGTCTAAAATCTTGTAATTCAAAGCCTAAAATCCTCTAATTCAAAGTCTAAAATCCTGTAATTCAAAGTCTAAAATCCTGCAATTCAAAGTCTAAAATCACATAATTCAAAGTCTAAAATCATAAATTTCAAAATTGAAAATCCTGTAATTCAAAGTCTAAAAGTCCTGTAATTTAACGTTTAAAATCACATTTTTCGAAGACTGAAATCTTGCGATTTAAAGATATAGTATGTATAACTCATACCCGTCCAGACATCACTATGTTTGAACTTAGAGCAACGAAAAGGACATTTTTATTAACACAATGTCAGACAAAGTTTGCTTTGGTGTCAGATCGGAGACAGATCTTGAGCTAACATTAAAAAAAAATTGATATTATTATAATCATTGCTTGGCGTTACATATAGACTTCGTTGTGAAGTTTGGGTAAAGATGTCATATAAAAATCGGGGAAAACCCGTCTTTTTTTTTTTTTTATGAATCTGGAACAAGATCAAAGACTGCTGAAGTAAAGAAGCCCTATATCTCTGCTTGCCGCAGATTTTGTTTACTTTACGCACAGTTGGGTTTTGCCTCTGGTACACGTAATAATTAAAGAGAAACCTGCCTAACACTGACTTGAGTCTTAGACCCTGATAGGAGATTATCAAAACGATGTACCTCTTAACTTACAGCTAATTGAGATTGTTAAAACGATGTACCTCTTAACTGAGAGGTAATTGAGATTGTTAAAACGATGTACCTCTTAACTGAGAGGTAATTGAGATTGTTAAAACGATGTACCTCTTAACTGAAAGGTAATTGAGATTGTTAAAATGATGTACCTCGAAACTAAAAATGATTATCAAAACGATGTAACTCTTAACTTGAAAGTAATCAAGATTGTTAAAACGATGTACCTCGAAACTAAAAGGTAATAAGGACTATCAAAACGATATACCTTGAAACAATAAGATAACAATGCATTTGTTTGAACACCTATATCTGCAACAATATTTATATGGTTGGGTAGCAATTTTTTTACTTCCAACTTCGCGGATGAGTGCAGAGACCAACATCTGACAATTTCACGTGCTGGCACGCACAGACATCCCTGGGCTACCATGTCTTCCGTTTTAGCCGGTCACATGATTATACTGACACCAACCAACCAATCAAAACAAGGTGGCATAAGTGGATATCGAACCAGGGATACCAGTGAGGATATGAGGGATTAGATGGCGCGCTATATATCTTTATCTGATTCCATAATAGTATGCACATCAACTGCCCTTGATAATAGTTGTGTTTTTTAATTTAAAGGACGAAATAAGGACAGCTATACAGTTGCGTCCCCTCAAAAACAATCAAACGAACCAAAAAAAACCCAACAACAACAAAAAACATCAACAACATAACAAAACAAAACAAAACAAAACAATAGCAACAAAAAAACAACAACACCCCCCTAAATCCCACCAAAAGGAAACAAAACAACAAGATCAAGAACAACAACAACACCCACCCCAGCAAAATAAAAAATAGAAGAAGAAGAATGTATAACTGTATAAATAAACTTTTTGCGTCACTAAAATTAATTATAGAAAATAAACAGGAAATATAAAACCTACTGAAATGACAAGCGGTATTTCACACCAACGCCTCTCAAAGTTTATTATTCTCTTTACGCCTTAATCTGTAACTTTAGATTGTTTTTGTCTCATTACGAATAAAGACGAGAAAACGGCAAAAAATTAATAAAATAACACGCTTTAAGAAAGAGCCAAGCCTACCGCCTTGAAAAACAAGCTTAAACGATTTTCATGAAATAAACGACGAGCCTCCAGTCAATATTTCTGCTCGGCTTACAATATGTGAAAATTGCATAGAGAAAATTGGTTTCTGTTTCTAGATTTTTTTTTTGCGAGGGTTCTTTTGTTGATTTTCTAGGAAGCAATAAATCGCCCATCACCTGGGACTAGAAAGACAACTTAGAAAAACAAAAGAAAAACAAAAAAATCCAGTATCGGAGGAAACGGAAAATCTCCTGGGTAATCTATCAGCGGCATTGCGCCTGCGCCAGACGTTTACTTCCAGTATTGAAAGTAGATAAAAAGTTGAACGGGGAAAAACTAAGCAATCAATTTGTGTGCGTTCGTTTTTGCACGATGCGCGGTAGTCAAGTGGGAGATGGGGGCGGGGGGAAAAGGGAGAGGGGGGGGGAGGGGGTGTTAAAGTGGTGAGAAGTCGAGGTCAAAGATTCTTCATTTTTTGTGGTTTTAATGTGGGACGTCAATCACCCGAGAACAAACAATCGGTAATATTATGGCGGTGACAACTGACGATGGAGGTCACCTTGGTTTGGGGGTAATAAATGGTTTGGTTGAAGCTGGCCTAGTTCTAGATATATCACCGGTATTAATTTCGGTGAGGGAAAAAACAACCGTCCATAAAATAAAACCGACATTAACACAGTTTGTGTCCGTGGACAGACATGTAACCGCTCTTTACTGTTTTGGAGACACAAAAAGTGCCGGGAACTATCGCTGTTTCCAATGGAAAAGCGCCATTTCACATCCTAAAGGCTCTAAAAGACGAGATGAATGTCTGTACAGCTTTTGTTGGGTCCTGCCATTCTAACTTGTGTTAGTTTATTATGTTTCTACTTTCTATGGGGCCAGACAAAGGGAGAAAGATATAAGCTATAACTCCGTCACAAGTCAACACAAGAAACTTGTAAGACCAAGCGCTTTTGTTAACCCTATCTAAAGAGACGTAACTTAAGAAACGCTGTAGCCGAGTGAGATTTACCATGACATAAGAGAAAGTAAAAAAAACCCAGTAAGTTTTACTTTTAGTTTTATAAACCCTATTGTTTAAACTAAAACAGCATAACCGAAGGCCTTTGACTTTACTTTCAAACAATGGCCTTGTTAGAAAGATAATCGCACCTTACGCCACAAAACAATGAAGTAGCCAGGGAATTTCCTCAATTAAGATACCAAGGACATTTTGAGAAGAAAAAAAATCGCGCAACTTTTTGTGAGTGGGATCAAAAAATTAGAGGAAGATAAACTTCAGGCTGCATTGAGTTGAGTTGGTTCTAACGTCCAACATCAGCAGTATATAGGCTATATTGTGGAGGGGCCCCAAGACAGACGTCTGTATATGCTGCCACACACGAGACAGGGCGGGGATACCATGACTCCTGTCTCAGCCGGTCACAGTAGGGGGCGAACTTACACAGACTAGATAAAGTGGGATCAAAAAATTAGAGGAAGATAAACTTCAGGCTGTGGACGAGAGGATAACATCCTAAATGTTCAAACTAGACGTTAAGGTGTAAATCTAGCTATACGATACCACCGTGGGATCTCTTGTACCTTGTAATAATGCTTTCTTTGCATGCGCATTCAGTTACGCTAAATGTATAAAAAGATAAGATTAGGTTAGATATGAACTGTTATTATTGGTTAGGTTACTAAATCTTGAAGCGCAATGCTTTTACCACTAATATTTTTTGTGTTTTCACTCATAAATCAAATTATTGATAGAGGGATCGTGCTTAAAAAGATGTGTACACCAAAACAAATGAAAGAGTATTCTTAGTACATCGTTTAAACACATTTTCTTGTATATCACCATCTATAAAATTTAATCTGCAATTCATTTAAAACACAATCGATTGTTGGCACTATGTATCGATTCTACACCCACTCATGCACACAAATCCCAAAATGAGTATGGCCAAAATAGCATTTCTGTATATAATATATAATCCGCTTAAACTAATATGTGATATAACACAAAGGTTTAGAAACCACAAATCATCAAAGTTGATATTTTTTAATGTTTCTAGGAAATACAGAAAAGATGAAGAAAGACAAAGGCAAGGCTTATAATGACTGATCAAAATGGTGTTGGGAGATGTTGGAACTAAAACTGGCTGATCAACTAGAAAAAATAAAAACAACTGTTCAGAAATATCTGACGGCTTTTCCACAATTTCAACTTGAGCGCAACGAACATTATGATTTCCATGAACACCACAGAAATTATCACTCTCGTTGTAGTAAACAACAACAAAAAGGAGAAAAAAAGAAAGAAATAGACACAGGACCAACAGTTTTTATACCGCATACTGCTTTCTGGAGAATATACGAAGGAAAGAGAGCAGAATATCAGGATTGTGGAAATGAAAAAAAACAACAACAATAATAATAACGATAACAACGATCACTGGAATGATAACATCAACGAAATACATCAGATGAACGCCACCACCAGCACCACAGCCACCACCAGCACCACAGCCACCACCAATAGTAACAAAGAGCACAAACGTTGTTAATACTGAGCAACGCTATGAAACTTACTATTAACCAATTATGGTTTTGTATATTATTTAATTTTTTCAAAACATGTAACGCAGATGTGCTCGTTTAATCAACTAGACAATATGCTTGCTTTTACAAATGCGTAGGGAGGTGTTGGATCTTTGAGGCCGGAGAAAGTAGCACTCTCTTTAATGTGCTTTATCTTCTAAGTTGAGAGTCAGGCCTTGCTATTCGGCCCGAAAAACTGCATTGAAATTTTATTGTCTGTCCCCTAAGCTGTGCATGTTCACTGTGCCCTCCCGATTAAGGATTGGCGTGCCATGTTTCAATACTTATAATTATTTCCATGCCAAACGATACTGCGCCAGTCTGAGATTGACATGTAGCTGGGTCCCTCTCCATTTTTTTATGTCGTCGTACCACTTTCTGCTGGGTCGGCCTTTCCCTCTTCGTCCTTTCATTCTTTCTGTTAGGATTTTTTTAGGTAAATGTTGATGCTGTCTTATCATATCAATTTTAAAACATTTCAGTAGCTTCAGTTTAGAGCTGCTCTTAACATCATTGTATTTCGTTATTCTGTTTTTGTAACTTGTTCTGTATCTCGATCTTAATTTAAGATCTCTTGAAATTTTTCTTGACATTAGTTTCATAAACGTTGATTTTGCTTGTGCTATTCTAATCTCTATTTCTTTGGTTGTTTTGACTTTAATGGTTATTATTTGTCCGGAATACTTAAAATGTTGAACCTGTTCAAGTTTTTTTCTCTCATATACCTCATGTACAATTTTGACTTGGACATCTTTCCGTTTACTAACGACCATTGTTTTGGTTTTTCTCACGTTCATGTCAAGCCCTCTTTGTTAACTCTTACTCCTTACAACAACAATTTTTCGGTCTTCCTTCTTTGCTATCAGGGTGGTTTCGTGGACGTATCTCATCTTATATACATGTATAATTATTCCATTAGTATTAACTCCTATAGTGTGGTGTGATTTCCGGAATAAGTACTCTATGTATTATGTTGAAGAGGTTTCATGGACTACGCCAAAGCTTTCGATTGGGTGAGACATGCTGAAATAATAGAAGCCTTAGTATGGACAGGATTAGACGGAAAAGATATAAGAATCAAATCAGAGTTATATTGGAATAAGAAAAAGTATCTACTTTTTAAAGTTGGTGGAAAACTATCAGAACCAGTAAGAATCCGATGCGGAGAGAGAGAGCGATGAGTGTTATTTTCATACCTCTTCAATATATAGGCTGTGTATGGAAAGCTATTTTCTCCAGAACAGTTGTGACCATCGAGTTTTCTATCTTCTTACTAATTGGCTTCGACTAAGATCGTTAGTCCAACGTCCCGGTACCTTACAACTCGTCTTAAGCCTTCTTATTTTCACATCCTAAGACGTGTCGTAAACTTACCACAACGTTGTTCTTACGACCCTAAATATAAATTGCCACCGTAGTATAAGGTTTTGAATTCCTCTTTGCGCTATTCGTAGGTGTCACTCAAACAGTATAGAAAATTGTTGAAATATAATCATACGTTTTTTGTTCCCTTTGACGTATTTCAACCATCAAATGACGCATTTAGACTTCTTCGTTACCCAAAACTGAAGAGTTCCTGTCATTTTCTTTTCTTAGGAGCTTATCCTGTCATTAGACCTGAAAACATTCTGTATACTCTGAATATGAGGCTTTTACATCACATAACACTTTATTTAACAAGAAACGTTTTTAATAGACAAGACAATCGAACAATGACAGAAGCTTACGCAAGCTTAAGGATATATACATTTGTTTTTGCAATCGAAATGATAAATCCTAAAACCCAACACAATAAGATATAGGTTGATTTGTCTTCCCTTTCCATTATGGACAGAGATAGAATAAAATGTTGATCTTAGTCAATAATGTTAATGGTTCTGTTCTGTATCCTTCTGTACCACTTGGACAAAATGTCAGAATTGTTCAAACAAAACAAAAATATATGTATCTAGGCTATCGTAATTAAAAAAAATATTTTAATTCCCTCTAAATGTGTCATTCTTATTTCTCCAGTAAATAAAATCTTTAGAAAAACACTTGGCTGCTTTATGCGTATTCTGAATTAAATGAAACAAGTAAATATTATTATTGACGATGCTCAACCGATATAATAATACTATTTACATGTTTTAAGTCATTCCGATTACGCATATCGCAGTCAAGAGTGTTTCTAAAGGAATAATAAGAACGACACTTTTAGAGCAAAGTAAAATATTATCACCAAAATTACCATGGCTCAGATACATATAGGTTGTTTATTTTCGTTTCGCCTCCACCTCCCTCGGATTGTTTTCACCATCTCTTCTCGCCTTCTCAGTATCTCTTTTGACAACATACACCGCTTTAGACCAGGCACGCCCATTTCGTCCATGATTGATCCTCCCTTGTTGTACACAGATCTATATTTCCCCTTGACCGCCGATTGTCCATCGATGTTCTGCTTTGTAAACACTGGCCTGTAGATCATTGGTGCTCACGTCCTGAGAAAACTGCTCACGCACACCAGAGATCTCGCGACTCACATGACGGTAATGGATAACATAATCACGCCCAAGGCTTCTAAAAACAACACACAGGTTCACCGAAAGAAACAAATATTTGCATTTAGAGCGTTATCATTAAGATATCGGGGAAATTATCGCAGTTTACGTTTTAAGTTTAGTAGACTTAAAGTCCGAACGATAATACTCACCGAGTATTGGTTTGTTCTAACTATGATACTAATTAAAATAAAAAGATCAGTTTTACCCTTGTTATGAAAAAAGTGTTCATTTCAGTCAATTCAGTGATTTTTCTGTTATTCTGTGTAGCCTTGATCACGCCCCTTGGGCATGAGGTTTTATATTTCTGATCGCTCATTGGTTTCCGTAGGTCTAGGATAAAGTTATAATTGAACGCCGGGGAAAATTGCCTTACCTATAGTCTTTATTTTCGCTATGGTTTAAGTTGTTGTTCTTCAGTCCAGTGGTCTCTGATATTCACTCTTTTGCCTAGGGCCATGACTAAGAAGGCAGCGGTTCTCTGTAGCTGCGTTGAGGTTGGATGAAATATGTTGTTAAAATCTTTGAGTTCTAGCTAATAACTTTTTTTGTCTCCATGCAAAACAAGTTTTTAAAGATGTTAAACCTCTCGCACTCATGGGGTTAAGATCAGGTTTTGAAGGAAGAAACTGTTTGTTAACTGTTGAGACAGGAGTCATGGTATTCCCGCCCTGTCTCGTGTGTGGCAGCACATAAAATTGTCAGACGTCCGTCTTGGGGCCCGTCCACAATATAGTGCTGCTGTTGGGCGTTAAACCAACCCAACCAACCAACCAACCGTTCCACTGCTTCCAAAATATATAAATGCTCACCACACAGAGTACACAGTGCTGTGTGTTGCTTGTGTCTGTTCAGATGATACAATGAAGGGAATATGTTTTAGGTTCTTAGGTGAAAAATGGCACATTCGCAAGGCCCCGACTATCGATCCTGTTTCTGACAAGGAGATGAGCCATGTAACCCAAACAGACGCCGCTTTGGACTTGATGCCGACATCGGAGCTCACAAATCACGACCGTTTATAGCAATCAATCAGATGGTATGGCGGACGTGGCGCTGATAGGTATGAGAACTTAGCAATTTAAACACTAAATCTGTCATGTTTCTTAGGGTAATAGTCACTGAGACAGTGAGAGTCAGTGTTTGGGAATGAGCGAGAGAGGGTGAGAGTGAGAAATTGATAGTGTGTGTGTGTGGTAGAGAGAGAGAGAGAGAGAGAGAGAGAGAGAGAGAGAAAGAGTAAGAAATGGTGAGAGGAAGATATAGGTAGAGAAACGAAGAGAGACCCAGAGAAATGAAGGGAGACAAGAGAAATATAAAATAATAGAGAGAGAATGAGAGAGGGGTAAATAGAGGAGAGAGATATAGAGAAGGGTAACATTAGGAGGTCTATCTCTCTCCCTCTCTTTAGCTCTATTTCCTTCTCTCTCTCTCTCTCTCTCTCTCTCTTTCTCTCTCTCTCAATCTTTCTTTGTAAATTTCTCTATGTTTCCTTCTCTCACCTCTTTCTTTTTCTTCTTCTCTCTTCATTTCTCTACTTCTTTCTTCATTTTTCTACATATACCTCCCTCCCTTCTAATGCTACTTGTCTCTCTATCTCTCTCCTCTATTTACTCCTCT
>RQTK01000461.1:145382-180031 GCA_003991915.1 Elysia chlorotica
GAGAGAGAGAGAGAGAGAGAGAGAGAGAAAGAGAAAGAGAGAGAGAAAGAGAGAGAGAGAAATAGAGTTTAAGAGAGAGGCGATCACTGACCTTGTCTAACAAGTGAGGCGAAAGTCTTTAACCCCGAGTGTTCAAGCAATTCCCAGACTGTCCATCTTGCTTCTTATCACCGTGCAAGTCTTTTTCTAAGACAGGCAGAGCTAGACCGATAGATAGATCGATAGATAGATGGATAGATCGATAGATAGATGGATAGATGGATAGATAGATAGATAGATAGATAGATGGATGGATAGATAGATAGATATGTAAATCATTAAATAAATAGATCTATCGATAGCTAAGTAGATGAGTAGATAAATAGATATATAGATAGACAGATAGCCAAACAAGAACGAAATAAAAAAAAAGAGAAAAAGAAGACAAAATGAGAGTGCTTGAATGAGTGCCGTGTGTCTGTTTTCTCATTTATGAGCAAACATTTTTGGAAATACAGAGAATGAGGGAGAGAGAGAGAGAGAGAGACGAAATAAAAAAGAGAAAAAGAGAGTGCCTGTATGAAAGCGACTTTCCGACCGTGTGTCCTCACGAGTAAACATTTTGCAAATACAGAGAATGAGAGAGAGAGAGAGAGAGAGAGAGAGAGACAGACAGACAGACAGACAGACAGACAGACAGACAGACAGACAGACAGAGAGAGAGAGAGAGAGAGAGAAGGAAAGAGAGGGAGAGTGGCAAAGCTTTAGTTTAATAGAAAGAGAGTAGAGTTGAGTTGTTTTAACGTCCAAGGTCAGCACTATATAGCCCTGAGTCCAAAACTGACGGAAAAAAGACAGAAAGGTAAGCGTGCAAAAGCAAAGGAAAGACACTAGAGAAAAAATATAGGGTCACATTGAGATAAAGAATATTTGTAGCCAAGCTTATGTGCCTGTTTTCCCTTTCCACGAAATTTACTCTTAAAACGTATGCTAATCATAACACCTCTCTGACAATATTCAGCGGGTCATCAACCTGGATCAATATACCTAACATTTACAAAGCAGCCCAGTTAGGCCTACATAGTCATGCAGGTTACCGTACACTTGACAAAGATTTGTGTCAAAGCACGTAATAAAAACCATCTTTATTTTACATAGGTAGGCTTGCTTCCATATTCTAACACCGCCCCCGCTAATTATATTGTTATTTCTTCCCTCCTGCTTTTTACCTCCCCGCCTCTTATTTTCCTTATACTCACTTCCTCATTGACTCTTTATTTCCTCCTGTTTTCTTCCTCCTAGCCTCTTCATCTCCCCCTGTTTTCTTCCTCCTTGCCTCTTTATCTCCTCCTGCTTTCTTCCTCCTTGCCTCTTTATCTCCTCCTGCTTTCTTCCTCCTTGCCTCTTTATCTCCTCCTGTTTTCTTCCTCATAGCCTCTTCCTCTCCTCCTGTTTTCTTCCTCCTTGCCTCTTTATCTCCTCCTGTTTTCTTCCTCTTAGCCTCTTCCTCTCCTCCTGCTTTCTTTCTTCTGTCCTCTCTCTAGCACCCCCTGCTATCTTTCTCTCCTCCTGCTCTCTTCCTCCTTCTATCTTCCTCTCCTCCTGCTTTCTTTCTTTCTTTCTTTCTTCTGCCCTCTCTCTATCACCCCCTGCTATCTTTCTCTCCTCCTGCTTTCTTCCTCTTAGCCTCTTCCTTTCCCCCTGCTTTCTTTCTTCTGTCCTCTCTCTATCACCTCCTGCTTTCTTTCTCTCCTCCTGCTCTCTTCCTCCCTTTATCTTCCTCTCCTCCTGCTTTTCCCCAACCCAAAGTGAGCTCTCTCGCCCTGTGTCCTCCACGTCCTGTCTGTGTAGTCAGGACAACCCGAGGAAAGCTGAAGAGCTCCACAAGACCTTCATTACCTTATTCCGAGAAGAGCTCTCCCCGTATCTCTCTCGGCGATTCAAGCGCCCATTCCTCACTTGACTGAGCTCAAGGAGGCCAATAGCGCCTAGACCTCCCCCCCCTCAAGCTTTCCTTCTGTCTCTTCTACCCTCTCCCCTTCCCTTCTCAGCTTCTTTCCCTATTTCTTGCTCTCCTCCTTATTCTGCCAGCTTCGCCTCCTTTCTCTGGCGTCCTCCCTTAGTAATGTTATGTCTCCCCACAGAATAAATGATTTGCGACCCACAACACGAAAGCGGATAACATAATCACGGAATTTTCTGATCAATCATTGGCTCCGTAAGACTAGGACAATGCTATGATTGGACGCTGGTGAAGATTGTATCTATCTACCGCCTCCGTTTTCGTTATGTGCCCTGTAATCGCTGGGCCTCTATTGTGTGTTGAAAGGAAAAACAGAGGATCTAGAATAACAGGGGCGACAACTCTTGTAGTGATTGTTGTGAGAAAAGCAATAAAACAGTGCCCGAATTGCCATGAAATAGTTACGTTTGTTGAACTTGAACATTTTTATTTTTAAACTTAAGAGTTGTATTATCATGACCGCGTGCGCTGTTTAAAAAATGAATTTAAAATGATACTACTTGATACATGTATTTAAAGAAGCTTCGGTACTAATAGTTGCTGTTTTTTGTTTCGTCTACGAGTCTCTTCCAAAAACATTCACTATTCTTACTAAGTCTAAGTTTTCCATTTTGGTAATTTTCATTACCGTAGTGGTTGTTTATAATACACTCTCTTAGCAGCGGACTTCTTTTGATCCTAAATTCATCCCTGAGTTGAATTTTGTTGTTGTTTAAATCACATCCCGTCTGTTTTGTCTGTCTGTAAATCTCGGAGTACTGTCCCTTGGCCTTCGCCAAACCTGGACACCGGAAATGAAGAAAATCACCAGAGACAGTCGGATGTCGCAGGCTGCTTCGCAGGAACAGCTACTGATCTCTTCGCTCTCTTGAACTAAACAATTTTTATTTCCGTTCCTTGGGAGTCGCAGTCTTCCCTTTAGTCTTTTATTTCTTGACCCTCAAGCCTCTTCCATGAAAAGTTACTTGTTTAGCTGTGTTTATCTGAAAAATACATTTCTCCAACCAATTGGCATTCTGCTTTCCTTCCTCAAACAAAAGATCCCCCGTCATTATCAGCGTCCCTCGTAGAAGGCATCTCAGCCATGCCAAAGTTTATTTGCCTGGAGTTGAGAAAAACAAACAGTATTAGATCACATAACTAACTCAACGAAACCGCGTACACGTGATTAAAAACGCTACAAAAAATTGCTTGTTGTATTTTGTTGCGATAACACCAAGAAATCTTTATGATTATATAAAACCGGAACACAAGTCAGAGCTTACGACCAGTTTTAGCTGGCGTAGGAATAGCTTAAAAGTAGACCCTAACAATCCACCAATGGCGCAGGAATAGCGTTAAGAGTTGGCCCAAACAATCCAGCAAGGCCGCTCCCTTTTCATTTTAATTTAAACAAATGACACAAGATCAAACAACGCTCAAGATGGAAAGCATTTCATTCAGAATTGGAATGTTCTGCGAAAAGAATAAAAAGCTTATCTTCATGGGCGGGCGAACTTTGTACTTCAACACTGAGTCTGTCTAGTGCAGGTTTGGTCAGGGCAGAAAGAAATCTCCAGGGATGGCCAGATGGGGCTGGACAGATGTCAGGGTCAGTGAAGCACGCGACCGTGGTCACCTGCGCTCGATGGTCATTTACATGGGCTGTAAATACACTGGACGTTAATAGATAGCACAGCAGGACGCTATTGATAAGTACAAGATACCTTCTTTTAGGAGATGCTGATAATGGCTAGAGATTTTCTTTGTTTGGGTAAAGCGATGTTCAACAACCGGCAAAAACACAACAAAAACTCCAAAAAGAAAACAAAATAAAAACAAAAGCAAACAACCCCCCCCCCCCCCAAAAAAAAAATCCAAAGGAAAAAAAACAACAAAACCCTGACATCGATCGAACTACATAATTATTGTAGGGGACAAGGCGTTCTGAACTGGGATCGAACCAGAGCCTTCCCGATGGGATCCCACCCGCTCTAACAGTGAACCGCCTCTATACCCTATCCTGTTCGTATAACGTTTAATGGTTTCTTCTCGATTCTGTTTACAGCCAAAAAGCTCCGAGAATTAAACAGATTGGCGTTCCGTTTTCGTATTGCTAAGTAAGAAGGTAAGGAAAGTTTCAAGAGAATCAAATAACTTGTCTCCATGTGATACCAAACTCGATGATATTCGGGACATTACCTTTTCTATTGTTTGGGGAAAGCGATGTTCATTGCCTGAGCATAGATCTGATAAGCAAAGAACCAAAATGCATTCTGTTGTACGTTTTTGTTTTTGCTTTGATTTATTTCTTGACGCCAAACGTCATCAATTGTTGGTGTGCCCTGGTATTGACATATATTTAACATGTATGGCGGTTTGTCATACGTTATTAAAAGGAATGTATCATATTGATATTCCGTTGTCAAAATAAAAGAAAGACACAAGTGAGAGACTAAAGAGACATGTGTGCTTGAATAAATAAATAAATAAATAAATAAATAAATAGATAAATCAATAAACAAACCAATCAAACAAAACAAAACAAAAATAAAAAAAAACAAACCCAAATCCAAATGATAAAACAGATAACTCATTTTATCATTGTACTTAAGTTTTGGCTTTGTATTGTATAAAAAAGGCTATGTGACTTAGGCACATGCGTACGTTTCTTAAGAAATTCAATATAATCAATCAAATTCCATACAATTATTAAATCAGTCAAGAAATCAATAACCAACGCTATCTTCAAGCAATCAAAATAAATGATGGAAAAAACCCAACAGAAACCAAAATACATTCAACAACAGAGAGTCGTCTGTTTACTAAGTTCACGTTACTACTTGAACGCTTATGGCTTAAAGAGCCTTTAAACTTAATCATTTCCTTCTACGATAAATGAGGATCGCAAATAGTGCGTTCATTAAAAAAAAGTCGAACAAAATAATCCCCTACCAAACTACTTCACCGGCCCAGACAGATTTCTCAAGTTTCGGGAAAGCCCGCAGGACCAGGGACCATCCAGCCACATGTGACTGGAATATCCGCTCGTCCATTAAAGTCTGACCATCGTCCAACGTTGACCACTCCAGCCCAACCGCCCACCTCTGGCGATCTCACTCGGAAGGGTCAGCGATCTGGATCTGTTTCTCACTATAAAAGGATTGGTGATGACTTTCTGGACAAATGTCGCAATTCTGACTTTCTGGACAAATGTCGCAATTCATGGTTGATCGGTTAGCAAACATTTCGTGATTTTGATTGAGCACATTTCGAATTTTTAGGATTGTGGGTGGGGGTGGGGGGGGGGGGTCAAAATATATCATGAACTGATTTCTAAATTTAAAGCTGTATTCTCACTATCACTTATGCCATCTTTAAGTAGAAAAAGGCTATGTTTCTTAAGAAATTCAATATAATAAATCAAATTCCATATAATCATTAAATTAATCTAACAATTAATCAATACAACTTTAGCTTCCAGCAATAAAAAGCAAACCCCCCCCCAAAAAAAAACAACAAAAAACAAAACAACAACAACAACAACAAAAAGACAAACAACCGCTCTGAGTCAAATTTTACTACTTGAACTTTTATGGTTTAAAGAGCCTTCAAATATTTTCTTTTACGATAAATAAGAATCGCAAATATGGGTTTATTTAAAAAAATTTACTTTAACGCCGTGTCTGTCGAATGTAGGTTTGGTCAGTGCAGAGAGAACTCTCCAGGGATGTCCAGATGGGGCTGGGCAGCTGTCAGGGTCAGTGCAGCACGCGACGGTGGTCACCTCAGCTCGATGGTCATTTACATGGGCTGTAAATAAACTGGACAGTATCGAACAAAACAACGGGAAGCTGGTGATAATGTTGGTTTTTTCAATAACCAAAACAAAGAATATTTGAGCGTGTACACAATGAGATGCCTTATTAATGGAGACGTTAATAATGCAAGAGTTTTCTATTCTTTTGGGAAGGCGATGCAATGCCTAAGGGCGGATCTGATAAACAAAGAAGCAAAATGTATTATATTGTACATTTCTTTTCTTTTTTGGTTTTGTATCGCCAAACGACATCACTTGGGTTATAACGCTGATGAAGGGTCCTGAGATGAACATTATAATTATGCCACAGAGCGGAGATAGCAGAATTCCTGTCACAGCCCGTCACCTGAAACTGACAACGGTCCAACTAGAGGGGGTTACACAGGGTGGTCTGATCTGGGATCGAACCTAAGCCCTTCCGATAAATCCCACCCGCTCTAACAGTGAACCGCCTCTTTACTTTATCCTGTACGCAGAACGTTTAATAAACTCTTTTCGATTCTGTTCACAGGCACTAAGCATCAAGAATTAAGATAGATTGCCGTTCATTAAGACAAGTGCATCGTTAAAAGTAGCAATAGTTTGATAATACTATAAAAGGTGCATTGCAATATCTAAATTTGTGTAAACTACTGTTCAAAATAGTAAAATGTTTGATAATAATTAAGACCGCTCGGCCATCCTGACACCTGTGATTTGTTGGACAGTTTACATCCTAATAACAAAACATAAACTTTAGTAATAAAATAATTATACTGTTAATTTGACACGCTATTTGCAATACTTTTTGATGAATGAAACTTCAATGATTATTCATTGCCCGGATAAATGGATACACGTTTGCAAGATATCTGAGCTCTTATAAAAAATTCAAGATACCCCTTAACATTAACAAGAAAAAAACGAACTCGCAATGGTTGTTTAAACAAATACAATTATTTTATCACTAAAGTTTGTGTTTTGTTATTACAATGTAAACTGTCCAACAAACCACAAGTGTCAGGATGGCCGAGCGGTCTAAGGCGCCAGACTCAAGGTACTTTACCTTCCCGTCACTGGCGGGATAGAGCGTTCTGGTCCACGAATGTGGGCGTGGGTTCAAATCCCACTTCTGACATATTTTTTTTTTTATAAAACGTAAGTATTCGTCCTTTTGAAATAATCTACTATGTTCGAAATAAAATCGGCACACCTCCTTCAAATTCTGTGTATTTATTTTTATTTAAGCGATCAGTACGTTTCAGAAAAAAAATTAAGATAGTTATGAACTTTTCATAAAGCGTCAGAAAAAAAATTCCGAAACGTGTGCACAGCCAATAGTTTTGTATCTAAATTTCATCACTGTTGAGTAACACCCATCAAAATTTCTAGTATCAGTTTGCGACAGTTAAACTATAACCTTTTAAGATTTCGGTATTTCGACAACTAGCAATAACAAGGACTCGTTACAAAAACAGAATAACAAACGAAGAAGTCTTGAGAAGACTGGGTGTTAAAAGAGAACTGATGGAAAGCATACAATATAAAAAACTCTCCTATATTGGCCACGCTCAAACAATCCTAACAAGCAGGATGGAAGGAAGAAGAAGAAGAGGGAAAGGCAATAATCATCGAGACGTTAGATAGATTGCCACTCAGTAAGACAAGTTAGTGTATCGTAAAAAGTCAAAGATGTAAGCCATTATGAAAACCCAAAAGACTTCAAATCATGTGACACGCATCTCAAATGTCGTATACACCCTTTTTTTAGTAACAGGTTAATACTACTTCACAAGGTGCATTGCAATATCTTAAGTTGCGTAAACTATTGTACAAAAAGTAAAATGTTTGATAAAATAATGCATTTGTGTTTTTATACTGGTATTTTGAGACGCTATTTGCAATACTTTTTCAGAAAAGATCATAATGATTATTCTTTGCCAAGATTAATGGATACACGTTCTAAAGATATCCGAGTTCCTAGAAAAACCGAAAAAAAACCCCCCACACGAACCAAACAAAAGAAGACAAACAACAAATAACAAAAAAAAAACAAAAAAACAACAAAGACAAACCAAACGACAAAAAGAAACCAACAAAAACAACAACAAAAAACAAACAAAGAACAAACAAACAAACGAAAAAAAAGAAGGCAGAATGAACAAAGAAAAAAAAATAATGACAAGAAAAGACCAAACTCTAAATACTTGTTTAAACAGATGCAATTATTTGTATTGACAGTGTAAACTCTCGCACACTTCACAGCTGTCACGATGGCCGAGCGGTCTAAGGCGCCAGACTCAAGGTAGATAAGTACCTTCCCGTCACTGGCGGGATCGGGCGTTCTGGTCCACGAATGTGGGCGTGGGTTCGAATCCCACTTCTGACAATTTTTTTTCCAAAACATATTTATTCGTTCTTTTAAAATTTCAAAAAAAAATTCGGTGTTTTATTTTTAATAACCGATCAATACGTTTAGAAAAAATTAATGTAACCATAAAATACGAACTTTTCATTATAAAGCATTAGGAAAAAATTCCCAAGCATGTGCGAAAAATCTGGAAAGTCAATAGTTTGGTCGCTAAAACTCATTATTCTTGAGTTACCCTTATCAAAACTTCGAGTAGCAGTTTGGGATACCATATTGCCACAGTTACAAAACTAGACGCTTCTAAGATTTCGGATTTTCGACGACTAGTAATAGCAAGGACTCGTTACAAAAAACAGAATTACAAACGAAGAAACCTTGAGAAGACTGGGTCTTAAAAGAGTACTAATGGAAAGCATACAACATCAAAAACTCTCTTATAATTGGCCACGTTCAAACAATCCTAACAGGCAGGGTGGAAGGATGAAGAGGAAAAGGCAAACCCATCATGAAGTGGTGCGGCGACATACAAGAGTGGACAGGGGCCCAGCTACATGTGAACCTCAGACTGGCGAAAGATGTTGAGATGGAAACATATGGCACGCTAAGCCGGAATCGGGAGGGCACAGTGACAAAATTGCAACAGCCAGACTTATCAAGTTGGGGAAAGCCCATATTTGTGTATATTATAGTGCAAACAAAGAAAAATTTGGCGTGTACGAGGTGCCTTCTCGCTAGAGACGCTGATGATGTCTGGACATTTCTATTGATTGAAGAAGCCGATGCCCATAGCCTGAGGACTAGTTGAGTAGTTAGTTGGTTTACCGTCCAACGTTCGCGCTATAATTTTATGGACTAAATTGTGGACGGACCCCAAGACTGACGTCTGATAATTTTATGTGCTGCCACGCACAAGACAAGACGAGAAAACCATGATTCCTGTCTCTGCCGGTCACATTAAACTGACACCGACCCAACTAGTAGGGGGCTAAATCGCAAGGGCTCGAAACACGGACCTCCTGCGTCGGGGGATAGAGCTGATCAGCAAAGAAACAAAAGTAATGCATTCCATTGTAGATTTTTTAAACGTTTTATGGATTCTTAACGCCAAACGTAAGCACTTGAACTTTTCACTGATGAGTCCTGAAATTAATATTAACATTATAAATGACGATGTTACTAAGTGTCATACACAATAAAATCGGAAATAGCAGGAATTCTGTCATTGCCCGTCACCTTATACTGACACCGATTCAACTAGTTGAGGGCTAGGCTGTCAGATCAGAGATCGAACCGGAGCACTCCCAATAAGATTCCGCCAACTCTGCCAATGAACCACCTCGTTACACTTAATGCTTTCTTCACGATTCTGTTCACAGTTGCCAATAAGCACCGAGCACTAAGATAGATTGCCAAGTGTAACGTGAGAAGGCAGAGATGAATGTCCTTAAATTTCAAATGAA
Source organism: Elysia chlorotica (assembly GCA_003991915.1). Taxonomy (NCBI): domain Eukaryota; kingdom Metazoa; phylum Mollusca; class Gastropoda; family Plakobranchidae; genus Elysia; species Elysia chlorotica. Next base: position 154,994 of record RQTK01000461.1, read on the forward strand.
TTGAGACTACAAAAATTATAATGCACAGCTCAAAATTTCTATACAAAAGTCTCCTACTTAAAGTTAAATAATACTGCACAAGGTGTATTGCAGCATCTAAAATAGTGTAGGAATTATTATTTAAACCATTAAATGTTTGATAAAATAATACCGTTATTTTTATACTGGTGATTCGGTTCACTATTTGCCACACTTTTTGAAAAAGAAAGTGTCATAATGATTGAGAAACATTCGAAAAATAGCCATCGGATCTGAACTCAGATACCATTCACAACGAGGGCGAACTGGTTCAAGTGGTAGCATCACAACTAGTCCAAATTAAAAAAAAAAACTGTATCTATCCTATTTCGTCCCCTACTGGTTGGGTGGGTGTCAATATAGTGTGACCTGCTCAGATAGGAGTCTTTGTGATAGTATCTAAAATTGTCAGACATTAGTCTTGGGGCCCGTTTACAATGTAGTTGGTAATTGAGTTTAAGCAACAATACAAACCAACAGTCTATTCATTACTGAACATTGTTAATTTTTTGTATTTACCAAGTGAACTGACTCTAACCGCACATGTGTCAGGATTGCCGAGTGGTCTAAGGCGCCAGACTCAAGGTAGTTTAACTTACCTTCCCGTCACTGGCGGGGTAGAGTGTTCTGGTCCATGAATGTGGGCGTGGGTTCGAATCCCACTTCTGACAAGTTTTTTTTTACCTCATGAGGAAAGAATTTGTTTATTTAGAAAAAATTGAAAAGCTCTATGGTTTTCGAAATAAAATTTAACACACCTATCTTACAAAATCATTAAAAAAAAAAATTAACTTATGAATACTGTTCCGAAAAGAATTCACCTTAATATGTAAATATCAAAAGACGTCAAGAAAACCCAGTGGCATGCTCCCGAATCATTTTGCAGCTAAAACTGACCACTCTCGAGTTTCCCCTACCTAAACTCGCGGTTTAAACAGTTTGCAGTGCCAGATTGCGACAGCCAGACTTCTCAAGTTTCGGGAAACCCCGCAGGACCAGGGACTGTCCGGCCACATCTGACTGGAATCTCCGCTCGTCCATTTAAGCTTGACCAGTGTCCAGCGCTGCAGGCTTTGCGGTCATCACGGCGATACGGATGACATGATTTCACACCCCTCTTAAAAGTAGGGGGCGTGGTAGCCCTGAGGTAGAACATCGGCTTCCGAAGCAGGAGGTTCGTGGTTCGAGCCCTAGCGATCTCACTCCCACAGTTTAATGAGACCGCCTGAGACAGGAGTCATGGTATCCCCACCCTTTCTCGTGTGTGGCAGCACATAAAACTGTCAGATATCAGTCTTGGGGCTCGTCCACAATATAGCCTACATAGTTTTGATGTTGGAATGTTAAACCAACTCACCTCAACTCATAAAACACACCCCCCCCCCCCCCCCCCCCCCCCCACCCCTTAATGGTAGGGCACTCTGCTCGTTCGTTGTCTCCATAAGACTAGAATAGAGGTATGATTGGCTAACGGTGCAGATTCCTTTTCTTAACGTTCGTTTTCGCCGTAACCGCAATGTCTCTGTTGACCACTCCAGCGTAATCGGTCAAAACTGGCTGTCTCACTTAGGAGGGTCAGTCCTCAGTGACTAGCCCGGATCGGACATCAGGAGGTCATTATTGGGAATGGTGAGTTTCTAGACAAATGTCCTAATTCATCATTGATCAATTAGAGGGGGCATTTTTCACATTAAGTACTTCAACTGTTTTCCTTACTCCATCGTTAAAGTATCTACCATGATACAAAAAATCCCGAACTTCTCTAGTGGCCAAGCCCGAATTCTCAAGTTTCGGGTAACCCCGCAGGACCAGGGGCTGACTGGAATCTCCGCTCGTCCATTAAGTCTGACCAGCGTCCCGTGCTTGAGGCTTTACAATCACCACACAGCGATAACGGATAACATAATGATATCACGTCTCTGTTGGTGAGACATTCTCCTCGCTGATTGGCTCCGTAGGACTAGGGTAGAGCTATGATCGGACGCCCTTGTATATTCCCAAACGTACCGTTTACGTTTTCGCTAAGAGCACCGTTATCGCGGGGTCTCTGTTCACCACTTCAGCCTTACCGGCCAGCTCTGGGCGTCTTACTGGAGAGGGTCAGTAATCAGGAGGGCTTGCTCACTGACCAATCGGCTTGGACATCAGGGTGTGCATAAGTTACTGCATACAATATTTGCATAGAGCTTTGGTCTCTAGATCGGAGTATGCGGTTCGAATCCTACTATTGGTCAATATTTTATTTACCTAATTTCGTCCCCTGTAACTTGTTGGATCGCCGTCAATATAATGTGACTGGGTAAGACAGTAATTCAGATCTCCCTAGCCTGTCTAGTGTGTGGCAGCAGATAAAATTGTCATACCTCACTCTTGAAACCTGTCCACAACATCGCTCATATAGTGCTAACGTTAGACGTAAAATCAACTCAACTCACACGGCATTTCGGTATCAAACGAAATCTAAAGAAACTGATAAATGAAGGTTTAATTGCTTTTATGATTATGGATAACTGATGAAAACTAAACTGTATGTCTCATTTTCTTTTTGTATCTGTATTGCCCTTCGTTTCGGGGCTTCAATCTGACCATTAATGACCCCTCTTTATTTTCATCTTTCTCGCTTTGTCAGTTTCCCCGCTAATTTTGCACCTGTGTTTTAGTGTAATAAACAATATCGCTTTTGCATGATTTTAAAAATATTAACTCCCCCTCCCTTTTATATCTAGCACCAATGACCTTGACTTTGTGACTATTTGCTCTGAATACCTCTCGGTGTCCTGTTCAGTTCTCAACTGCTTGCAGTTCTCCACAATTTGTTTGTATAATTCGAAACTTTTATGAAAATGCTATACTTTCCTCTTCACTTTCACACAGGCAGACAAAAAGCCACCCAGAAAGTTGTAGAAAGTCTGTAGCTAGATCAAAACATGACGTAAACGTATATTAAATTATATGAGCCTTTTCAATCTTAAAGACAAATTCATCTGCAGAGGTATCATACCAATGCATTTCTGATACTCATTAAACGGTCAGTTTTCATGTATTTATCTCGATAAAAAATTAAAACATTCACAGCATTGTTTCTAAAGAAAGGCAACGATAAAATAAAACAAGGGAATGGGAATTGAGGATGGCAAGATTGACAAGACCAAAAATGTGGCATTTCTAATGCACACTTTACTCTCTGTCTGTGTCAACTAAAAAAGACCTAACTAAAGTTTCAGTTGGTTCTCCTTGATGAGTGAAAAACGCAATTTCTGTCTATTTGTCTTTGTTTCTGTTTATCTCAAAATATTTCTATCGTTCTTTTCATTACACACTCTCACACCTTTCTGTCACATAGACTATACTTTCAAACTTGTTTGATCCACAAATTTAATCTCTGCTTAATTCATCCATATTCATATAATACTAAACAAAATATAATAAACTAAAATTATAAAACTATAATGAAATTCTTCTTCTTCATTGATAGTTCCTTAACGACTACCCTACTGAATTATCCTCCTCCCTCCCCCTCTTCATTTTTAAAAATATTTTGCAAAAAAAAAAAAAATAATTTAAAAAATAATAATGAGTAAAACAATATTCCAACCATAAACTGACAAAGACTTTTCAAATGACTGACTTGACTTTGTCCCTTTCTTTCTGTTCTCTCCCCCCCCCCACCCCTCTTCTTCTTTATGTAACATGTATCTTGATTATGTACTTTTTGTGCAATTGTTTAATGCTGAGACGTAAGTTGTACATGTAATTGTTTTTTTTTTATTCGAGTTTCTTACAACACAAATGTATTAGTCAGCGAAAGTACATTGATTTCGCATTGGCGTTTTTTGTTTTAAACAGTTTAAAAGCTAATGTTATGCCACAACCTTATGCAACTTTTGCTACTTTTGGCTGCAACTTTTTTCTATTTTTGGCTGCAACTTTTTACAACTTTTCCCACGTTCAATCACTTTCTGGGGGGGGGGGGCACCACTTAGCACCCTAACTGCAAGCCCCAGTAATACCCCAGAACAGTAATACAGTGCAAGCTGGCTTTGACACAGAGAATAACAAATAGTGAAGTCGATTACTACAACAATAATGGTAATTTCTTAACCTCTGCAAGGTATAAATTTTCATCATACTATCCTGCTTTCTCGACACCGTCCAATTGCAACAGATTATACAACCCCCCCTCCCCCAATCACATACCAACATGGGAATAACACAATCTTGAGCCCAATTAATAAAAAGAAAAGATAAAAAAAAATGAAATAGCAAAACAACAACAACAAAACAGAGGACAAAACAACAACAAAATTAAAAACAACAACAGCAGCAAAAAAAACAACAAAGAAACAATACACAACTCCAAATATTCAAGCAATGTTTATAACTGGTCTCAAGTTTCTACTTTGTATTGACACTGTAAATTATCACACAAATAGCAGGTGTCAGGATGGCCGAGCGGTCTAAAGCTGAAAATATACCAACTCATACATGCATCCTGGCCATACACAAGCCATATGCGGAGATCCAATTTTCAGTGGTTAACCGTTTCTGAAGATAGACCGGCTGTCGTACGACGGTTAACAGCTTCCGTCGACGGACTGACAATTTGTGTCTTGCGAGGGGGAGGCAAAACTTGATCTGTGATAGTCTGTGTTGGACGACCGCCATTGTTTTCCGTCTCTCGATTCAAAACTTTAAACACACTTTTCTCCAGAATGCCTTCATAAATATAGATCCAAGTTGTATATTTAGACTCAGATAGTAATAAAATAGGGTCACAATAAAAATGATATATGAAATCAGCGTAGTTTTTTAAATATTTGAATAGTTAGCTAATCGCATAACCGCTGGGCACAATTTGACCTAGATAGCTGGCCAAGCCAGAATCTAGGCTCGCATGTATGTGCGGGGTGCGGTGCTACGACTGAGTGTGGATGCTGCTCGTGGGGTGTTCCTTTGATCCCGGCATCACATGCTTCGGCTGGCATCTGTGTTGGGCTGTGTTTATCTGTGTGCGTATACCAGGATCGACAACTTTGTCTTATGATACTGTCGACCGACGCTTGGTGTGGCTGTGGCCTAAGGCGCCAGACTCAAGGTAGATTTTCATACCTTCCCGTCGGTGGCGGGGTAGAGCGTTCTGGTCCACGAATGTGGGCGTGGGTTCGAATCCCACTTCTGACAATTTTTTTCTTCTTTGTTTTTTTTTAAATATGGGTTTTAAAGTATTGAAAACTATCTGGAATTTTGTTTTTGGAGGTTTCCTCTCTAAGTACCACATGCTCGAAAAACAGTGGACTTTTCCCTTCAGGCATCAACAAGAGCTGGCCCTGACGCATAACAAGTTTATCAAAAATACCCGCTCCCTCCAAAAAAAAATAAGAACAACAACAAAACAATGACAACAACAATAACAACAACAACAACAACAACAACAACAACAACAACAACAACAACAACAACAACAACAACAACAACAACAACAACAACAACAACAAAAATAACAACAACAAATAAAGTCCCCAAAAAAATTCAAATTTAATGGAAGCATAGATATTTATAAACACCCGTTCCTTTTCCTAGTTTTTAGACAATACGACCAACCATAGACATGATACATGGGTTCTAGGAACCAAACAGATTATGATAAAGGAACTTAATCATTGTACTTTAGTTTTTTGTATTAATCTTGAGAATCGACACTTTGTGCAAAAAGTTTAAGTTGTGATGAAATGGTTATGATACTCAAGCTCTTATTAAAAAAAATGTTCAAGTTGAAAAAAAAAAGAAAGGTTTGGCATTCACAATGTAAATTGTTCCAACCACACAAGTGTCAGGATGGCCGAGCGGTCTAAGGCGCCAGACTCAAGGTAGATTTACTTACCTTCCCGTCACTGGCGGGATAGAGCGTTCTGGTCCACGAATGTGGGCGTGGGTTCAAATCCCACTTCTGACAATATTTTTTTCTTCTTTGGTTTTTAAAATATGTTTTTTAAATTACTAAAAACTCTCTGTCATTTCTTTAATTATAACTGCATTGTTGAAGAGGGTCTTGATTGGAACAAAGTTAGTGCCCTTTTTCTTTAAACACCAACAGAGGTTGACAAAATAACAGCAAAACCAAATAAACAAAACAAAACACCACAACAACAACTATAACAATGACAACAAACGACAACAATATAAAGGACTACAACAACTGCAAAGTCTGATGTCGAAAAAAACCAACAGTCCTGCGTTTATGAAAATAAATATATTTTATAAACACCCCCTCCTCTTCCTAATTTCCATACTTCCTAATTTCGACTTAATGTTAAATCATCAACCCCCCGCCCCCGCCTCAGTTCTCCCCCATTTTGTAACTCTTAATGTGGGAGTGGGTTCGAATTTCACTTCTGACACACATTCTTTCATGAGTAAAACACGATGTTTTACAAAATTTAAAACCTCTCTGGCATTCATAATAACCTTACTTGGAGATGGCCTTCTCTTTTATCTCCCTTCTGAAGGGGCTCACATAACTAGGTCTTGGTTATCAAAAAAAAAAGGCATTAGTTTTCGCTTTAGCATAAACCCAAGCCGACGTTGACATAGAGAAAAACAAACCGCCTGATAAAAAAAATTAATTCTTTTTTTCATTCACTGGAGATAATAATATTCACAAACACTCCCCTCTTCTAGTTCCCAGACATAATGTCTTGAATTATGTAAAAATGTATGATCCCCCCCCCCCCCCCACTATTTTTTTACTTCTCCCACAGTCCTCCTTTTCGAGAGTCCGTGTCAAAGTCACCTTTTTGTAATCCAAGGGTAAGTGTTCATATTATGGTAATGATGGTAATAATACATGACCTCCTATAAACAAACGTTTATGTCAAAACAATAAACTGATCAATAAGACACCTCACCACTGGTCTCAAGCTGTATTGACCATGTACACTATGTACACTATCATGGAAACTTAAAACTAGTGTCAGGATGGCCGAGCGGTCTAAGGCGCCAGACTCAAGGTAGATTTACTTACCTTCCCGTCATTGGCGGGACAGAGCGTTCTGGTCCACGTCTTTTTGAATCCCACTTCTGGCATCGACAGGATTTTTATTCTTCTATGAGGTAAAAATCTTTGTTTTATATTTTAGCTTCCTGGTATTAATTGTAATTGGAAATGACTTCCTTGTACCGCACGCTCAGGTCTGGGTTGCAATGACATAGGCACTATTTTTCCTGAAGCATAACACATTAACACATTAAAGCTGGCCTAGTCATAGAGAAGAAAAAAATAGAGGGCGAAATCGAAATAATATTACAATAACAATTCTCATTCTCATTCTCTGCAGATATGAATATTCATAAACCCTCTCTCTTCTTTTCCCAGTTTCCAGACATTGCGTTTTAATTCTATGAGGACCCTCTCTCTCTCTCTCTCTCTCTCTCTCTCTCTCTCTCTCTCTCTCTCTCTTCCTGACCTAGCGTCCAAGTGTCAATGTCTTCCCAAGTAACTCACTTCCCGTGCCCCTTTGTGCGTCAGACGATAGTCTTTTTTTCTGGCGTTCATTGCTGCCAACCTATAACTCCCTAATCCATGTAATATTAGAGCTAAAAAATGTACGATATTAATGCACATCATTACGCTTTTTCCGTGTAGTGTTGTCAGCTTTCGGGGTTTCCCGGCGTCAAATTTATTTAAATTGAGTTTTCTTTACTTTGACTGAGTTTGTCGCTTGCATTAGATGCTCTAGATCTAGATGTGTAGACAAATTGATATTTCCTTAAGAGCTCGTCCCCACAACCCATGTTTCAACAGTTAAATTTAATTTTCACTCATTAAAGAATTACTGCTTTAACTAGTCAACACCACTAAATTGTTAGGGTGACAAATTATTGCGATTTCAAAAAGTGACTTTCTCTAAAGATTTATTTTCTTCGTTTTCATACAACTTGAGTAGATTTTTTCAAACAAAGATTAATCCTGAAACTTGTCACTTGTTGAAATATTTTAATTATCATATCATAGAATCTTGAGATAATGTTAAACATCAAAGTGTTTATTCACTGATTACTAATTATCATATCATAGAATCTTGAGATTATTATGATTAAGATATAGTATATTGTCACAGATTACCTTAGTTTCCAATAACTACCTTAGGTCCAGTAAGTTATACCGAAACTAATCTATTACTGTTGTACCAATGTTCTACGTTAGTCTTGCGGCTCATCCACAGTATAGACTATATAGTGTTTAAGTTGGACGCTAACCAATAACAATGTTCCAAAGTACTACTCATAGTATGCTGCTGTCCTTGCCAAAGTGCTATCTTGTTTTTCAGTGCCGCGTTCTGTCTTTTCATAATTACAATCTCATCTGAATCTCAGATTTCCCTTTCAGGAGCTTTTTGAAAAAGATACAAAAGTCAACATCCTCGTAAGAAAATAGAGTGCTATTAAATTTTCTGTTTGAACAGAAAGAAAAACTATTTAATTACTCTCACAGTACTAAATGCTATCTATAGGTAGATGTTCGTGTCTTTTAAAATCATTTCCTTATATTTTAGTTTTGAAGCTGTGTTTCTAATCATTTAGATTCGCACTGGCTTGAACATAAATCTTATTTCATGAGAGCTGTGATTTTTCTTGACCAAAAAAAAAACAAAACCCCAACAACAACAAACAACCGGCCCCATAATGATGTACTTATAATAACTAATGACTGGCCCATTGTTATCCTGGTCGTGAGACTTGACCATTTGGTTCTCTGGTAGAGCTGCCAACCCATTCCGTCATTAGAGTGAAAGTTTTTTTTTTTGCCAAAAAGGTATAGAACAGTCATACAGTTACGCTTCTTGTGGCATGTAGTAGGCATATCTTCCCTCGTGAAAGTTTATTGATAATACATAGCGATGCGTAGGAAGTTACCGATGTATCGTATGCCACGCCCATAAAAATATTTAAATTATACAGCAGTCAGCAATTTAAACTGGTGAACAATGAATTCAACAAGGACAATTTAACATAGAAATGTCTAAAACTTTTCATTTTTCCCTGCGCCTTTTTCGATTTTTCAACGTGAAATGTTTGTTGTGTTTCAAGATTTTTTTTATTAAGTATAATAATTCGTTCTTACGATCATTTAAACGTATTTGACAAATATGAATAATTATGGCCTAAAACAGCGACGTCGTTTCGTATCACAATCGTCTCCACGTAAGAACTCTCCGCCTACCAACCCACTCCGTCTACGAACCCGCTCGCCCTATGAAACATAATTCTTCTCTTTAATTAACACTCGTACTACGTGTACCAACCATCGGGAAAATTGGAAAACTATCATGTAGATCATAATCAGGTTGTTGACATTAATTTTTTAAAGTTTTCCTATAGCCCTTCGCTATCGTAAAAGATAAAACATAATCGTTTCGACCGTACAGCATGAAGTCTTTGTCTTATCGGTTAAATGTCCTTCTGACCTAGAACTTTAGAACAATACGTTCTAACAATAAACGGTTTAATGATCTTGTTATTCGTTTTACCTAGAAATCTGGACTCTTCGTTCCTAAGGAAATATATGGAAATATATTTAAGGCTATCATGAACATTCATAGCTTTCCAACAACAACAAATAAAACTAGCGTTTAAGTAATTGATCTTCTATAATGATCTCTATATAAAAAAACACCTTTGTTGAGGATATTGATATCAAATTGAAAAATAATTATCTTTCTGTAGGAGTAGTGTGCAAAATTCTAAGCGTTCTGTACCAGACGGCGACGCAGAGCGTGAAAGTGTTAAGGAGGATAAAAATAATAATAATGAAGACATTGACGATGATGCTATGGATGAGGAAAAAGACGATAACGAGATATTGTTGAAAATAAAGGCTTATACGAAAATCGAAATCATTGAATAACAATGATGATGATGATAATGATGATGATGATGATGATGATGATGATGATGATGATGATGCACAATAGTATGAATATCATAGAGTTAATACGGTACACATACATTCCATGCAGCAGTAGATACCTCTCGGGACTCAGAAATTTGAATACATGTCAGCCTTTGTGGAAGGATGTGGTGTGAGTACTCACTCTACTCACACTCGGCCATGTGTATCTGCAGAGACCCCCGGCGGCCAATGTCGCATATGATTTGTCAGCTTCCTCGTGGTCATTGAACAAATATCTGCCAAATGGGGACAGTATTTGCATAGTAATTGCTCTCCTTCAGAGGGGAGAGGGTGGTGATCTGGCTCCAAGTATATAGCGCTGGGCTTTCGTTCGGAAGGTTAAAAGTTCAATGCCGCGATGGAACATAAATGTTTGTTTGTGCGGCTCTCTCTCCTCTTGATTTGACAGCATAGTTATTTGGCTGAAACATCATGAATTCCCGTGTCCTATTTATTACAGCACGTACAATTGTTTTGGAATCCACCCTCTATTTCTAGCTATTTTGAAAGAGACAATTCTGTCTAACAAAAAAAACAACAACAAAAACAATTAGGAAATTCAAAAATTGAATGACTCTGGAAATTAACAATGACTTGATATACATTTTGTCGAACGATTTAGAACACAATTCATAGAAGAAACTATATAACTTATTGCACTATTCGCGTAAAACTTAAACAAGTGGACATAAAAATAACTGCATAAAAAGGGATAAAAAGATTAAACAGACTAAAAACAACAAAGCTTCAGATGAAAGCCACATAAATTCATAATGGCTAAAATAGATCACCCACGTAGAGAAGGAAAAAAATAGTGGAAGGGAACAAAAAGTAACGTTTCTTATAGACCCATGACACATACAGATTCCAGTCGGATTCTTGTATCTCAGTTTAGTACAAACGGATGTCAGAGTTAACATACTTTTTCATGAAGTTAAAATAGAACAAACCTATAGGGAATTGATTTTAAAACTTTAAAAATAAGCGCCACCTGATGAAGTTCATAAATTAATGATAATTATAAATTACCAATTCATGCAGTGAATATTGTTTTTTTTATATTTATACTACTTTTATTTGATAAGAAAAATTATCACCGCATCACCCTCTGGATATAAAGTTGGTCGGGAAAAGCCCTCTCCCATTAAAACGTCTCCTGGCTCTCAAGAGATAAGATGAATGTTAACAGGATCCCACGGCGAGATGAGTTGAGATGTTGAGTTGGTACGTCCAACACCAGCACTATATAGGGTATATTGTGGACGGTCCCAAGACAGACGTCTGACAATTTTATCTGCTGCCACACACGAGACAGGGCGAGGATACCATGACTCATGTCTCAGCCAATCACATTAAACTGACACCGATCCAACCAGTAGGAACCGAAATCGCCAGGACTCGATCCATCGACCATTTGCGTCGAAAGCCGTTGTTCTACCCCATGGCCACCGTCCCCCTCCCCACGGCAAGATACCCGATCCCATTTTGCTGACACCGACCCAACCAGTAGCCAGCCAGTTAACTTGAGTGGGATACGAACCACTGACTTTCTGCATAGGAGGTCGACGCTCTATTCCCAGTACCTCTACGCTCACCGCTAACCTACAACCATTTTTTTATTTAAAACTTTCAGAGTCACAATATCACGATGCATCGTCCTACTAAATTCTGCCTGTTTTACCCAGCACCAAGAAACGAAGAAACGAAGAAACGGGCAGAATGTATCAAAATCTCGGTCAGTGTCAGTATGATGTGTAGCAGCAAATAAAACTCTAAGAGGTTAGTTTTGGGTCCGTCCACATTACAGCCTATAGTGCTGGGTTCACAACTAACTCCAATCAACTCATTTTCCGATAGAATCGCACCGATTTGGATCCCTTGGAGTCTACTTACCCGCTGAGTAATGTCCAGTTATTTCCGGTGATAAACGGGTGTCAGTGTGATAGTCTTCAAGAGCCTGACCACTCAATTCTCAAAGACGGATTAGACTTTACCAGACACTGACGTCTGTCAACAGGGGAAGTCTTAGGCCAAGGCTATACACACAACAGGTCCCACGCTATACATAAAACAAATCCGCAGATATACACACAACATGTCCCACGCCATACATACAACGAAACTAAGGCTATACCCACGCTACACATAAAACAAATCCGCAGCTATACACACAGCATGTCCCATCCAACACACACACACACCATCAGTCCAAATCGACACACACAAAAGGTCTCAGCCTTTACACACAACAGGTTCCAGTCAACACACACAACAGGTCCCAGCCTATACACACAACAGGTCCCAGCCTATACACACAACATGTCCCAGTCTATACACACATTTTGTTCCGTCACTCTCAGTGAATTCAGAGTCCTAATTTTAATAAATCACACGATGTAATGCGGTTTGTTCGTTAAATATCTACTAGCTTTACTAGTAGGAAACGCTTTTGCAAAAATAAAATTTATAAGTGCTTTAAACTCAATTCCACCGTAAACTTATATACATCACCGTGAATAGTTCTTTCTTTGATTCAAGAGTTATGCGTTTTTAAAGTAGGTCCAAATTTAGTTACACATAACGAGACTGATAATTCTCTTAAATTCAGTGTTTGGATTTTCCCACTACGTCCTAATGACGTGGTATTCATTTATACAGAAATCTGTTTCTGATTCTCGCCAAAGATCAAATGAAACGTGGAATGCGTATCAGACACGAGGAAAGTTGTTACGAATTGACGGTGACGATAGTTACAGTTATATTATTCCCTCATTAAATAAAAAATGTTTTACTTTCAAATTTTAAGTTTTTCCCCAGAATTTTAAACCAAGTCAAAGATCTCAAAGGGATTTAAAAAATCCTATCGCGCAATCAGCCTAAAAGCGTCGAAGTGCAGAGCGGTCCAAGTATTTGGATCTTCTTTAATCAATATTGTCTTGATCTAGGCCTAGATTTAGAATTTAGGCAGATCCGAATTCTGCATTTGAAATGTTTAGAAAAACACCACTTTGAGCGAAAAGAGAAAGCAGATATGTTGGTAAAAGAGTATCGACAAAAGTGCTTCACTTTCGCCATTTTTTAATGCAAAAAAACCCCAACAAAAACCAGACGTTAACTAGAGTTCACCCTTCTAAGGTGCGCAGTTCTCGATGGTTTCGAATTCTAAGTTTTTTTCTCAACATCTAATTAAAATAATACAACTAAGTTTTGTAGATTTTCGACATTGCTTCCTTTAATCATTTAAAAATAAATAGACGGCGGCGCATTAAGGTTTTAACTTTACCAGAACATTGAAACTGATCTCGAAACATAACGCCATGCTTATGTTCAAATAGCTTATATCTGAATAAATCATCCTGCTAGCACATATTATGTCAATATTTCATTTGAGGCATAATGACATTTAATGGTTGCTTATTAAATGCTCTTAAATATCACGGCTCAGTTGTTCTCTATCTTACCACATCTTTCATTCACGGTACAAGAGGAAAAAAAGATATTGTGGACACTTTGCTATACTTACGTTTCCTAACACGTGTAGGCAGCTTCTCATTTTCAAAACATAACTGTACCTGCGTCACATCTCTCTCTCTCTCTCTCTCTCTCTCTCTCTNNNTCTCTCTCTCTCTCTCTCTCTCTCTCTCTCTCTCTCTCTCTCTCTCCGTTTTCTCTCCAAATTTTGTCTAATATCTCTTTTATTTTTCCTTTTCATCTCTCTACCCTTATTAAGCTTTCATTAAAATCTGTAAAAAACCTCAAGCGGCTTATGCCTATAATTGCGAATTGCATAACGTATGTTTGCTTTGAAATTTAAGCCAAGGTTTCGTGATCTATCGATATACTTCGCCTACGACGTGACAAAAAATCATCTTTCAATCGGATGATGGTTCTAAATTGTCTGCCAATGTATCTTTTTCATCTCTATGAGAAGCCCAAGATATGTGAACACGTTTTAAAGCCCTGTTAAGTAAACATAAGGACATAAGCTTGAAATAGCTGAAACATTCTGATTTTCGTTGAAACATAATAACGATTCTTTTGGCAATGATACACACACATTCAACAGCTTTCGCATAGTTAAGAGCTTACAAAGCCATTTGGGTCGAAATTTTTGTTTTTACACGAAACGATCCACTAATGTTGTGATTGTTAACTGATATAAAAAGACGTCGAGCGGCAGTGAATGTGTGCAGAGTTGAGACCCTATATGCAAATCTGTAGCTAATGTTCTTGAAGTTCTTTTCACGCTGTCATGGCAAAACTGTCTATCTATCTATCTATCTATCTATCTATCTATCTATCTATCTATCTATCTATCTATCTATCTATCTATCTATCCATCCATCTATCTACCTACTTATCGATTAATCTATCGATATATCTTTATATCATGCCGCTATCTATCCTTTTTCGCTTTCTTGGAACGCTTAAAAATTAAACACTCCTACGAACAGACCAATATGAAAGCTAAGGATTTGAGGGCTTGGGTTCACCTGATGTAAAGAATTAAACCTGAATGTCCAAAATACATGGTGTATTAAAATCTAGTGTTGTATTAAATTTATGTATACTACAAAAGCGTCATATCAAACTTTTAATGTTAAATACTCGCACAAAATAAACAACCACGCAGACATCACCTTACAGACGAAATAACGAGCGTAATGCCGCAATGCTTTGAACAACAACAAAACTTCAACTAAAAGAAAACTTCAATATATCAGTTAAAGCGGATGATGCCGTCTGAAACCAGCTTAAAATATTACATTATCTTTATGCGGAAATAATTATAAAGAAATTTCTGCATTTCACTCCGCCTCCTCATTTTCGAAAAGAGCGAAATTATAAAACTTAATTAAACCGAACAAACAGACACAAACAAAGGAAAAAATTGAAAAGAAAATGCACAAGTCGCCAAGGCACTAAATTTAAAATCTTTTTATCAATGCTAGATTGAGCACCCCAGGCGAAATCATTGTTCAGATCATCAAATGATCTTTTAACACAAGGCTGCTTTAACATTTGAGTCGAATTTACTCTGCTCTACTTTCAATTTCCAATATTCAATCAATCTAGAAATGAGGGCAACCGTTCAAGTACATGATGCTTAAATTTTCTCTTTCATCCTTCAAAGTTAAATTGCGCATTCCCAAGCGGCGAAGAGCTACTTTATAATTTCACTGCACAAAAGATCGCCGCTGCCACAGAGAGAAGAGTGAACTGTGGTATTAATAGCTTTTTAAAGTACTCTCTGCTTCCTTCAAGTTTTAATTGAAAACGTAACCTCTTGCTCCTTTTGTCTAAGTTTCTAAAAACCAATCTACTGGCGAAGCAGCCAGAATGAAACGGGGGCAAGTCGGAATTGGACGTTTTTTAGTTAGTTACGGTGTGTTAAGCAGCAACAAAAGCACTTTGAGAGGTTGAGAAAAAATCTCTGCTCTATTTTCTATAGAACCAGAGATGTTTCTTTTTATTTGAAATGAAAAAAAAAATATCAAGATAGGGTAGTTTTTCTATGTATATGGGGTTCTAGCTTAAATTTGATATCAACGACTTGTACCCAATTCACCCTTGTCATCTCAAATTTTAATTTTATACAGAAATCTATTTTTATATAGAGAGAACTCTGCCTGGGCTGGTCATAAAAACTGACATCAAGTTACCTATTGCAGTCACCAATTACATAACATATTGGAATGACACCGACCCAACCATTATCAGATTACATCCAACAAAACAAAATTTGCCAGATGGTATGAACCTGATCGACTCCCCCTTCTTTTTTTTACACCCTCTCAACCCCTACCCCATTTCCGTACTATCGTTCTCTTTCTATTTGTTTGTTTTCCACCGATTACATTGGAACCATTATACATATATCGGATTTTGAGATGCTCTTTATCGCCCCATCCCGAGCGTCGTTCAACACAGTGATCCAGACAATCCGATTAGTGAAGATGGACTACGAACAGCGGCCGAGACAAGCATGGGAGACGTTTGGTTGGGTTGGTTTAACGTCCAAAAGCAGCACTATATAGGCTATATTGTGGACGGACCCCAAGACGGACGTCTGACAATGTTATGTGCTGCCACACACGAGACAGGGCGGGATACCATGACTCCTGTCTCAGCCGGTCACATTATACTGACACCGACCCAAACAGTAGGGAACGCAACAGGATTCGAACTCGGGACCTTGTGCGTCGGAAGCCGATGTTCTACCCCTGGACCACCGCGCCCCCCTTGCTAACAAACAAGCAAAGCTTGCATTCAAGGTGGGAAAACTTAACACTGATGTTATGAAAATAATACGAGGTAGGCGGTTCATGTAAAAATACCTAAGTAGTTCTTGGAATCGAAAAAAAGAAAAACGAAATATAAAAATGATAAAATTGTGCCAGACAGTTTCGTTCGGGAATAAAATAACAAAAATCACGCGAGGTCTATATATAAAAGTGAATCATGCATTTGTTTCTTTGCACCCAGAATGATGTCTGATGAGCCAAGTTAATCTCCGTGCTTATGAGACGATAAAAAGAGAGCGAAAGAGTGAGAGAGAAAGAGAGAAAGAAGAAAAAGAAGAAGAAGAAGAAGGAAAAGAAGAAGAAGAAGAAGAAGAAGAAGGAAAAGAAGAAGAAGAAGAAGAAGAAGAAGAAGAAGAAGAAGAAGAAGAAGAAGAAGAAGAAGAAGAAGAAGAAGAAGAAGAGAGAGAGAGATAGAGAGAGAGAGAGAGAGAGAGAGAGAGAGAGAGAGAGAGAGAGAGAGAGAGAGAGAGAGAGAGAGAAAGAGAGAGAGAGAGCGGGGAGGGAGAGAAAGAGAGAGAGAAATTCAGAGGTCACAATAATCGGACATTAATTTTTTTTTGACGGCTTAAAGAAAACGAGATTCCACATTACATTCAGATTTTATAAGCGAAGGTCTAAAAGTATATTCAAATGCTATAAACGAGATAGAGGAAAATAAATGTGTTTAAAACTGTGAATGAAAAAATCCAACAACCTCCAAATTGTACATTAAATGGCAAAAAAAGAGGAAATTTTGGACAAATCGATATCGACAATTTTCTCTCACAACTATTTATGCTCGTACGTTTACGAAAACTCCATGCAAATCTCTTAATAACTCCTTTGCCCGTGCGACATTGAGATTTTTAACCTAATTAACCATAATTATCCTTTGTTAAGAAGGCTCTAAAATATTCATCGTGTCAAGAAAGGGTTCTCCGAGAGTTAAGTCAGCTGCGCGTTTTCGCATTTGTCTGCACAGAGGCAATGCCCAAGCGTTTGGGGTCAAGAAACTGTTTTTCTCCCCTTAATCAGAGAGAATAATCCTGCATTCTATACATAATAATCATGCAAATCTCTTAATAACTCCTTTGCCTGTGCGACATTGAGATTTTTAACCTAATTAACCATATCCTTTCTTAAGAAGGCTCTAAAATATTCATCGTGTCAAGAAACGGTTCGCAAAGAGTTAACTCAGCTGCGCGTTTTCGCATTTGCCTGAACAGAAGCTGTGTATCCCCCCCCCCCCTCCCCCCCGTAAAAAAAAAAAAAAAAAAAAAAAACCCCCCCCCCCCCGCTATGAGTGTGTATGATGAGTTCTATCGAGTATTGATTGCAATTTTGTGAGTTTGGAGGCGAGAAAGGCGACGCGACATGAGAACGTTTAAAGAGAGAACCCTGCACAAGAAGGAGGACATGAGAACGTTTGAAGAGAGAATCACGCACGCCCCTCATACAAACATAGGTTCCCTTCATAGAGTTCTCAGGCTTTGTGATTTGCAGGACGTTTAGGAATGACATATTCGCGACGCTTAGACATGGGGTTTCTGATCGCTCATTGGCTCCGCAAGTGTAGGATAGAGCGTTGATTGGATGCCGGTGCAGATTTCTTCATTATCGTGCACTGGCGATTGCGCTCCCTACTGGTTGGGTCGATGTAAGTATAATGTGACTGGCTGAGACAAGAGTCATGGTATCCCCGCCTTGTATCGTGTGTGGCAGCACATAAAATTGTCAAACGTTAGTATTGGGGTCCGTACACATTATAGTCTATATAGTGCTGATGTTGGGAGTTAAACCAACTCAACAACTCAACAACAACCTCACTATCGCTTTTTGTTTGTTTATATTTAGTTTGTTTTTTTGCTGTGTGTCCCGTTAATGTAAAATCCCTTTACCGATATTTACGAAACGTAATAAAAATATGAATTCCAAAACTGGGTTGAATTTAGCTAATCAAATGGAAAACATTAATTTACGACTAACATAAATCATATTTAGGAGAGGCCGGATACTAGAATAATAATGCGTTGATCTGGAATTTTGTTTGTGCGTCTGGATTAACGTGGTTGTCTTTGGTGCGATTCGGATTTTCCGCATTTAAAAGATAGCAAGTTACTTAGAGAGACTCAGCAAATGCCCTGACATGGCACGAACCTGCTTTTTAAGGGAGTGTAAGCTTAGTGGTCTAGTGGCAAAAACTATGCGCGCTTTGAGAGGGAAGGCGATTCGGTGCCGCTGAATCCACAAGTCGAGGCTTCTAATCCCACAAAGTGCAATCATTGTCCGGCTATTATCACTAAAAGCCTGCTTCTAACCGCATTGATAAAATACCTCAAAGTTCCAAAAAAATAACACATTGCATACATACGAACGATAAAATAGAAATGTTATTCAAAAGATACAAAGCTCCGATTTTCAAAATTTGCTTAAAATGTTAATCTATCATAATTTGTCCAAAAGATGTGAAGTTTGGCTTGAAAATAATGCGATTTCACGAGCATTGCTGGCAAAATACTATGACTCCGTTGAGTCGCTGGTTCAACTTTTTGCGAAACATCAATCCCAATATTGGTGTGTAAAGGGACGTGTCTCGAAAGAGGTTCTATGTTTACGGACTCAGTACCAGTGATGTTACGGCTTCCTGCGAAAACCTCTAGAGGTTGAAAATCGGAACCGATACGGTAAAACGTTCCTTTGTACCGCGAGCTTAGAAAGAGAGTTGATTAAGTGAGTGAGTTGGTTTCAAAATGTCCAACGTCAACAGGAAGGTATATATATATATATACCATAGACTTAAGTGTTATTCTTTATGTGCACAGAGAAAGGGTGGGGATGTGTGGGGATGCCAGGACTCCTGCCTCAGCCGGCTACATTTATATTGATACCGATCCAAATTAATCAGGAACGAAATCGGATGAAAACATTTTTGCCACTTCTCTCTCTCTCTCTCTCTCACATGTCTTTAAAAGACGTCAGTTCACAGCCAATAATGAGAGATATATACCATTAATCTAAGTATTTTTCTTTATTTGCACAGAGACACTGTAGGGATGCCAGGACTCCTGCCTCAGCCGGTTGCATTTATATTGATACCGATCCAAGTTAATCGAGAGCGAAATCGGATGAAAACATTTTTTGCCACTTCTCTCTCTTTCTCTCTCCCCCCCCCCCCTTTCTCCTCTCAGGAAGACAGAGAGAGAGAGTGTTTAAGACATTGAGAATAGAACGTGCAGCTACACCCGAGAAAGAATGAAGGGTTATTCTAGCTGATTAAGGGGACACAAATATTTTTCTTGACCCCACTCGTTTGGGCATTGCAAACAACAATCTGATGGGAAAGCATCACCCACACTAGAATACAGTATAAGCCCACGGTGAATAGGGCATCTTGAGTGAGTTCTAATCTAATGAACAAAAACTACATAGACTGCGAATTGTGCAACAACATAAATCTGTTTGCATAGATAAAGATATCACATAGTTCTAACAGCCACGCCCCAATTACGACGCAGCAGAGATGTTATATTTAAGGTCTCGAGGTTTTCACTGTCATTATCATTACAACTCCCCCCCCCCCCCCCCCCCCCCCAAAAAACCCACAAAAAATAAAAAAAAATACAATAATAAACACCCCCCAAAAAACAAAAACAACAACAACAACAGCAGCAACAAAAACGACAACAACAACAAACAAACAAATAACAAAACCCAACGTGATTTAGGTTGTCGGCTTTTTTGGTAAGAGGGTGATTTGTGGAGGGTAGGGGCAAAAAGGAGTGGCAGTTTTATGGGCGAGTAATAGACTCGACTATTAGAAACGGCGAAGTGAGTTAAGGACTGAGTGGACCGTGAGTGGACCGTAAGACTTGTATACGAGGTGTCCCTCTCTCCCACACACATCTCAACACAAACACAATAATGGCGCTGTGAGCAGGGCTCGACAGGACAAACAACATCGTTAGGCATACACTACAGGGACAGAGAGAGAGAGAGAGAGAGAGAGAGAGAGAGAGTGAGAGAGAGAGGGGGGAAGAGAGAAAGTGAGAGAGAGAGAGAGAGACAGAGAGAGAGAGAGAGAAGAGAAAGTGAGAGAGAGAGAGAAAGTGAGAGAGAGAGAGGGGGGCGGGAAGAAAGAGAGAAACAAAGAGAGAGACGGAGAGAGATGAAAAAAAAAGAAAGAGAGAGAGAGAGAAAGAGAGAGTAAGAGAGAAAGAGATAGAGATTGAGGGATTTTTCGCCTAGCGTCCAACATCAGCACTAGAGGGTATATCGAGCACGGGCCCCGATACCAGTGTCTGACAATTTGATGTGCTACCACACAAGAAAAGGATAAGGATAAAGATAGAGAGACAGAGATGGAGTATATAAGAGGTTGTCATGTCTCACAGACAACATCATTACACTGTTGGTTAGGAGACGTCGCCGCAAATTGCATTTCCTTCAGTAGGTGGATCTATCTCCGTCTACCACTTACAAAAACAACAAGTCGAATCTCTGAGAATTCAATTTATACCTCTCACTAAAAGCCGCACCCAAAGGCAGACTATTATTTTATGTGGTCATGAGCGATCAAAATAGAGGGGGAAAGAAAAAGAAATATAGAACAAGAGAGAGAGATAGATAGGTAGATAGCAGAGAGAGAGAGAGATAGAGAGAGAGTGAGGGAGATACAGAGAGAAAGAGAGAGACAAAAAAGAAAGAGGGAGATTGAGAGATAGAAAATAGAAATAGAGAGACAGAGAGATAAAGAGATAGAGGGAAATAAAGAAGAGAGAGAGAGAGAGAGTGAGCATTAGAGAGATACAGAGAGATAAAGAGAGAAGTGAATTAGATCAGAGCGAAGAGAGATGTAGTAAGAAAGCTGATCTTAAAAAAAAAAGGCACAAAACCTGAAGACAAGGGATAATGACATAAAGAACAGGCCAAAATCCCCTTAATGGCTATGGTGCAAGGCTTAATGCCTGACCCCCTTCTCCCCCACACCCACTTTTTTGTTTATGCTCCGGAGCGATTGCCGCTAATTAGTCTGCTCCTCAAAGTCTTCTTGTCTTCGCAAGTGACTGGATATGATTGTAAAAAAGGGGCATCACCGGGGAAATATCGATCAGCCTCGGTTGTCGGGAATTGAATTGTTTCAAGTGGGAGGCACAGGAGCTAAGTCCTTGCATGGGAGTTAAGGGTTGAGGTGCTTTTTTTTGGGGGGGGGGATAGGGGTGGGTGTAAGGGTTGGAGTGGAAGAAGATTGAGAGCGAGAGAGAAAGACAGAGATAGGGTGAGAGAAAGCGATAAATTGTGATAGAGAGAGATAGAGAGAGAGAGACAGAAAGGGATATAGAGAGATAGAGAGACATAGAGAGATAGAGAGATAGAGACATAGAGAGAGATAGAGAGAAAGAGAGAGAAACAGAGACAGAGAGACAGAGAGAATGGGGAATGCCGGGATCGATATAAATCCGGGATGGGGAGTGGTTATGTACCTGAATTGAAGAGCGTTAGTTCTCTCAGATGAAAAAACAAAAAAAAAACAAAAAAAACTAACACTTTTTAGGTGTTTTTGTTTTGAACTGACGTCAAAGTTTGCCAAGAAGCCATAGGTTATTGCAGAAGTGACTGTGCAACAAGAAATGCGCTACGTGACTTACGTCTCTCTCTCTCTCTCTAGCACTCCACACCGCTTGACGTCAGCAGCTGCCTGCGGTATTTCCACGTTCTTGCCAAAATTTATTATTATTATTGTTATTATTATTGAAGAAAGAGAGAGACAGAGAGAGACCTAGAAAGACAGAGCGATATAGAGATAAAGAGACAACGAGAGAAAGAGAGAGACACACAGAGAGACACCGAGATAGACACAGAGTGAGAGACATAGAGAGACAGAGAGAGACAGCGAGATATAGAGATAGGGGGATGTTGGGATCGATATAAATCCGGGATGGGGAGCGGTTATGTACCTGAATTGAAGAGCACTAGTTCTCTCAGACGAAAAAAAAAAAAGAAAAACGAACAAACGAAAAAAAAACCCTAACATTTTTTAGGTGTTTTTGTTTTGAACTGACGTCAAAGTTTGTCAGGAAGCCATAGGTTATTGCAGCAGTAACTGTGCAACAAAAAATCCGCTACGTGACTGGTGACTCTCTCTCTCTAGCACTCCACACCGCTTGACGTCAGCAACTGCGGTATTTCGCGGTTCTTGCCAAAAATTATTATTATTATTATTATTATTATTATTATTATTATTATTATTATTATTATTACCTACGACAAACGGACGACCACCAAAGACAGACATACAAATATCAGTGACAAACGAACGATCATAAAAGATAAATGGTGGATCTTAAAGACAAACAGAAGACCATAACTCACCCGCTGAAAAAATAACGTTCCATGTTAAGATTTGATACACGAATATCGAATCTTCATTCTATTTGTCTATTTTAAATTCTTGATTCGCTGATTAAATTTTCTCTGTCTGTCTGTCTCTGTCTCTGTCTCTGCATCTCTCTCTCTCTCTCTCTCTCTCTCTCTCTCTCTCTCTCTCTCTCTTTGACTCTCTTTCCCTCTATCACTCACTCTCAGTATCTTGCACGCCCTACCATTGTTAGACCTTTGCCCCAGCACACGAACATTGCTCTTCTTACGGTCTCAAGCACTCACCTTAATTCTTTTTCCACATTTACTACAAGTATTTGTTTTCCGATTATTTCACATTTGCGCCGAAAATGGAGAATTCAATTGGGGGATAAAGGTCCATGCAATTCTGTTATCGATATTATTGATAGAAGAAGATAAAGAATCCCCAAATCAATGAGCTCTCTCTATATTTAACATCTCCTAAGTCTAAAGGAAAGTCCTACTCGGTGACAAGATTATTAGAGAGCTCTTTATAAATACCGCCACACTATTGTTGATACGATTCTTCACCTTTTTCTTTTGGGAAGCAATGGAAAAACAAAACAGACTAAGAATATTTATTTAACATTATTTCTTGAAATCGTGATAAAAGCCCACGCCTTAATTTTCCACGAACCTTTTTGTCAACAGTCGGCGGATAAAATATTTTGTGTGTTTGACCAGGGGGGAGTAAATCTTCCCTAATGAGCGTGGATGTTGATAGTAAACATATCATTGTTGGACACATAAAACTGACCTGAATAGAATATCTAGGCTAAACATCTCGGCCTCATTATTAGGGGGGCGCGGTGGCCCAGGGGTAGAACATCGGCTTTCGACGCAAAAGGTCCCGAGTTCGAATCCTGGCTGTTGCAATCCCTACTGGTTGGGTGGGTCGGTGTCAGTATGGATAGATAGATAGATAAATAGATAGATAGATAGATAGATAGATAGATAGATAGATAGATAGATAGATAGATAGATAGATAGATAGATACATAGATAGTATGATGTGACAGGCTGAGACAGGAGTCATGGTATCCCCACCCTGTCTCGTGTGTGGCAGCACATAAAATTGTCAGCGTCCGTCTTGGGGCCCGTCCACGATATAGCCATAAGTTGCTGATGTTGGACGTTAAAAACCCAACCAGCTAAACATCTCGGCCTCATTAGAGCTCAGATTATGCTGGGTTCGACGTTTTCCGCCTTCAGGTGAAGTCGACTACATTATTCAGAAACGCGGATATACTGCACCTGCATATCTGTCGCCTTCATATTATTAGTTTATGAGTAAAAGCTCACTTCACAGGTAGAACAAGGCATCTGGCCTCAGTAATTTGACAGCCGCATGCATCATTAATTTTTCAATAGTTGAATAGTTCAAGTCATAATTATACAGTATAAACAAATCATCAGTCATATCTCTATTTTACTTGCATTTTCGGTTGGCTTGGAAGTAATGACAAAATGAAGATGCTGAATTTGATATTAGATCTAGAATCTGGATCTATAAAGCCCTCTTAAATAGTTAAGCCTTGATCTAGAAAGATTGCTCAAGTAAGCCAAGATTTTAAATTTAGATAGATTGCTTAAGAAAGCCTAGATTCTAGATCTAGATCTAGATAGATTGCTGAAGTCCAGAGGCAGTGCATGGAACTGACTCGGTAGTCTATGACGCTTTGACTAACCAAGCCTAGATCTAGTTATTATAAAAGACGATCCGGAAATCTAAAAGTGAACTATTACTATTTTTATTTTTAGTTATAATACATTTATGAAAAAAACAAATCAATAAAAAAGGACCAGGTAAACCTAATATTTAGTAAGAAAATTTCATAATTATAGGTTGAGTCGTCTTCGAGCCTTTTGAGTATAATATTTTAACGACCTTGGGAAATCAATTTTTAAGAGCTGAATTATAAAAAAGTTATTTGAATGGACAAAATAAATTTAATGACAATGGAACAAGAGGTAATCTTCATAGAAATGTTTGAAACAGGAAAATCCAAAAGTTCAAAAGTGCATGTTGATACGTCGAATACAACAGTACCGTGTGATTAAAATAACATAATAACCCACCATAAACATAATTTGAAAAAAATGATAGATATAAACTGCAATTATGTTTTGAATTGAAAAACCTTTAAAAATCCTTCCCCTCTGTTTCTCTATCTCTGTGTCTCTCGATGTCTCCGTCTATCCTTGTGTCTAGACTGTTTATCTGACTGTCAGTCTTCTGTCTGTGTAGGTCTGACGAACTGTGTGAGTGTGTGTATGTCAGTCTCTCTCTGTCTGTCTGTCTGTCTGTCTGAATGTCTGTCTGTGTAGGTCTGACGGACTGTGTGAGTGTGTGTATGTCAGTCTGTCTGTCTGTCTCTGTCTGTCTGTCTG